>CM076570.1:1488501547-1489082982 GCA_034641835.2 Pinus albicaulis | reverse complement strand
TTGTAGATTTGTTGGCAATATGATGCAGAGTGTTGTCCTTGATGGCAACCTGCTTGATAAAGTTGATGGCAACTTTCTTGATAAATTTGTCCTTGATGGAAACTGACTTGATGAGTTTATTAATGATGTAAATCTGATGTATCTATAGAGCAGCTCAGAAGTAACATAGAAAGAAATTCTAGTAAGCGCCAGAATAATGATAAAAATGGTATGTCACAAAGCATACGCGGGTTTGTAAAGGAGGAGTAGCATATGTACGTGGAAAAATATGTACCAAGTAGCGTATGCCTATTTGCGCTCTAAATTTATAAAACCAGGGGAAATTACCTTGGTATTGGCCCACAGTATTGAGCGCTGGATTATCTATTTGATCCTGTCCAGGAATACCATCGGAAGTTGTGTGGTTTTGGGTCATGGTATTGACAAAGGCTAAATCTATATAAGGAGAAGAAGATCATAGTGCAAGGGTGTGCATAAGTCTGGGTTTTAATGAATACTTCACTTCGAGGTATATCTGCATGGAAGGGTAACATTTTATTGATTGATCTGAATTAATAATGCACCTCTGAAGAAAATGATGAAGAGGGATCTCTAGATCTAAAATGACTATGTATTTTCTAGATCTGTTTATGGAATGTTTAGATATGAGATGAGGCGAATATTTTTCTGAAGTGAAGGGTAATATCTGAGCTATTTATCTATTCTGAAGAGTTGCGCAGCCCTACAAAGTTTGAAGATCTATACGCAGGTTCGTGGCAGAGAAAGCACGTATATACGCGGGTTGGCTTCAGAAAAAGTGCATATGGAATGTGAGATCAGTTCTGAAATACGTGCAAAAGTATACACAGGTTTGTTTCTGTGAAAGCACGTATATACACAGGTTCAGTGAATTAAAAGCGTGTATGAAATCTAGGGTTTTTCTGAAGTGTGTGGAATGAAATGTATGATCTGTTCTACTATTTTACTGCTATCTGTCAATGATGTATTCATACAGATCTGGGTTGTTTGAATGTTGATTATGCTGCTGATTATGTTGATTGAAGATCAAGTTGTTGGATGATTGGTTGATGATTCAATGAATGAATTAATGGAGTTATAAGTTTCAGTTTGATGTATGATTGAGCTTAAATGTGTAGAGTGGGTCCAGTCTGAAAATCTGATGAAAAGTGGCCTACAAGGAATTTTGTGTGGAATCTGTTGGATCCAGTATGAAAATTGATGAAACGTGGTCCGCAATGTTGCTGAGGGTCGAAGCCTTCAGTGAGGGGGTCGTAGCTCCCTTCCAGTGGTAGTTGGTAAACGAGAGCAGGGGGTAGTAGCTCCCTTCCAGTGGTAGCTGGTAAATGAGAGCAGGGGGTAGTAGCTCCCTTCCAGGAGAGGCTGGTAAACGAGAGCAGGGGGTTGTAGCTCCCTTCTAGGAGAGGCTGGTAAACGAGAGAAGGTTGTAGCCTTCTGCAGGTGGGTGCCTGCGTGCTGGTATGAGTCTGCGCCAATACAAAGTTGTAAGAAGTTTTCTTTATAATAAATATTGAAGACTGAGACGACGACAGCGGTGGTTTTCTCCCGAATTGGGTTTCCACCTTAAATCCTGGTGTTCATGTGTGTTGCTTATGTATGATGATTTATTTTGTTCTTAATGCACATGTTTACTGCTTACTAAACATCTAATGAATGAATGATGCAATGATCTAAGTAAAGAATTATCTGCATAATGAGATCTCTGGTAATACACAAGTTTTATTAATGATATCCGCGTGTATACGCGAGTTGGGTTTATTAAAGTAGCGTATGGGTTTTAGAGAAAGAAAAAGTAAAAAAATTTCAGTCAGATCTAAATACTGATTCACCCCCGCCCCCCCTCTCAGTATTTTTCCCAACAATTGGTATCAGAGCCGGTCCTTCTGCAGAAGCTTGATCGCTTGAAGGAGATCCGTCGCAATGGGAAGTCATGAAGGAGTACTTTCTCTAAGGCCACCTCTATTCAATGGAAGTAATCTATTATTCTGGAAGATACGAACAAAAGCATATTTGCAAAGTCTTGGTGCAGAAGTATGGGCAATCGTGGAAGAAGGTTATCAGTATCCGACAATTATTCCTACTGATGCAGCTGTTTCGGGAAAAAACACCCTAGAGGTTTGTTGGGTCAAAACCTCCACAGATCAGGGCATGCTATTCAGAAGGACTCACACACAACCACACTTAGATGCTAAAAACTAGATAACAATGATAGTAGAACTCACCCGTAGTCCTACGTTCGATGTAGATCTCGCGGGGTCCAAACCCCCAGCAACCCTTCTTCCTCTTTAACTTGGAAAACAAGAAAGAACGTGCATGGAAACCTAGTTGTACAATATATATTTCTCCTAAACGTTAGCGTAATCCATGTGAAACATTATATAAACCATAATAAATGCTTAATAATCAATCTTTTCACATATACAAATAGATATTAACACATAAGTTCAGGAACAAGATGGTTCTTCATTATTGCGAACAGCATGTACAAAAATAAAAAGTGGAGAGATCACCTGAATCCTTCCACGATCTTCGAACAGACCGTCGTCCGGATCCGTCCCACCCTTGCCTCGCTAAGATACTTTCAAGACTTGTGCACTCGAGATGGCATATAAATGAATGAACATCTCCAGGAAACAAGGATTTCTTGTAAAAATCTGGGAAAGTGCAGGAGGCACGAGAAATCAGACTTGAATTGGGATTCCAACAGAGTATAATATCTATAAAATTTCTCTCTCCCTTAGGCCATGCACATGAGGGGCTTTTATACTCCCTCAAAGTAGTTTCAATTAGTTGGAAACAGTTGGCCACGTGCTGGGGTGGTTGAACTACTAGAGTAACCATCAACCCAGCCCGAAAATAGGGAATTTTTATATATTTTTTAATGATTTTAATGGCATACGCGGAAAAGTACATGTGGACTAGCATATACACGCAGAAAAGTCTGGGCATAACCGTGTATGGGATTTTTAACACTGTTTTTTATGAATTTTATTCAAGTCTGTGGGAATGGGTGCCCAAGGCCATAAAGACAATCATGAATCACATGAGGGTGAAAAATGATGTTATAACAGATGCCCCCTAATATATGAGGTCAGAAGGGGTACATGATGGCCGAAATGTATTATGCACATAGAAAGAACTTCGCAAGGACAAGAGAGGAATTCACCAGATTTCAGCCTGCCAAAAACCAATGAAAGAAAACAGAGAGTCAACTCATGCTGAGGCGGGCATACCCATGCTCAGTCAAAAATACATCATATCGAAAGTACAGAATAGATCCAAAATGTATACAAGTATAGCTGAACTGAAAGTACACAATGAATCATCTGAGCATGGCCCGGAAATACAAGTCAGAATCAATGTCTAAGTATCACATATAGAAAGATGATCAATGATGTTGAAACTGGATGTCTGATCATATAAGTAATTGAATCTCCAAGTACCAAATCATAAAAGGTGGAATAAATGGTACAATCACGCAACTCGGGAGCCAACATATAGGATGCCGCTGTACTGACACTGTAACATATAAGGGTGAACGGCATCACTGGCAGAAACTGAATGGACTGTCAAAAGTGAACCGAGAAATGCTGATGCAACCCGAGGTCTTCACCGATCACAACGACACAATTCTACACAATGGGAATAAATGAGCTGAAGTCAACCATGTGAGAAATCGTTGGATTACCGGTCAATAATGTAAACCGTTAACCAATGCGAGACAACCCACCAATAATGAAAATGAGTGTCAAGGTGCCCCAGTACAATCTAACAAGTGCGAATAAATGAGTTGAAGTCGAACATTTGAAAGAATCTACCAATTAGGAGGCAATGATGAATCCCCACTGTCGATAGTGAAGAGTCTGCCACTGATGACTGCAAACCTTAAGGTACTAACAAAAATACTCTAGATCTTATTCCCAGAGCAATGAGTCGGAGTCGATGGGAAAATATCTGCTGGAAGGAAGGCATTAAGGCATCCCACATCAGTCCAGCGCGAGTGTAACCCGCAGGCCAAGATTTGGAAGGAATCGGACGAAGTAGAGTGACAGAACCAAACCGAAGTACGTTTCTGACATGCACAAGATGAAGCTAGCGCATGGAAGAAACCCTCTGAACCAACCAATAATGAAAGCTGACACAGAGGCGAGATATCCACCGATAGGGTCAAATGGAAATCAAGGTACTGCACGAATCCCAAGTGTGATAATGTGTGCTGACGTCGAACACAAGGGAAACCACTCAGTCAAAGACCCATAATGATGATCAAATGTTGAGCACAAGGTCACCTATCAATGATGGAAATAGGGCCAGGGTGCGGCTCTAGGTTTTCTCTCAGAGCAATGTGTCGTAGTCGATAAGAGACAAACCCGCCAGCGAGAAGTCAATGGAGACCTTCTCAAACCAGCACGAGCAGAAGACCAAAACATCTGATGTGATAGAACAAGATATTGACAAGACCGGGAAGGCCGACTAAATAATGAGTCAAGAGACACCGCAGAATGGCCGACTCTGGTTAGACTTCCCTTGAACAAAAGCACGACGCGTGATGACCATGGCAGTAAAAAGTGACACTGTATAAGTCTGTTATGCAGGAGGCAAAAAAAACTCTACATATAATTGGAAGAGATAACCAACTGGGGGAGGACTGACCAATGAAACAAGGCAAAGGCTGAACCTAGGTTAAAACTAAAACCATCCCAAATGAAGGAAATATATAAGTGTATGTGCTTTGTTGAAGGGCGACAAACTGACACTGTACTGCCATCAAATTATGAAGTTACATCCCGTTCCCTCTCTTTTTGTTAGATTTGATTTTTTTGTCTTTTTCATATAATAAGCCTGAAAAAGAATAAAATAATGCTATGGTACAATGGATAGAACGAGTATCAAAAAACAGATGCACTAGTTCCTGGGATTGGAACGATCCTATGCTCAATGCAAGGTGGTGAAAACTGGTAAGCGATACTCAAAGGAATGCTTCATCCATGGGTAAAGAGGGTGTTAAGTCGTGATAGCTAAGTGCATGCAATGGTTAACTTGTACAAACAGTCAAGGTCAAAAGTTGGCTTAAACATTGAGTCCAAATGAAGTCGGCTAAAGGCTAGGATAAACAAGTAGCCAATATGCAATGCAGTAATACAACTCAACAACACCGGGGAGCCTCTAGGGTAATAGCCAGAAAAATGATAGTGAAGAAGAAGAAGAATGAAGCTTCAACACATAAGTCATGGCGGGACTAAAGAGGACTCCCGAGCCTACATAAAAGGTGGCATGGGCAACAAGTGATAATGAGGAACTAACTAGGAAGCCCATGTAAAGGAAGGCTCTACCACCAAGTCATGATTAAATAATCGACGAGTGAAATGGGTGTAATACTCATGACCTGATGGGATCGACCCTATGGCAAGTGATCAGAATGGAGGCTAGTATGAAAAATGCAACGGAAAGTGGATTCCCTAACCTATATGCCAGTGAAGATCATATACCTGCCATGACGGGTCAGCAGTCATGGATCAAAACCGAAAAAAATCTTGAGTTCGTCAAAATGTACCTGAAAATATACCAATCTGGGCACTTCCAAGCATCCAGGTTATGCAGCTTAAGATAGATTAAAAAAATAAGCATAACAAATTTTTGCAAAAAATTTTCAATTTTGGGCATAAATACACAAGTTACCTCATATTTGGTTCATTGTTACATTGCTGATTTGGGAAAAAGTGATCTAGAGAAAAAGCCTCTTTCGTCAAAACAAGAGCAATCAACCGTCAAACTTCACCAAATTCCCTAGGTAAGCTCTTAATTCATCCTTTCTATTCTTTTTGTCCGTTCATAAGTTAAAAATTAGGAATTTTCACCGTAGAATCATTTGCTAAAAATCACGGGTTTGCGCATACGCGGGTTTATAATGACCAAGTCGCGTATATACGCAACTGTGCACAAAGAAAGTCATGTATGCGCAACCCAAAATGAAGAAATGCGTAGCTAATGAAAAAATTATTGAATTTTTGCAGGATGACTATATCTTGGAGAGAGCGTGAACACAGTGCCATTGACAATGAAGTCATGCGGGACCAAGCATCACTAAATATTCTCCGAAATTGTGGATTGATCAAGTTTTTCAAAATGCCAAATATGAAGAGTAATGTCCGGTTGCTCAAAATTCTTGTGAATTATTGGGAACCGGAAGAAGACTGCTTTATAATAGATCAAATGCCCATACGTATCGAAGTGGAAGATATCTATTTTATTACTGGACTCTCCTGGAGGGGGGAGCCAGTAGACTTGCATGGTAAGCCTTTGGGAGGGCTAACCGTGGAAGATTACGTCCACGTCTACTGCGTAGAGAGTTCCAAGAAAGTTGGAACTCAAATTGCGATCAAAGATTTAAGAGACTTGCACATGAAAATTCTCCTTTTTACCATTGGTATGGTAGCGGGATCTGCTTCCCTACACCAGGCATCTAGGACTCAAATGAGTATAGCAGTGGAATGCTTAACTCATGTATATGATTGGTGCACAGCTCTATTGATGAACCTGAAGCAACAATTGACTTCTATCCGAAAATTAAAGACAAAACATTTTGGATATGGTACAATCTTGATGACATTCTTCTTCGAGAATATTCCTGGGTTGAGACCCAAAGTGATCTCTTCTATCAGTAGCCCGAGAGATCCAAGAATTGCCCGATGGGCTGACTTGATGAAGAGATTGGGGGGAAGTGAAGTTCCCCGAACCACCTGGGATGATGAGTTCTTCCTTTGGTGGGGAGAACAAATCATCACTGTGGAAGACTATCCCTATGCCGGGATGGATTTCTGAGGCGATCCGGACCTTGTCCTTCCACCAGGCGCAGCATGGGGCACAGTCGGTAAGTTTGCAATTTTTTGACTTATATAATTTTTTTTTGAATTTTTTCAATATGTATGAAAAAATGAAAAACAAACATGTTTTTGATTGGATTCAAAATGAATTATAATTTTATAATGATCATGAAACAGATATTGGACCAGTTCAACCTGAGGGTTACCCACGACATAAGCGTCGCAGAGGCGAGGCAGATACAGTAGATCTAGACAGAACCCTCCAGGCTGTACATAGGAACTTGGAGGTGTTAACCCACCAAGTACCTATGGCTGCAGTGGAAGATCTGCCTGAAGCCATCTAGAGACGGGTGGTAGGAGTACCCCGTGACTGGGTACGGTTATTCCACCGAGTTGCCACCGCGATCGTGTTCTATAGGAACACAACTTCTGGGCAGGGACCTCAGGAGTAGATAGATATGATGTATCAGATGACTGTATATTTTTTGAGATTGAACATGATCGGGCATAAGCCCAAATTTTTGTATGACTTATGGATCCAAATTTTGTATAGTTTTGAACACTCTGATGATATATATACAACGATGTTTGATGTGATGTGACAAATGTATAAAAATGTATGATGTTTTTGATGATTAAATTTTATTGTATGGAACGATTAATATGCCAATCAATTGCTTGATTAGCTAATGAGTCTGCCATCCAATTGTCAGCTCGAGGAATATGAATGAAAGTTAAAAATTGAAATGATCTTTGTAACAAACGTACCCTCAAGAACAACCGGAGTAAAAATGGATCTCGAACCTGATAAGTATTGTTCAACTGTGACACCACCAGCTGAGAGTCCAAGAAAACTACCAACAAATCAACACCCAAAGATATTTCCTTCGAGAGTAGATAAACAACTACAGTGTATTCTGCTATATTATTGGAAGCAGGACCAATGCAGACTCCTCTTGATACTAATAGCTGACCGAATGGATAATGAAGCACCCAAGCCACGGAAGCCAGGTTCCGGGTGTGTCTACTAGAACCATCGGCGAAACCAAAATGACTCATGACATCCAACACAACCTGTCAAAGCAGATCAAAAACATCACCATCCCATCAAAGATCGAAAAAAAACCAGATATGTACAAAGAAAAACTACTATATACAAAAGCAACGTGCCAGGTCGAAGCCTAGGCATAATACTTTTTCAAATAGAGCCCATTTCTGGGCTCCGGCAACTCGTTTCCTTCAAAATCAACCAAGGTATATGCTCCTTTTTTAAGGAATTTTTTAACGATGAAGGGGCCATACCACATAGACTTGAACTTTCCTGCCCCCAGGGCATCTTTTTCTTGGACATAGACCAAAACAAGGTCACCTTCCAAAAATACCCTAGGCTTGACCGCCTTATCGTACTGAACTTTAACTCAGTTTTTATGTGCTTCATTCATCGTGGCAGCATCCCGATGCTGCTCATCGAGATGTTCCAGATGAAGGAGAGGTTCTTCAAGACTAGAAGTGTCAGGAATAAGTTCAACAGCTAACTTAAGAGAAGGAATCTCACATTCAATGGGAAATACGGATTCCAACCCGTGAACTAGCTGAAACGGAGTAAAGCCAGTTGCAGTTTTCACTGACGTCCTGTATGCCCAAAGTGCAGGATATAGCATGATATGCCAGTTGGATCGAGCTTTATCAATTGTCCTTTGAATAATTGTCTTCAAGGATTTATTCAAGGCTTCTACTTGACCATTGGCTTGAGGATAATACGAAGATGAATGCTCCTGCCAGAAACCTAATTTTAGAGCCAACTCAGCCATCATGCTATTCTGAAAATGACTGCCATGATCAGTGACAATCTCTCTAGGAATACCAAAACGAGCAATAACCTGGTTGAAAAGAAAGAGAGCTGCAGTCTCACCATCATTCCCAAAAGTAGGCATAGCCTCGACCCACTTCGTAAAGTAGTCTACTGCTACAATAATGTACTTGTGACCTTTAGCCGAAGGTGGGTTACAAGTAGTATAATCAATACCCCACTTTGTAAAGGGACCGACAGTAATTACTGGAAAAAGCGGAGCTGGATGAGCGCGCATTTTTCGAGTATAAACTTGACACGGATGACACTTTTTGACCGACTCCATACAATCCTTGAAAATCGAAGGCCAAAAGTACCCAACACGCAAGATCTTTTGGGCTGTAGCAAGCCCAGATAAATGACCACCACAAGCTCCACTGTGGGAATCATTCAGCACAGCCTCAGCTTCTTCGAGAGTTAAGCAGCGTCTCAGGATTGAATCAACCCCTCGATGGTATAAAGCATCACCAATAATCAAGTAATTCTTAGCCAAGTGACGCAACTTACGACGCTCATCTTTCGAAAAAGTAGAGGGAAACTTCACAGTCTGAAGATACACAATTATATCTCCATACCAAGGATCCTGTGGAGAGATAAGAAACAAATGTTCATCCGAGAAGGATTCATCATAGACTATCTCTTCCCCACAGGGAAACTCGGAGATCAATTCCGCGAAAACCAATGATTTCTTGGACTTGGCAGACATAAACTCAAGATCAAATTCCTGCAAAATCACAATCCATCTATTGTATTTGCCCCCAATCACTCGCCTACTGAGGACAAACTGAAATGGATTGGCTGCTGCCAAAACATAAGTTTTTCGTAGAAGAATGTAATGCCGGAGTCGTTGCACAACATGAAAAACTGCTAAAGCTAACTTTTCTATCTGAGTATACCGGAGTTCAGGTCCTACCAATCCTCGACTAAGATAGTATATAACATGCTCTACAAGAGCATCATCTTCCTGAACCAGAACCATACCAATGGTAGATTCTGCTGCTACAAGATACAAAAGGAAATCCCTGCTATAATCAGGTGGACTCAATAAAGGAGCAGAGGTCAATGCTTTTTTCAAAGCATCGAATGAGCATTGAGCGAATTCATCCCAAAAAAATGGAACTCCCTTCTTCAACAATCTCATAAATCCCTTGGTAACTTCAGCATAATTTACGATAAATCTCCGAAGAAAATTAGCCTTTCCTTGTAGACTTTGAAGTTGATGAATAGAGGACGGGGGAGGCAACCGAAGTATTGCCTCAACCTTGAAGGGATCTACCCTAATCCCTTCTCTAGACATAATGAATCCCAATAACCAACCGGATGTAACCGCGAAAATGCACTTGTTCGGATTCAACCTAATCTTATAGAAACGACATCATTCAAATATTTGACGGAGGTGAGCAGGATGATCCATCCTCTTTCGAGAATGAGCAGCTAAATCATTCAAATACGCCTCAATAATCTGTTTGATGTCGTGGAAGGCATATGACATGGCCCGCTGAAACGTAGCCCCAACATTTTTAAGACCAAAAGGCATCTTCTTGTATGCAAAAGTACCCCAGGGACAAATAAAGGCAGTCTTATGCTGATCTTCAGGACGGATAGTAATCTGATTATATCTGGAGAAACCGTCCATGAAGGAGAAAATCTCATTACTGGCACACTCATCAATGATCTGATCTATAAATGGTGTGGGGTAATTATCTTTAGGACATGCTTTATTAAGGTCTCTGAAATCAATGCAGACTCGAATTGTTCCTTGTTTTTTATCTACGGGAACAGGGTTTGAAACCCATTCAGTCAAAGGAACAGGGAAAATGAATCCCGCCTTAAGCAACTTCTCCACCTTAGCTTTGATAGCTGCTGCCTTCCTAGGATTGACCGGACTAAGTTTCCGCCTCACTGGCTTAGCGTTTTCGTAAGTCTTGATCTCGTGCTGGACAATAGATGGATCTATACCAGGCATTTCCTCATAAGACCAAGCGAATACATCCCTATACTCCTTAAAGAGATTGGTATAAATCTGAATCTCTTCAGGGGAAAATTTAGCTCCGATGAAGACATTCTCAATAACATTGGGATCCCTGGAAATGTTCACCGGGATAGTTGGAGAAATCACAGCCATGTTCCCTTCAGCATATACCTGTGTTGGTGCTAAAGGGTTCAGGACTGGGCGAACAGGACCAGGAGACGGAGGACTTGGAAAAGTCGTTTCAACTTCACTCAAATCAGGTAAAAAGTAATACCGATGATGCAAATCATCCCACGGTCTATCTATACTAGTCATAGCTTCCAGGATGGCCTCTTCAGATGGAAGAGTGGTATCAAGACAATCCTGGGCAGAAGAAGAACTAAGTGTCCAAGCCGGAGCCACATCTCCATCCAACTCTTCTGGTGAAAGAGGAGCTGGGATGGATTCTGCAGAGTCAACAATAGACTGGTAAGAAATCTTAGCTGCAGACATTGGAAATGCCATTCCACCCACTTGACCTTCCGCTAATGTGGCGGTAGGGGAAGGCAAGGTCCAAGGGTCCGAAAAATAATGAGTTTTGAAGAACTCTCTTCGAAGAGAAGCCCTGGAGGATGAAATTGCATTTATATGAACCGTAGGAGGTGGAATATCAAAAGTACCCATCAAGGAAGAATATATTCCAACCCCTAAATTCTCAATAGGCGCCTTAGTATTATCCAATTTTGGAATAGTTGAGTCAGTAGATGCATTCGGGTCTATAGGAGGACAGTCCAGTTGGTCCACTGTAAAAATCCTCTCTTCGTGAGGGAAACAAATAATCCGAAACAATGAAGATGCGATAGCATCCATCTCATAAATCCAGTTTCTCCCCAACAGAAGGTTGTAGTCCAAGCTTGCATCAACTATCTCAACCTCTATATTTACAGTTTTTCCCCCAACACAGATAGGCAAAGCTGGGAAAATACCATGCTGTCTATGAGAATGACCATCAAACGCAGTCAGAAGAGTAACATATGGAACAGATGCGGGAGATCCAATTCCCTTCCAGCATGTGAGAGACATCACACATGTGGAAGCACCCTCATCCACGACCATCCGGAAAATATTGCATTTCCGGTACGATGATTTAATATGAAAAGCCATATGATGAGGGAGTCTCTTTTTAAAATTAGTCATATCGAATGTAATCATAAGAGAGTTCTTTGGATCGACAGCCCCAAGAGCAGTGAGCAGAGCACTGCGCTGAGCCGGACAAGACTGGAGCACCTCTAAAGCCGACATGGCACAAGGACTCTGTGCCAGATCTTCCACAATAGAGTAGTTCTGGGTAGCCCTAGCATTTTGGATTAATCGTCGTACGCTTGGTAGATTCTTTGGGCATCCGAGGTATAGGCTCAACAGTAGGCCTTGTAATATGAAGTGGCTCAGTAGCATCAGGAGCACCCTTAGCTTTCGAAGACTCTTCTTCGCCATAATCACGGGATCTCGTAGTGACATCCACGTGAGCACTCATCATGTATATGTTTGATGGAATTTTCCCTTCCCAGGTGCCCCCAGAGGAAGCCCCAATATTTTGATTCACGCCAACAACTAGCTGTTGCCCTTGGGGAAAAGGGTTTGTCAACACAGCCTGGGAACTGGAAGAACCCTGCTGAGCTAACAAGCGTTGCGCATCCTGAATTTTAGGGCAAAGGTGAGTAAGATGGTCTTCAGTACATAACTTGCATGGAAAACTCACTTTCTTTTTATCCTTTGGACCCTCACCAAGATGGTCGTTGGTTTTATTCGCATTACCCTTCCCATTCTTGTCCTTTTTCTTATTATTCCGTCCCTTCTTCTTCCCTTCGGGTTGTTGATTTCCTTTGGGGTTGGAAGTTTGGACGGCATTTACCGACAAAGATTGGGAAGGTGATGACTCAGCAGGCACAGCTTGACCAGAAGGAGCAGATTGCAAAGACAACTGCTGCAATTGAGTAAGCAGGCTAGCTGCACCACTATTGATCGACCCAATAAGTCCATCACCATGAGGACCAGGCTTAGTTTTGGATAAATATAATTTGGAGCGAGGAGCATTGGGAAAATATTTATGAAGGACCCCAGACTGAGAATATATCAATTCAAGTTGTTGGGCCCTAAAAATGGCCTGTTCCTCAGAAAATACCCCAGACAGGGATACATCCCTAGAAATGTCTGACTGCAGAGATTTCAGAAACCATTCCAAAAGGAATTCTCCTGGAATATGAGCTTTAATAAGCCTCTTCCTTCTCCGCCATTCCTGAATATGATCAGAAATGTGGGGTGCGTCATCCTGTTTAAAATTAGCTAGGAGTTCAGTCCCGACGTCATAACGGACGGGAAACTGGAAATGATTTAGAAATTTAACAGCTAGCTCTCCAAATGTAGCAAAATTTCCCCCAGTTAACTCAATATACCATTTGGTAGCGTTTCCAGTTAAGGTGCGTTGAAACAATCTCAACCTAATCGAATCGTCGATCAGGGAGTTCGAAGAACACCATAAATGGAAAGTGGTGATGTGATCAGCGGGATCCTCTCCATTCTTGCCTTCAAACTTTGGAATGTCTGAAGGAAGTTTGGTGGGAACCGGAGGCCACCCCGGACTGTACCGGATCGGATCATTCGTCAATTTCGATAGATCTAGCCAGTTTAACATTGCCAGAAAAGGTAAACGAGGCGGAGCCTAAGGATTCCATCCTTGATGGGATGGATTCTTAACATTCTGAAAAGAATACCCTGGATTTGATGAGGCACCAGGTTGCCAAAAAGAACTCGTAGAAAAAGGAGAAGAACCTCCTCCCAACGCAGAGTTACCAAAGACCGGACCAGTTCCCCCTCCTAAAGTATTGAATGAAGAGAAAAGCCCCTGATAGGGGTTCCAGGCATTAGAAAGAGGGGAAAAAGTCTGATAAGCACTCGACGAAGGGAAAGAAGCATTCCATTGGTGACCAGTGTAAAACTGATTCCCTGCCCCCGCTGTAGTGAATACAGGGTTCCATCCTGTAAAAGTAGTCGAATTCTGACCTCCAGACCAAGGGTTGAAACTCTGAGTCTGAGAAGTAAACGAAAAGGACCCTAAAGAAGAATTTGAACTAGGAATATTCCCAGTTCTGAAGGGGAACCCTTGAAAAGAAGTTGATCCAATAGCCATGGAAGACATGGGTGTAGATGTAGCTGCAGCAGCGGAAAAGGAAAAAGAAGGAATCCCACTAGTGGGAATTCCAAAACAAAAGGGACCAGATTGAGAAGCATGTGCTTGGGTGAAACCAGAGCCAAACACAGCAGTACTAGAAGCAATCAAAGATATAGCAATAGTGCCTCCTCCTTCTACAGAAGCAGGAGTCTGAATGCCTGCAGCACTCACAGCAGAAGCTGCGTTCCCAGTCGTGGCCATCGAAAGGTATGAATAATACGGAGGATCTTCTAGTCTCTCTGACTTAGGTCCGATGTATTCAAAAATGAACGGATAATCAGGAGGAAGAGGATATGGAAGTGACTTAGAGGGTTGAGACACTTCCTCTACTTGTACTTCTTCTTCCTACGGAAATAAGACTCTCGAGGTGAGCGGAGCGCTCCTCTTGGAACCAACACCAGAACTAGCTACGAAACCTTCAATCCCGTGTGGAGGATCTCTCTCCACTGCGTCAGATGCCACAGGGTGATAATCACCTGCTAAATTACTCCTACGCCTTCTTGAAGAAGGCTCTAGACTCTCGGGAGATAACCCCCGGATTCTCCTCGATTGATGAGGCACTTGATCAGCCACTTTAACAAATTTTAATTAGAATAAAAAAAGTATAAAGCTAGGCAAGCTAGGAGCAAAGAGCACTCACTACAAGAAAAATCCCTGAGACACAATCAAGCAAACAACCTTCAGGTATTTCTGCTCCGGGTGATTAGGACTGGACACCAAAATATAAGAAAGCAAAATATAGGACCTCCCGAAAGTAGTCTGGGATAATTACGGCCCAGGCCTACTAGCGAAGGTAACAGAAACAGTTACGCTGACCTCCTAACAATAGCCTTTGCCGGCACATGTACCCAAGCTTCGCAAGGGCACCCCCCAGAAGTACTGCTGGAAGTGATACGACGTCTGCCTCAGGTACCACGGGTATTCCCCCCCGCAGTCACCTATGTGGAACCTAGGAATGGCAACTATGGGAACCAATCCGTGTCAGAAGCTGGGCAGAACGGTCTTGAGGTCAGATTCAGCAAATCAGAGAGGGGGTATCTCTCTTCTCGGCCTTCACTTCCCCTCGCGCTTGACTCTCTGGAGGAGAGCTTTCCCGGTCCACCTAACGGAGTTGGATTTCACTCAATTAATCAACTTCTATGTTTTTGTTTGAGCGGCCTTGGAGAGTTAACTCTCCACTCACCTAATCCAAGGCCCTAAAACCTAGCTAGTTGGTGTATGACACTTAATAAAACTTGCTAGTTGCTTTTAAATTATAGCGCTTATTTTAATCGGCTGTTATATTAAGTCAAAGGGATACGGAAATGAAACTCATGGTGTTTTGTGACGCAGAAAAGAAATTAATAAAAACCAAACTACATGCAAATGCAGTAATTGCCTTTCGATGAAAAGAAATTTCTACAAAGGTTCTACGAGACTAATTTATTTTCTTTTTTTTTTCAGATAACAAACTTCACACTCACAAAAACTATGAAAATGACTAAATGCTTAAGTGCACCTGATGCAAATCACTAAGAGCATGCAAATTCTAAGATGCAAAATTTACTAAAGCAGAGAGAAATTTCCCAAAGATCCTTCAGTTTTATCTCTTTTTGGTTGTCCACAAAGCTAGTTCCCAAAATCAGAAACTCTTAGTATAAAGACACCAAAATCGCTTGAAACAAGAGGAAGAAACCAATGACAATTCCTTTCCAAAATCAAGTCAAAAACCAAAGGGAAGAAATCTTAACAAAGCTTCAAAAGATGTAACAAAACAAAAACAAAAATGCAAAACAAAAGCAAATAACAGAACAAAATGTTTTTTGAGCTTTTGAATTTTATAAAAAGGAAGAGCTCTAAGAGACCAAGAAAACTATCAAATTCCAAGCCAAACAACTCTGAATTTCAAGAAAAACTTCAAAAACGCTCCAAATCTTATAAGGCTACTTAGTAGAAAGATTTATATGAGCAAAAGAAGACAAGAAACTCAGTAACTCAGCCTAGAATAATAGTACAACCTTGCAGCAACAAAAAACTTCAAAGAACCGAGAAAGACTCTTCAAAAATTGCAACAAGACGTAGTCAACTGAACTCAAGAAAACCAACCAAAAGAAGGGCAAAAATCGAAGTGCAAAGCAAGACACAAGGCTAGGAAAGAGTAAATGAGAAAAAGCTCTCTGTCCTGATGAAGCAGAACAACCAAGAATCTCCAGGAAGAGATCTTGGTACTCAAACCATAAATGCAAGCACAAGAAACAAGATTTTCCAGATAAGCTAGTTTTCAACCAAACAAGAGAGAGAAAAAACCAATGACCACTTTCAACACAATCCATTGGATATAAAGACACTGCAGGAATAGGTCTCCACAGGCAGACAAGACTAAAAAGCCAAGAAATCAAAAATTTCAAAATTCACCCAGGCATACGCTACTTGACAGTTTTGAAAAAAGCGTGCATACGTGACTGTGTTAAAGGAAACCCGCGTATACACGACTCCCTTTAACAAAAACTACGTGTATACGTGTCTGTGTATAGACAAACCCGCGTATGAAAAGGTAAATAATGAAAAATAAAAGAGATCAAGCCTGGATAAGGAACCAGGTCTTCAGTCTGACTGAGAAAGAGTTAACTGGACTGGAAATAAAAGTTAAAATTTTTGGAAACCTTTCAAACAGCTGAAACCACCCAACAGGGGAATCACAAGAATGCGATCCTCAGCGGAGTCGCCAGTTCTGTTTCGGGGAAAAAAACCCTAGAGGTTTTTTGGGTCAAAACCTCCACAGATCAGGGCATGCTATTCAGAAGGACTCACACACAACCACACTTAAATTCTAAAAACTAGATAACAACGATAGTAGAACTCACCCGTAGTCCTACGTTCGATGTAGATACCGCGGGGTTCAAACCCCCAGCAACCCTTCTTCCTCCTTAACCTGGAAAACAAGAAAGAACATGCACAGAAACCTAGTTGTACAGCATATATTTCTCCTAAACGTTAGTGTAATCCATGTGAAACATTATATAAACCATAATAAATGCTTAATAATCAATCTTTTCACATATGCAAATAGATATTAACACATAAGTTTAGGAACAAGATGGTTCTTCATTATTACGAACAACATGTACAGAAATAAAGAGTGGAGAGATCACCTAAAATCCTTCCATAGCCTGAACGAGCGAGTCGTTCGGATCCGTCCCATGCTTACTCGCTAAGATACTTTCAAGACTTGTGCACTCGAGATGGCATATAAATGGATGAACATCTCCAGGAAACAAGGGTTTCCTGTAAAAATCTGGGAAAGTGCAGGAGGCACAGGAATTCAGACTTGAATTGAGATTCCAACAGAGTATAATATCAATAAATTTTCTCTCTCCCTTAGGCCATGCACATGAGGGGCTTTTATACTCCCTCAAAGTAGTTTCAATTAGTTGGAAACATTTGGCCACATACTAGGGTGGTTGAAATACTAGAGTAACCATCAACCCAGCCCAAAAATAGGGAATTTTTATATATTTTTTAATGATTTTAATGGCATACGTGGAAAAGTACATGTGGACTCGCGTATACACGCGGAAAAGTCTGGGCATACCCGCGTATGGGATTTTTAACACTGTTTTTTATGAATTTTGTTCAAGTATATGGGAATGGGTGCCCAAGGCCATAGAGACAATCATGAATCACATGAGGGTGAAAAATGATGCTATAACAACAGCACAAAGGAAGAAATATGAAATCAATGCCAAAGTAGTAAATGTTTTATTAGGAAGCTATTCCAACTAGAATTCTGTTGAAGTGATGCGCCTAAATTCAACAAAAGAAATATGGGACAAAATCATTTCAAGCTATTAAGGAGACACAAAGGTAAAAAGTGCAAAACCCCAAACTCTCATAATTGAATATGAAAATTTAAGGATGCATAGTAGATGAGAGTATTGCCATTTATTTACGTCTAGATGATATCAGGTTACATGAGAAACTTCTGGTGAAATCACAACCGATACTACTCTGTGAAAAAGTTTAAGATTTTGACTTCAAAATTTGAGTCAAAAGTATCGTGATTGAAGAAAGTTAAGACCTTGTAAAACCTTACTATTTTTCAACCACATGGTATTCTAGTCCCGCTTTTGAAAATGAGAAAAGAAGGTCCTTCAAATTAGGAGAAGTTAAGCTTTAAGGCATGTGCAAAAGGAAAAGAAAAGCAAGTTTGCCAAGGAATCAAGTTATATATCGAAGAAGAAGAAAATTTTGTGAGAAGACCAAACTGTGCATCGGAAGATTCGTAGTAAGCTCTTTAAAGTGTTTTACTTGTGGAAGAGTTGGTCATTAGTCGCTAAATGTCCTTATGAAGAAAATCATGATAAAGGGAAACAATTTGAAAAGGGAAAGAGTTATTATACAAATGAAGATAATGATGAAATGTCAAAAATGATATGAAGATCACCAAGATCCCAAGCGCCATGGTGCAAGCGAAGCAAAAGAAGAAGGCTACTCAAAGAAAGCAAGAGCACTCGTAAAAAATGCAAGCAGTAAATGAAGAAGATGAAACAGTATTGATTGTTTGTGATTCACTTTCAGGTACGAAATGGTGAAGATAGTGAAAGTACAAGATAAGTCTAGAAGAAAATCTCAAAATCAATGATGAAGATCCATTTAAAAGTAAGGAATCTATCTAACAAGATATGATCTTCAGAATGAAGGACAAGAGAAATATATCAAATATTGCACAAAGTAACCAATCAAAGTGAAGACTTAAAGCATAAATCATCTCTCTCAAAACAGATCCGAAAAAATCAAATAAGAAGAATGAAGAACTTTTACAAACTTTTGAAGAACAAGAAAATGGTTGAAAGTGCAAGAGATTTTAAAAATTGAATGATCAAATAGAAGAAGGAAGAAGGGTTTAAGAAAGCATGAAGAAGCAATGCCAAATATCGAGGCTGAGGTAAACATTTTAAAAGGTAAATTAGAAGAAAAAGATAAACTCTTGAGGTTTCAAGATAGTACTAAGATTTTGGACAATATTCTAGTAGTCAAAGGTCTCTGCTCGTTAAATCAATATTCTGGTTTTCATGAAACTATTAAAGGAGAATCTAGTTTCATGAAGGAAGTGTTAAATATTCAAAGGACATCAATGCAAATCAAGTGTTGAAAGAAAGAAGGTCAACCGAACAATCATGAAATCTCAAAAGAATTCATTCCCTCCTTTGATAAATAATGTTGAATGCTTTAAATGTCATAATTATGGGTATGCAGATACAATTGGGTGGGCTGCATTGTTCTTACCACAAACAAACGTATTCTACACAAAAGGCACTGTTTCTTTAAGGGATATTATGCAGCAAGTATGTATTGCAAAGGTTGACTGCACAGAAGAAAGAATAGAAAACCACATTATGATCCCTATGCTTAATTTTCTGGTCACACAAGATGTTATGCTTGTAACAAGTATGGACATGTAGAAAAAGAATGCTATGATGAATAGATCCGAGAAATTGATAACCCTCAAAGACAACAAGAAACTTCAAGCAAACTGAAAAGAAGGAGGACAAAGCCGAAACGTAGGAAACATTGACCCCACCGTAGTCATCCACTTTTAAAGCTTACTTTCATAATGACCGACAGGGAGTGAAGTGGGAGATACACGGTGAGAACTTAATGTATCACTGGTGGGGAGCAATGTATGGTGATTCCCATGTTTATTTGGTAATTGGCGGATATGTTTATTTAACAAAGCAGCATCCGATGGTAAGAAGATATAGGTACACAGTAAGTATGTCTGGGGGAGATGAAGGGTTGTGAAAATTTTCCGTATTTCTTCCATACGCTAAGCTCTATGAACTAAAGTCGCATATACACGCGAGTTCCAGCGGAGATGTACGTATGAATACAAGGAAAACAAAGATTTAGCTAAAGACTTGGGAGCATAGGTCTGTGTATACCGCCCAACTACTAATGATCGTACTGTTGGAATTTGTATCCGTTTATTCCTTAGTTCTCGTAATATTCATGCTCAAATGATGATGACATGATACATGCTTCATCGTTTTTTGATGAAGAGTATTCTTTTGCTTTTCACATGGATGAGATGAAGTCTTATGACCTTCGCAGATAAGATCACATGGATGATTGTTTGACACATATTGTTCAGTCAGAAGTTGTTCGGTATGATACACCATTTGGGAAGAATATGCTGATGTCATAAAGAGCCTCGAAGGCTTGGTTACTTGAAAACATAGTTACATTTTCTCATTTTCTTTCTTCTCTCTCATATATTCTGTGGAAGCATTTGAATATCTCTGCACGTTGTCGGGAGTTGTCTTCACCTCTCAAGATCAGACCGCTAAAATCAAGATTAAATTGACACGCTGTATTTCATGAAGGACAACACAGAGCATACGTGTTTAGTTAAATCTAAACCGTATGGTGTTTCACGCGAAATTTTTTTCCGTCAAGATTTTCGAAGACAAATTGCAGCTGGGCGAACTGTGATGTTTCAACTCTCATATTTCTTGATATTTGATGAAGATGCATTGATGATTTGTTGTTGAAAGTGTTCGTGACGCACAAGCTAAGGGGGAGCATCGTCATGTGAAAAGTAATGCATTGTTGGCATTATGATGGTTTTGAACATGATCTTCCTTGGAGGTCTTTTTGATATCATTGGTCATAAAAAGTCTTATTTAGATTTGATGAAAAGGTCATGTTGAGACCTATGATGTAAATTGTTATATCTTACCATGTATGACCCTCTTTTCAATTCTCAGAACCCACTGTCAGTAGTTGAGTCAAATGTGTAAACTCCACTTTCTGGTTGGGTACTGAGTCACATAAATCCACTTGGTTGGATCACTTGTAAGTATGAGTCCGTGATAGGAAAGGTCATAGAGTCATGTACTTCATTGAAAAAATATGTTTTAAGATTCGCCGAACTCGGTGGGGAGCATGTAGAATTTCAAGGACATCAGATTCACAACAGCTCTTCTTTCACAAGAGAAGAAAAACCTTTGCTTTACTTGATCCGCCCTTTGCTCCTGATGTCAAAGGGGGAGAGTATCATGGTGGTTGAATAATGGTTATAATCAATGTATTCATTCGTCATGGTGACCAAACACCATCATGGTTGCCATCAAGTCCAAAGGGGGAGATTGTTGGCAATATGATGCAGTAGTGTTGTCCTCGACTAAGAACTCACTTGAAAAAGTTGATGGCAACCTACTTGACAAAGTTGTCCTCGACGTGAAACCGACTTGATGAGTTTATTAATGATGTAACCGATGTATCTGCTGTAGCAGTTTTAAGTAACAAGAGAAAGAAATTCTGCAGTGCAAGAATAATGATAAAAAATGGTATGTCGAAAGCATATGTGGGTTTGTGGAAGGAGAGTAGCGTATGTACGCAAGTACGTACCAAGTAGCGTATGCCTATTTGCGCTTCAAATTTATGAAACTGTGGGACATTACCAGAAGCTGGCTCACGCATTGAGCGTCGATGACCCTATTTGATCCCGTCAAGGAACACTACCCAAGTCGTGTTTTTTGGCTCATGGCATGACAAATACAAATCTATATATGAGTAAGAAGATCATACAAAAGGGCGTGCATAAGTCTAGGTTTTAATGAATACTTCACTTTGAAGTATATCTCACATGGAAGGGTAAACAATTTATTGATTGATCCTAATTAATAATGCACTCTAAGAAATCATGAAGAGGATCTCTAGATCTGAATGACTATGTATTTTCTAGATCCGTTTATGTGAATGTTTAGATCTAAGATGAGGCGAATATTTTTCAAGTGAAGTGGGCACAATCCGAGCATTATCCGAGCCAAGAGTTACACAGCCCCACAAAGTTTGAAGATCTATACGCAGTGTTCGTGCGTAGAAAGTTCGTATACACGCGGTCAAGCGAAAAGCGCGTATGGAATGAGATCAGCTTCTGGAACATGTGCGGTAATTATACGTGTGTTTGTCCCCGTGAAAGGTGATACAATAATGTGGTCGATGAAGTAAAAGCGCGTATGAAATTCTAGGTTTTTCTGGCGGTGTGGAATGAAACGTATGATCTATTCTATCGTTTTACCCGTTGTCCTGTCAACGATGTATTCATACAGACCGGGTTGTTCGAATGTTGATTATGTTGTCGATTATGTTGATTGAAGATCAAGTTGTCAGATGATTGGTTGATGATTCAATGAATGAATTAATGGAGTTATAAGTTTTAGCTTTGATGTATGATTGAGCTTTAAATGTGGAGCGTGGGTCTACCTCGAAAATCATGAAAAGTGGCTCATACAGCATGTTATGTGGAACTGTTGATTCAAAGAGTGAAAATTGATGAAAAGTGGTCCGCAATGGTGCTGAGGGTCGGCTTCGTTGAGGGGTTGTAGCCCTTTCCGTTGGTAGCCGGTAAACGAGAGCAGGGGTAGTTTCTTCCAGGAGAGGTCGGGTAAATGAGAGCAGGGGGGTTGTAGTTTCCTTCCGTAAGAGGTCGGGTAAACGAGAGAAGGTCGTAGCCTTCTCACAGGGTGCTCGCGGCCGGCATGAGTCCGCGTCGCCGCACAAAGTTGTAAGAAGTTTTTCTTTTATAACAAATATTGAAGGTCGAGACGACAACATCGCGTGGTTTTCCGAATTGGGTTTCCACCTTGGAATCGTAGTGTTCATGTGTGTTGATTATGTATGATGATTTATCTTCGTTTACTCACATGTTTACCGCTATCAAATGAATGAATGGGATGCAATAATCTAAGTAAAGAATTATCCGTACAATGAGATCTCTCGGTAATACGCAAGTTTTATTACGATATCCGTGTGTATGCACGCGAGTTGGGTTTATTAAAGTAGCGCATGGGTTTTAGAGAAGAAAAGCAAAAAGTTTTTAGTCGACGAAATACCGATTCACCCCCCTCTTAGTATTTTTCCTAACAAGATTACTCAGGTCAAATGAGATGATTCTCGGGTAATTACTAGAGGCACCATCCGCGAAACCGACAAAAGGAGTACAGACATCCGCACAATCAGAAGACCCAATCAGCAATAAAGACGCTTACAAAGAACACCACACCACATGTACAAATGAAATCACTCACTTATGTACACACACCACACAAGAATAATTCAAGCGCAAGACTTCTTCAAGTACAACTCATTTCTAGCCGCGCTAAAGGAATACCACAATCGATTAGCTCATAGGCTCCATTTTCTAATACACGTTTAACAATATAGGGCTGCCCATGCCACAAGGAATTTTCCTACCCCAAGTTTATCATGCAAAGGATCATACAAGAGGACGAGGTCTCCTTTTATAAAAGAACGTGAGAAACCGTTTGATTGAAATGAGCTTTAACCCGCTTTTTTGTGCCTCGACAATTCAAAGTGCATCCAAGCGATGAGTTTTGTCCGTGTCGTTCTAGATACGGTGGAGACGCTCTTTTTCCTCCCGGGGAAGTGTCGGCAATAATTCCACAACCAACTTCAAGGATTTCACATTCAACCTAAGAGTCGCCCAGACCACACACCAATTGGAAAGGTAGAACTGTGGCGCTCTTTACCGGGGACGATGGCAGGCCTAGAGAGACGAGGAACAATTGGAGATGCTAGTTGGATTTGTGAATACCAATTTTTCGTTGAAGCACCGTGACAAGAACTTTGTTCATGGCCTCAACCCGGCCATTCTCTTCGAGGGTACTATGGCGTTGAGTTGTCATGACGCAAGCTCAAATTTGATGTCAGTTTCACCATCATGGTTCGAAAACGAGTGCCATGATCATGATGATACCGCTGGAGAACACCGAAACGTGTGATCACATGGTTGAAAATGAATTGGAGCGGCCGCCCACCGCCTACTCAATGCATCGCTCAAAATTTCACTCGGGTGGTAAGTATTTCATGGAAAAATGACATAAGCATGCCCCCAACCGAGTGAGGGTTACATGTCATAAAATCAATGCCCTTATTTAGCAAAAGCGCTACTTAATGACAGATGTAAAGGTAGGGGTGGCGCACGCATGATATTTTTCATCGTAATAATACAAGCTTTTAAACATACTTCGCCGTAAGTAACCCGCACGCACCTTCGGTGGTAGCATAATCCCGAGACATGTGATTACTACATGCGCCATCATGGACAGCCATCCAAGACTTTCTAACCTTCTTCATGGTCAAATATCGGCGAGCATAGAATCTACTCCGACACCACAGGTATCTCCCGACAATGTGACATGGTTGCGATTGATGTCGAACGCGATGTCGAGCATCCTTTGTCAACTCGCACCAAGGTAGATGTTCAAGGTACATGATGATGTCACCATACCATGGATCATGAGTGTCGATTAGAAAGAGTTTCATCCCGAGACATGATCTCGAACTGAAACCAATGTAGCCCGTAGGGAGAGCAAGACAAGATCAAGAAAACCGTTGACTTCGCTTATTTGGAATAGTAAACTTCAAATCGAACCTCGAAGGATCACAACCATTTGGAGTACTTTTCCCCCCGTTAATTGCTGGGAGACAAGACAAGTCATGGGGTTGGTGCACGAAATCACCAAGTACGTGCGCAATGTGATGGGGGCCGGCAGGAAACCGTCGAACGACCGGGATCATGGCAAGCGCCAACTTCGATGTGGGCATAACGCGTTTAGTGCTTCAGAAGATTCCGATACGTATAGTAAACCATGTTCATTTCGTCATCGTCATCCCGTACCAAAACCATGGCAATCGTGATGAATGCGTGCAGCCCAAATAGAGGGTAAAGTCGCGATGATAGTTAGGAGGACATACACACCCGAGTATCGAAAAGAAACGTTTAATTTTATCGAAGGATTGCTTCGAAAATATCATCCCAATGGAAGGAACATCTCACTTAGAAGTTGCGTAAAACCTTGGCTACCTCGCATAGTTCGTGATAAAGCGACGTAAGAAATTCGCTTTCCCGAAGACTCAAGTTGATGCAACGAGGATGGGGATGGGAGATTAACAATAGCCTCGACCTTGAGGGGGTCCAGGAGGATTCCATCCAGAGACAATGAACCCCAAAAGATGACCGCAGTCAACACGAAGACGCACTTGTGAGGATCGTAGCCCGATGTTGTAACGTCTACGTCGAGAAAACCGCGAGGTGTTCGTGACGTGTCTTCACGCCGAGCCGACGTAGCGAGGAGGTCATCCACATATGGTCGAACAATGTGACGTATGTCATGAAAGGCGAGGAAATCGTACGTCGGAAGGTGGCTCCAGCAGTGTTTTAAGTCGAATGGGAGCTTCTTTATAGGCGAACGTGCCCCAAAGATGTATGAAGGTGGTCTTATGTTGACTGTGAGGGTAAAATATTAATTTGATTATAACCCTATAGTCAGTCTTACAGAAATAGATCTCACCCCCGCATAGTCTTCAATGATCTAATCTATAAAGGGAGTGGGATAACCGGCTCTGGGAAAAGTGTGATCGATGTTCTATATTCAACATAGACTCGAATCGTGCCTGCTTCTTATCTATAAAAGGACAATGGAAACCCATTTTGTGAGGGGGACTGGATATATGAAGCCCGTTAAGAATTTTTTTTCAACTTCGCTTTTACAGCTATGGATTTTCGAAGATGCAATCGGGCGTACGCGCACGCACCCAAGCCAGACCGACAGGTGGAATTTCATGCACGACTATACTAGATTTATCCAGCATCTATTCACAAGACCATGCGAAACATCTCGACTCCGTGAAAAGGCTAGTGTATACCGAATCTCTTCTATGAAAAAGTAATCTCCGTACGCGAATGTTATCAACAACCCCTCGCTTAACGAGATGTCGTATAGTCATTTTTTAGGTGATATTACTCGTATTTCCATCCGAAAGAACCTCATGAGTCAATATTGGCACCGTGAGAGGCGAGAGGAACTCGAGATGCAAAACGTCGAGACAACGGGGACATTTCCCAGCCGAGCATGAACGAGAACGTATGATGTCCATCGTCTACGTGTATCTTTAGAGACATCGTCTCCACGATAGCTTCGTCGTACGGAACATTCCCTCAAAGGACTCAAAAGAATCGCATCGTCGAGCCAAGGGGAATGGGAATAAATGTCAAGAGCCATGCTCAAAGGAAAATTTTCGGTGAGGAGGAGGATCCGATGCAAGAACGATCTTCATTAACAATTAATTTCAACCTGGGTCGAGGCATCAATTTCTCCAAAAGGTCACCTATTCAAGATGAAGGGATGATCCACGGTCATTCGACCCAGAGATCATGTTAACTTGAACTAGTGTTCTATGGTGGCATGGGAAAAATACCCATGAGGGCGTGTCCTGAAAAGAACAGTCTCATTAATCGCTGTGATTAGGAATTTGATCCATGTATGGCATGTTATTTCAAGGATGAGGTAAAGAAAGACAATCAATGCTATAATCTTGCTCATGCGGAAATTTCAAAAGTCGAAAGAGGGTGGACTCGGACGATACATGGCGGTGAGTCCAACCGCAACCAAGTAGAAGATTATATTTGAGCTTGGCATCAACAACTTCCACTTTGACGTTGATTGTCTTACCTTGTAATGTGATTGACAACTTCTGCGAGAACACCTGTGTTTTGATTCTCACCATCGAATGCCTCGAGGGCATTGGGAGATGAGGCGAGGGCCGGAGAGCCGTATGGCTTTCTAGTAGGAAGATGACAAAACGCAGGGAGGCACCTTCGTCCACAATGGCCCCGTGAATGTTGAGGCTGCTGACACCACTTGTATACACATGCATTTGATGCAGTTTTAAAAAATTTTCAGACGATACAGAGAAGACCAGAATTGCGTGATCAATTCCACCGATTGGAAGAGCAATGTTGCTTTCCATTAAGATGGAAATTTGAAGCACTTCCAATGCACATTGCGACATGCTTATGCCAAATCCTCAACAATGCCGTAATGTCGAGCAAGACGCGCGCGTTTTGGATTATAGAAGACGCTTAAGAACACCTTGAAGGTGGTCGTATACCGGGTTCAAGGTTGGCTTTCAATTTCTAAAGGACCCGCAGGTAGGGGAGGAAGTGCCATCAATGACTTCTTTCCCAATTGCTCGACGTGATCTTGCAAGAGCAATTCTTTCGAACGAGTGGCAATCGAAAAGGTGCAACACCATTCATCATAAAAACTTGGGACCCAAATCGTGTAGACCCGTGAAGGTCGTCGAAACTTATCCGGGTCCTACCGAGATGGAAAAGGTTCCTTAAGAACGCTTATCCCCTTAGAGCCTTTAAGAATTACTCGCTTCTCGATCGTTGGGGACACCCTTGGTAGTGGTCTCCATCACATCGTGCAAGGGTATTTTGTTTCCCATCATAACCATCATTAGCACGTGGTTTGGGAGGATTTCGGTTTCGGGCATCATATTTGGACTTTCCTTGCCCTTCTTTTCTTCGCTTAGAGTGGCTGCAGATTGGCTCGAATCTTAATTAATCCCCTCTCATAGCCTTACTGTGAACTGGGAGGGAGGGAGGAGTAGAATTATTGGAAGAATTCGACTTCTGCCTTATTAGAAGACTTATGAGGTGAGTCCGAGAGACGGAACTACCAACACCATCAACCGATGGGGTAGGTGGTGCTTAGAGGTCCCCAGGCTTCCAGGCATCACCAAGACATTACATAACATGCTAGACTCAGTAGCACACCAAATCGAGACCGGGCACGAGCGATGGCTTGTTCCTCGCCACACATGCCTCATCGCAATGTCCCATGCAATCTTGTTGAAAAAGGAGGTAGTGAACTAGTGAGTTAGAAGTCGATCAAGAATATCGAACTTGATCGCATGACGATGAAGACTCCACTCATGAATATGATCTAAAATATGAGTGGCTTTGTCCTCGCTTTCGCAGAAGAGATGCGCTCCCGTTCTTACAACGAACCGATAACTCGGAAATGTGTCAGAATGCCATACTTGTGCGACAAAGTCTTTAAAAATACTACAGTAGTTCTATGTACCATTTAGCAGCAGCACGTAAGAGTGTGTCGGAAAAGACGTAGAAGGTTCGAGTCATCCACCCAAGAGTTCAAGAACACCACGAATACAGGTCATGACATGTGTCAGGTCTTCAAATTTACTCAAACTTCGGGATGCTCACTGCCAGTAATTTACCTAACCGGGAGTCAATATGGATTATGAAGAATCGGATCGTTGCTCAACTTGGACACATCCAGCAATTTGCACGTACAGGAAAGGCAATCGAGATTAAGAAAGGCATGCCGGTGTGCCCGATAAGGACCGTACTCCGTACTCAACCTCGTTGGAGACACCGCTCTATCGTTCGTCTCGCAGTGACCCGACCACAGTATAAGCCACATAATTGGGTTGATGGCCGCGTCGACAATCTGGTGGCGGCGGGGGCCACAACTGTGAACCGACCTGATTATACGTGGGCCTCCGTTTGTTAGCACGGATTTGAATGCGCAGTATAAAGGTAGCTTGGTCGCTGTTGCACAACTGCAACCTGTATGGTCAGAAATCCCGTCGAGACCCATCTTGAAAGTAATAAATGCTTTGGGGTCGAATTCGGTCGCTAGTAAGGGACCTTGGCCGAGCCCGATAAGTTGGGTGCATGGTGTGGCTTGCTGTGGCACAGCATTACATCGGCTATCGAGCAGAATAACTAGTCGCGTGTGTTGTCCCGGTTGAATAGGCCGACCGTGCTCAGTTGCCCCGAAGGAATGTGTTGGCTCGGTGAACAGTTGTCTTCGTTGAACAGGTTGCCTGGCCGATAAAGGACACTGTAGTCGCCCACGAGCAAAGTTGGCTCCTCGATGGAAGGAGAGGACAGCCAGCTCGATAAACTGTGCGAACCCAGTGATAGGACCATAGGTGGCTCGAAGCAGCAACATTTGGACCAATTGGAACCAAGGTTGTTGAGGTTTCACCAATGGTTAAGAAGGATGGGTTTGCCCTCAGACTATACAATGACTGCTGATACCTCGAATAACCTATGGGTCCTTGAGGTTTCCTTGGTCGGGACCACAAGGTGAGGTCGTAGAGGTTGACCTTGAGGGTTGTAGACCGTTCATGCGACCGTACAACAAACCCCATCGTTCGAAGCCTTTGTAAGGGTTGTCCTCATGTCATATGCGTATATCTTGGATGGGCCAAAGGTTGTCCCCTGGAAGGGTTGTCCTTGTGGTTAGAAGGTTTCCCACCGGGAAGATAGAAAAATGTTAATGTAACGATAAGCTCAGATAGGAAAATTCAAGAGATGTCTTTCCTCATCGCATCGATAAGGAAATACAACGAAGCAGACCATCCGGTCCATAATGGGAAAATTGGCGTACGCTTGAGATTCGAGAAGAGTGACCAACCTCGAGTTCAACCCGCTAAAGAAAATCGTATACCCTCAGGAGAAATATTCTGCATTGTTGCATATGTAAATGTCTTCGTGAACCCATTTAGGTCCTAGCTGAGTGAGTAGTGACAATGGGGCGTAGGCGCTCACGCGTACATTAGCCTTGGTTGTGCACTAACGTGACGAAAGGAGATGTCATGGAGAGGTGTTTGCGAAATATTCTCAACGAAGGAACAACTCGTCTCGTAGACCTTAATCAATATTCCCACAGAGGCCACAGGCCATGACCGACTTAAGGACTCATATCCCACCCAGGGCGAAGGACTAGGTGAAGACATGACAAAAGATCGTGATGTTGGAAAAAAGCTAAAATAATCTTCACCGTACGTAGGAATTTCTCACTAGGAGAAGGACCAGATGAGTCCACATTCCATCTTCGCTCGCAAGATCTTCAAAAGACTATGGAGACTAGGAGGTATAACAACAACCAAGAAAGGCGATCTCGATGGAGAGGAAGTGTCTCCCTACCCAAATTCAAAACCAAGCGTTGGACAAGGGCTACTGAACTTCAATCGGTCATCCGAAAGGAAGTTCGTACATAAACTCATTCTCTACTCCGGAACCCTTGGATACGGCACCTACTATCGATGTTCAACAGACCCATAGAGACTCGATGAATAATCCGTAAGGAATACCAAGAGACGAAATCGAGGTTCACGAACAAGGGATTGGTAAGTTGTAAAGAAGAGGAAGAGATCAAAACAAGACATACGGCAAACCAAGGCAAACAATCAACAAAGCGAAAAAATTCTAAAAGGGCGTGTGATCGTAGGTGATTAATTTTACCACATTGAAACTTGGAAAATTTTACTGCTTTCATATTTTAAGAGTCTAAACAAGTAAAAGATGACTTCATTCTTTTCATTGGAACAAGCGTGAAAGGACATGCGCTTGATGATCTTTTCAACTTAATGTGTCAAAATATCAAAATGACCGTTCGGTATCCTAGGCGATGGGTGTACCGTATATTCGTGAACCGGCTATATACACCTCTTGGTTAAAAAATGAAAGAGAAACTGCGTCCAAGGACTTGACGTATGTTCGTGTAATATCCCCGTCGTTGTGTCCTGCATTTCGTAAGAAGGCGAGACACTCACTTTCCTATGGATAAAGTCAGACAGCAACCAGTGGGGTCTCCCTATATACGTGATGGTACAAAGAGCACAAGTCCGTACTAGCGCTGTCTAAAGTCAAAAGGTGAACGACAACTACCAAAGTTTAACGACGTTTTAACACGTCACCAGCCTAGACCTCAGATATTCCATTAATGTTTCAATGTTGCCTTGTGTTAATTTCAATAATGAGAAGTTGATCTTCAAATTATGTTTCAATTTCTGTGCCCTATCGAATGCTGTATCTCAAAATCTCTAAATGCACACCACATGCCACAACATATCACTTTGTTCGATGAAGAGCACTGATGAAGGTTGAGAGTTTTCAAATAACAACAAAATGATCAAAAACATCCACCAATGTCTCTAATGCAAGCTAATGAAACTAAAAACTTTTCTTTTAGAGTTATGTAACACTAATAATGCGAAAAGCTTTCAATTTTCACTAGACTAATAAAAAGTTTTTTTTTGTATTTTTCAATGTTTTAGACAACACCAAACGAAATGAAAACCAATGAAGAAACCAATTCGAGAAGTGACAAAGAAAGAGAGATGAAACAAACAAATTCACTCAATGCAAAAGCACACATTCGTAACTCAAACCGATGAGAAATCCTCCAATCGAAGAAGAATCTCAAAAGACTCACAAAAAACCGTGTAATCTAGGCTTGAAATGAGACGACAAAACTTGAATGAAAACAGAGCAATCACTCAAATGACGCAATGATACAATGGAATGAACAAGATGAATGCAAAGAAGATAAAACGAAGGATCGGAAAAAGCGAGAACCAAAACTCCACGGAGGCTCAACACACTATAAGACCTGTAAACCCGGGCTAGAAATGAAACCAAGGTAAAGGGCAAAAAACCGGAGGAAAAAGGGTCAAACACAGCAAAAAATACTTTAAGGCACTCAATCACTCATGAAATGACACCGTGACCGTAAATCAAACTCAGGGCTCGAAACAAGAAAACCCTAACACCAAATGGGTAGCTGTGTGACCGTTTGGTTGTATTCGCGCTAAACAAATAAGCATGCGTGTGACTAACTAGAAACAATCACCATTTGGGTACAGATTTTCAAGCTATAAACCATGCTAATCGAGTTTACTATGGGAAGAAATGAAAAAGAAGAGCAAACATGCATCGGGATCAGTCTTCTGGGCCGACCAGGTTTACACCAAAAGGAGAAATCCAAGAGAAAATCAATCAACTGCGCTGCAAGCAACCAAAAGAAGAAAGACTAACTCCAACTAACTTCCCCACCGGGAGTCGCCATTTTGTTGAGGAGGTAAACCCTCCGCGGACAGAGGCGATCCCATTAGCTCAGACTCCGGTTCAGTAACAATCAAGTCATGCAATGATGCACACCTGAAGTTACAAAAAGACTTCAGATTGCAACAAGTAGCCTACCTCAAATCCCATGTATGGTCGTTGAAGAAAACATGATGTTTCCCATCCTCGTTTGGCAGATCACTATCCTTCCATTCGACACACATCCGAACACCGCACATGACACAAAAGAACAACGACATACAACGTAAAACGAAAGCATGTAAATTCATACATCAACTGCAGAAGATATTCATCAGACAAAGAAATAAACATGCATGAATGAAGTAATTTAGCCCTTATATTATAAATAACAAAGGAAAGATTAAACCCAAAGCTCGACGCTATGATCTTCCTTCCGCTAGGCCGACAGCGGAGCACGTCTTCAACAAAGCCCGTTCAGAACCGGGACAAAGCTCTCTCTCTTTGTCAGTTTCAATAGCCGTTCGGGATACAGTTTTCTGCTGTGTTCAAATTTAGCTTGGCGATGGGTGAAGGGCAAGATTTTATAGATGGAGGAAGGGGATTTGGGAACCCTATAATCATGGGATAGGCCCCATTCCCATGAAGCTTCCATGATAGGTGGAAAACTACTTTCCCACATGGAGATCCTAGACAAACCACCCAACCTTTCGTGACCTTTTGGTTTCAGAGTTTTTGGAATCAAACTTCCGCCATTTATTTTTTTAAAAATCCCTTATTAAGCTTGGCACAAGTGAGACATACAGGAAAGCAAATACGCGCTGGCGTGCCTCTATGGTGGATTTCCCCATCGCGCAAGGGCTAAATCGGCTAGTTGCGCTGCTGCAAAAAGATATGTTTTTAGGAAGCCAGAGGGTACCGGGAATGCTTTTCCTTATAAAAAGGGGATGCCGTGGAAAGTGGTTTAAGGTCATGTCACATAAAGTCATGGTAACATTCCTCCAATGTATGGACGCAGGACCCATAGGACTTGACAAAATACTATGTAACAAAGACAAATACAACTCATATCTCTGATACATGACATGTGGCATAGGCAAAGCCATCCATAGCACAGAGCACATAAACCGAGATCCGAGGTTCAGATCACCTGCGGAAGTCCGTACCCTATAGGGCCAATCCTCCACGAAAATCAATTTGCTTCGTGGATTCAATTGAAGCAACTCGTACTTCAAGACAGCATGTTGGCCACCCCCGCTTTGGCACGCGCCTCATCGTGCCATCCTCTGTGTTCCTCTCGGGTGGTGGCATCAGACAATGACCTCTCATGCCCTAGAATATCGATAGTCGTTCTGTGCAAGAATGATACCAAAATGGATCCATACCCAAATTGTTTTCGGCAACTTTTGGTCTTCTCGTACCGTTAGTCGCTAATGTTATTATCTGCGGCTCTACCCAATTTTAGAGATTCGGTGGTCGGCATTTTATGGAAAGAAGTAGTTGTGTTCAGGCCTCATGCGTGCTTGCAATATTGCACTCGCATGATAGCAAGCAACACTACTTTTTAGTGTTAGATCCGGGATGGTTTAGATGTCAACCTTTCTACCCCCGTTCTCGTGCCTCGACACACTATCGATCACCATCCCCACTTCCGTGAGGGGACGGGGCATCGCCACGTGCTGGACCGCACCTCTCGCGACGATCTTGTGATAAAATACACATCGCAGACTTCCAGTTCGTAGTTCTTGATCCGGAAGCACGAAATTTTCTCGTCTTCATCCTAGATTCTTATCAAATACTAAAGAAATTTAGCCACCACCTGCAGAGTAAATCCTCCGTGGACAAAGGTGATCCCACCAGCCCTGTAGTGAGTCTAGCCGACAAACAAGACAAGCTATAATATTGATTCCTAGTTAACGAATGGACTAGATTTGACAGATGACTTACTAGAGGTCCTATGTTGTCGTTGTTGTCAAGAGTGGCTCTCGCTCTCGCTCCCGGCTCGTATCACGATCCGCTCACTTTCATGCTTCCTGACATCCGCACACAAGAAAACAATGACAATATACAACATACTAATCTGCTACTAGTAACTATTAGTCAGTCGAAGAGGACTAAATCAATTGCATTGAATAAAAAACATAACACAATGATGGAAGCAACACCATAGTTGTTGAAGAGGTAAATCCCCTCTCATGGACAGCAGGCGATCCTTTACCAGCTCAGTAATCTGTCTAGCCAACAATCATCAAATGCTACAGCGCAAGTTCCTAATTGCGAATAAACAGACCAACGATGGAGGCCTACCTGGAGTCCAACGCTATGATTTGTAGAAGAGACAGTGTTCCTGTTCCTCAGCCTCGGCAGATCACGATCCTCACGATCTCCGTGAATGGACACCTGCACATGCAAGAAACAATACGAATACAAGCATAAAATCCAGAATACACAACTATATATCAGTCAGAAAGGATATAACTCATCATTATCATAAGTGAAAAACAGAGTGGAACCATAACCAGTAGTCATTCATTAATAAGCAATCAAAAGAGAGTACAACCAATGTTCTGACGCTGAGGTCTCCTTCGGAGGGGTCTCCAGTCGTACACGTCTCGCAAAGCCTGCCAGGGATGGGACAAGCCTCTCTTAGAGTCTCTCGACGATAGTCTCCTTGCTCGAGTTTGGCCTTAAGGGAAGAATGAGGGCTCTTGCAACATTAAGGCTCTTGGGAATTTGAGAACTTGGAGATTCAAGACTTGGGCACTTCAAGACTAGCTTGCAATGGAAATGGACAAGCTTTTATAGATGGAGGAAGGGGAGTTGGGATCCCTATAATTGTGGGATTGGCCCTATCTTCAAGGAAGCTTCCATGAGAGGTGGCAAACCACTTCCCCTTCATGGAACTCCCGGAGCCAAACCTCCCAACTCAAGATAGATAATAGTTTCTGAGTCTGTTGAAATGAAACTTCCGCCATTTTATTTTAAAAAACACTCCTTAAATTGGCTGGCGCGACTGCGACTCTGGGACAGAGCGCCAGTTGGCGCGGCCTCTTTGTAGGATTTTCCCTATTGGCGCGAGTGATGAACTGGCTACCCGCGCCAATGCAAAAAGGGGTGTTTTTATGGTTTTTTGCAAGGAGATGTCTTCAGGGCAATTGAAGCTCATATTTAGAGGAATGCAATGATAGTGGTTTCAAGGCATGACATTGCTCACAGGTCACAGAATGGGCCCTCCAATGTGCAGGATGGGGAATGGTAGGGACGGTGACAAATTACTGTGTAACAGATGCCCCCTAAAGCATGAGGCCCGAGAGAGAGAGAGGGGTGAAATTCTTTACGAGAACGTGTCCAACTGAAACTCCTCCGTCGGAAAACCTGTGTGGAGAAATACAACTGATATCTCAAGCACGTGATGTATATGCGGTATGGGCGCAGCCATCCGAAACAGAGTATACTATAATCCAGATCTAAGGTATGGACGCAACCATCCAGTGAGGATCAACAAATAGACTCAGGTATGGTCGCAGCCATCCAGTGAATAAGTCATGTAAATAATAATCCACAAAATCGCAGCCTGGATTACAACAGACACAATCCAGGGTCTTGCGCTCCATCTCGACCCAAACAAAGTACAACTTCAAGCATGCGAATATGTGAGCTGAAGTCGAACATGCAAGAACATCGTCTGATTACCAGCCAATGATGAGAGCTGTTAACAGACGCGAGAGGAACCACCAATAATGACGATGGCCCTCAAGGTACTACAGGTACAATCTACGACATGTGAATCAATGAGTTGGCGTCGAACACCCGTAGAATCACTCGATCGGAGGCCAATGATGAGAACCTCACGTCGAATGCGACGAACCCGCCATTGAGGCATGCAGGCTCCAAGGTACCATAAAAGAGTCTCTAGATCAGCTTCCTGGATAATGAGCTGAAGTCGACAGGAAGTGACCTTGATCGAAGGTGGGCCATAATGTTTCCCACATCATCGACACGAGACAGAGGAACATGATGTTTTGTTGTGAATCAGGATCATATGAGAATCAGAGGAAGGTTGATATTTGCAAAGGTCAACTTCTCTTGAACATATAACGGCACAAATAGTGGTTTTGGCAGTATTTGACATCAACGGATCAGAGGTCATGGTGACGAGGCAATGAGCAGAGGAGAGGCCAAAAAGGATTATCCAAACCCACGGAGGCAAGTGAAAGAACGAGATGAGATATCCCCAACCCGACACAAATGCAAACAAGTGCCATGTTCAAGAGCGACATACTGCCGACACGACAATGATGATGGTTCCATTTTTCCCCCACCATTTCTGGCGAGTACCCCAATTATTTTTGATAACAAGCTTGAAGGGGATAGCATATGCTTGTAATATAAGTCCGCCCTTTGGGCGAATCCATCCTAGTACATTTAACGAGCCCTAGGAAGGAGGAGCTCGGAGAACGTCATTTCGACTGAATCCAATGTCATCAGGGTTTAACGAGTCTGACAAAGGAAGAACTCGGTGTCTTTTCATGTTTAGAGAGTTTGAAAAGACAGCAGAAAAGTAAACTCCAAAGGTCCCTTTTCGTAAATAGTTCCTCAGATCCGAAAAGGTAGAAAACTATGTCTGAGAAAACCTCCTAGTCGCGATAGGCTAGGATATTCCTTTTTTGTAAGTAATCTATCCCAGCCCGAAAAAGGGGTAAACGTATACTGGGTAGATGTTGTTTCGTAGCCACTTTAACGAGATCAAAACGACAAGTGACTCGACAATATTTTCATGTTTAGAGAGTCAGAAAAGAGCTGAAAGATGACTCCTCCTGGAGGAACGAGTGGTATAAAGGGTAGCTACTGGTTCTGGTAATGGTGGAACTGCTCAGAACATGATAAATGTCAAGAGGTTGGCTAACAAAACCACTCATCGCAGCGGTTCCTCAGGAATGGGTAAAACAACCAAGTGAAGGCATATGATCGGCCAAGCAGATAGGGACGATGGAATGATAAAACCAAGGCTCATCTGGAAAAACAGGCTGATAAAATGGCAATCACAAGAGGTAAAAAGGGAATGGTTTCATTTTTACACAAGCTTGAAATCAGAAAACTCTGCTTGAAGTTGGTTTCATTTTTACACAAGCTTGAAACAAAGATAAACTATGCTTGAAACCGGTTTCATTTTTACACAAGCTTGAAATGGAAACAAACTATGCTTGAAAAAATAAGCATGCCCCCAGCATGGTGACTCAATTCGAGGTACATGCCCCCCAAGCTTCAGTCCATGCACCTGAGTAAACAGATGGAGGGAGTGAAGGTTCAAGTTACGAGATCAAGAGAAAGACTCGACTGGGATTTTACAAGATCTTATCAAAGACTCGAATTGAACAGGAACGTGTTTCATTATTTTAACGAGGTTGACACATTAAAAGAATTATCCTCAAGACACCACCTTGTTTCATGGTTTAAGGAGCTTGGCACAAGACAAGGACCTCTGCTCCGAAGAGCTAGTTTAATTTTTTAAGGAGCTTGACACAAGAAAAGGAACTGTGCTCCGACCACCTTGTTTCATTTTTTAAGGAGCTTGACACAAGACAAGGAACTCTGCTCCAAAAACCTTGTTTCATTTTTTAAGGAGCTTGACACAAGAAAATGAACTGTGCTTTGACCAGCTTGTTTCATTTTTTAAGGAGCTTGACACAAGAAAAGAACCATGCTCCGACAGACTTCATCATAATGAACAAGAAGTCATCGCTTCCAAGAGTTGCCCATCCGATGGAAGGAAAACATCCTGGAAGTCAAGGCCCAATGCCCCCAGCACAGTATGCACGACGGCATCATCGCTGAGCATAGGCACGGGGTAGGTAGCCACATAGTTGACCTGTGGTGGGGCAGATACAACGGGTGGATAAAAACCAGGAAGGGATGATGGCGGACCAGTTGCCACATCAGGACCAAAGAATGAAAGTTGATCAATGGTCATGATCCGTCCTTCATGTGGAAAACAGACCACACAAAAGAGGGAGGAGACAAGCGCTCCCATGGCATAGGTGTAATCACGCCCCAAAATTAGATTAAAATCCAAGGGGCCTGGAACAACCATCACGTCCATATGGAGGGTTTTACCTCCCAAAGTAACAGGTAACCTTGGAAGGATCCCTAACGGTTGACTCGTTCTTCTGTTAAACGCCAACAGATTCTGTGTAACAGGCACAAGCGACGGCGAACCGAAAGCTTGCCAGGTAGTTGAGGATAAAATACTAACAGACGCGCCTTCATCTATAATGGTGCTGGGTATGACCAGACCAAAAGCCTGTACTGTGATCTCGAAAGGCACATAAGACGGAAGGTGGTATCCCACAAATCGACTCCAATCAAAGGAAGCGAAAAAACTACTTGGAGGGGCTACCATTGAACCAAGATGGTCTTCCCCTGGTGTTACGGAAGAAGAAGAAGCATCCTCCACGACCTCCATCTCGAAGGTGGGAGGGGAATCCTCCGGGACCCCCATTACGAGAAGCGGAGGAGCAGCTTCTTGAGATACAGGGACAGAAGAATCTTTCTCCAAGTCTGAGGAATCTGAAGAAACCAGAAGAACATGAGGGATGTGAGATCCACTCTCGACAGAAAAGACCTGGTGCACCGCGGACAGGGCCAGCTCAACCGATCCCATGACCAAAGGTTAGTCAGGGACGAATTCTTGAATTCGAATTTCTGAGGGAGTGGGATGGACCAAAGATGACTCTTGATCAATTTTATCACCAATAGGTGGAAGACTCAAAGAGAGCTGCTTATAACCAGCTGGGAGGCATGGTGTGGAAACAGTGGGGTTGTCCAACACTCGCTTGGATTCATCCATATAAGGACAAAGGTGAATGGCATGGTGCCCTTCACACAACTTACAGGGATTGGTGATCTTACCCTGATTCTTAGGAGCCTTACCAGCACTAGCTGAAGACGTACCCCCAACTTGACTCCCAGAAGCCAAAGGCAACGGCGGACGACCGCTGGACCATTCTTCACGCACCTTTGGAATGCCAGGGTAGTCTCGAAGAAGATGGTCTCTCGTGCACAACATGCAAGGGAACTTGACTTTCCGTGGAGGGTTGGAAGTTTTATCAAGAGGAGGTGCATTAGAAGCAATAGCTGCAGCCTTAGCCTCTCGCTTATCAGACTTCTTCTTCTTTGTCTTCTTCTTCTTCTTCTTAGCCACCTGGTTACTCGAATCCAGACTTTCACCAGGCGAAGTAGAAGAGGAGGACGCAGAAATAGGCGAAGAAGGGGAGAGGTCCACCTTGGAATCAACGTGATGTTGTTCAGGCGGAGGAACTGATTGAATAGTAGTGGAGACATTCGGGACCACAGAGGTTGAGAACAACCAAACAGGCAACCCAACAGTTAACCCAGGAAGGGACAACGTTGCCATATAAGGAGCACCAACATTTCCAAAAGGAGGAAAAGGACCAGGATTCCCATCAAAGGGGATTCCTTGGTTGGTGAACTCCGGAAAAGTTGCCATCAGAAACGATCTTCAGAACAACACCCTAAGGAAACTAACTTTAACCAGGAATATTTCGTGGGCAGTTAATTTTAAAACATTGAAACAAAACTCTACCGTTTCATCTTTTAAGAGTCGAGAAATAGGAAAAAGGTGACTCTATCACTTTCAGATTGGAAACAAGTGTGAAAGGACAAGCGCTTGATGAACTTTTCAAATTTAAAGAGTCAGAAAAGATCAAAATGACTACTCGGGAATCCTTGGCAAAGGGTGTACCAAATAACCGTGAACTGCAATATACACCTTGGTTTCAATAATGAAAGAGAAATCAACCAAGGACTTTCCGTACGTGTAGGCAATCTCCCTGAATGTTGTGTTCGGTGTATCACGGGTATAGGGCAGCAGACTCGGCTTCCTATGGATAAAGGATTGAAACCTAGTGGGGTCTCCCTTTATATACGTGACGGTACGGGGAGCACAAGTCCGTACTAGCGCTGTCTAAAGCCAAGAGGCGAACGACAGCTACTAGGTTTAAAGACGCCGGAACACGTCTCTAGCCTAGACCTCTAAATTTTTCGTTAATGTTTCAATGCTTCCTTAGGTAAATTGAGTAAATTTTATGGTTGATCTTCAATTATGTTTCGGTTTCAAGGCCCTACCGTATGTCATATGACAATCTCCTGTATGCAGCTATATGAGAAAATAAAACTTTTCAATTCGATGAATGCTATCTAGTTAAGGGAAGAGCTTCAAACAATGATGCGACATAAAACAACACTGCAAACGAAATCTTTTCCAAACTAGATGACTTTCACTATCCAAAATTAATTTCAAACATTCAACGATGCGAATAATGCAATGTAATCTATGCAAAATCCTCTTTTCCGAAAACTATGCAATTGTAATCTATGCACAATTTCCTTTTCTTTTCAAATGATAAGAATGCACTCAATGCATTTTTCGATGAAATGAGAATCTACTTAATGCATGCTTTCAATGAAAGAGAATGCACTCAAAGCGATTTTTAGTTTTCAATCACTAAACAATGTGATCTAAGTCCAATGATAAATCTCAAAAATACTTTTCGATGCAATGTGATCTAATGCATTTAAACGAAAAGGACACTTTGAGACGAAAACTAAATAAACGCAAAGCTTCTTAATGAAGGATGAATGCAAAAGAGATGTAAATAAACACTAAGAATGCAATCGTTGTTTCAAAACACTTTGTAACAAAATTCCTCAAAAGTTGACAAAACACAAAGAGGATTTCCAAAGAATGAGATCAAAACAAGGCATTCATTCCATTTTACATCAAAAAATCATGGAAAGAATACATCCCAAACAATGAGCAATGTAATATATGCTCATACGAGGAAAAGACCGGAAGGGAAAGACACACTGGTGAAGGATTTAGGGAAAAAGTCTCAATTTTCATACATCCTGAAATTGGCACGACTTGTCCATTGACAACTAGTGCCAATTGGCAACAATTGGCGCGACTTGCACATTGACAACTAGCGCTAATGGCCAATTGGCGCGGGTTGCTAACTGACAACAAGCGCCAATGCCTGAAAATGAAAAAACAAAGAATTTCTCCCAACCAAGACTAGACTCACCACTTCAAGCAAAATCCAAAACAAACCCAGAAGCAAAGTACTAACCAAAAGAATCTTCCGAACAAGGGTAACCCTACCACCTACAGGAAATGGCGCGACTGTCTAGCTGTAATCCACGCTAGACAGGGAATGGCGCGAGTGATGAACTGGCAAGCTGCGCCAACTGGCGTGACTGTCAGGGCTGAACTCACGCCAATCAAGCCAACTATGAAAAGGTGAAAATTCGGAAAAGCATAGGTCATATCTGATCCTCTGGGGCTGAACCAAAAGCCAAAATCACAAAAAGAGCCAATAAATCAAGGAGGATCAAGAATTTGACCGGAAAAGAGAAGACAATGCTCCAAGTTGTTCAGTCCGTAAACCAAACCGGAGATTGACTGAAGCAATGTTGATCTACTCCGCTAATGCAGAGCAAAAGCGTTTCGAAGGCTATCTGGCTGTGCTTCAGACTCCGTCTATAGCTTACAAATCAAACAACACGCTGAGTCCCCAACGGAGTCGCCAAATTATTGAGGAGGTAAATCCCCTCTGCGGACAGAGGCGATCCCTACTAGCCCAGCAGTGGTCTAGCAACAATCATCAAATGCTACAGCGCAAGTTCCTAATTGCGAATAAATAAGCCAACAGTGGAGGCCTACCTGGAGTCTAGTGCGATGATTCGTAGAAGAGATAGCGTTCCTGTTCCTCAGCCTCGGCAGATCACGATCCCCACGATCTCCGTGAATGGACACCTGCACATGCAAGAAACAACACGAATACAAGCATAAAATCCAGAATACGCAACTATATATCAGTCAGAAAGGATATAACTCATCATTATCATAAGTGAAAAACATAGTGGAACCATAACCAGTAGTCATTCATTAATAAACAATTGAAAGAGAGTACAACCAATGTTCTGACGCTGAGGTCTCCTTCGGACGGGTCCCCAGTAGTACACGTCTTGTAAAGCCTGCCAAGGATGGGACAAGCCACTCGTAGAGTCTCTCGACGATAGTCTCCTTGCTTGAGTTGGCCTTAAGGGAAGAATGAGGGCTCTTGCAGCATTAAGGCTCTTGGGAATTTGGGAGCTTGGAGATTCAAAGCTTGGGCACTTCAAGACTAGCTTGCAATGGTAATGGGCAAGCTTTTATAGATGGAGGAAGGGGAGTTGGGATCCCTATAATTGTGGGATTGGCCCTATCTTCAAGGAAGCTTCCATGAGAGGTGGCAAACCACTTCCCCTTCATGGAACTCTCGGAGCCAAACCTCCCAACTCAAGATAGATAATAGTTTCTGAGTCTGTTGAAACGAAACTTCCACCATTTTATTTTAAAAAACACTCCTTAATTTGGCTGGCGCGACTGCGACTCTAGGACAGAGCGCCAGTTGGCGCGTCCTCTTTGTAGGATTGTCCCCATTGGCGCGAGTGATGAACTGGCTACCCGCGCCAATGCAAAAAGGGATGTTTTTATGGTTTTTTGCAAGGAGATTTCTTCAGGGAAATTGAAGCTCATGTTTAGAGGAATGCGATGATAGTGGTTTCAAGGCATGACATTGCTCACAGGTCACAGAATGGGCCCTCTAATGTGCGGGACGGGGAATGGTAGGGACGGTGACAAATTACTGTGTAACAATAGTCGAGTATATTGATAAATGAAAGGAAGAATACAACCAAACTTTGATGTTGTGGTCTCCTCCAAAAGGGTTCAAGCAGAGCACATCTCACAAAGGCTCGTCGGGAATTCAGACGAGACTCTCTCTACAGAGTTCTCCTTAGTTCTACCTTCTTAATGACAATTACTCAGCTATAGTATTCTTCTCCAAGTTCAGCTACTTGGCTATATGTTCAGCTAGCTTTCATAAAGGGAGAAGGCCTGTTTATATAGAGGGAGAGGGAGAGGTTAGGATCCCTATAATTATGGAAGGGAGGCCTATCTCTAAGGAGTGTTCCATGGGAGATGAAAACCACTACCTAAAGAGAGAGATCCGTGGCTGATCAACTTAACCACTTCTAGTGACTCATCCTTGAGGTGTTTAGAAGGAAACTTCCACCTCTATTTGTTAAAAAACATTCCTAAAAGAGCTTGGAACGGGCATTGCACTGAGAAAGAGCGCTAGGTGGCACAAGCACTAGCGCAAATCTTCCACATTGACGCGTGGGGTGAACTGGCTACCCACGCCAAGGCCAAAACATAGGTATTGTGTGCTTTTTTGAGGAAATTTCCAATAGGAGAAATGATGTCCTTATGTAGAAGGATGCAAAGAAGGTTTTTGCAAAGTATGACACTGCTCACAAGTCATGGGAATGACCCTCCAATATGCGGGGCGAGGGATTGCAGTGATGGTGACAAAATGCTGTGTAGTAATATTATAGAAGAAAAAGCCTTTTGTTGTTTTTTAGGAAAAAGATGATCACTCTGATGAGGAGATTTTTCTTCATCAAGATAAAAATATTCAAAATAAAAATCATCATTCTGGAAATGAGACATCTCTTCATCAGAATCAAAATTTTCAAAATCAAACACAAGAAAATCCAATAAACTCAACTCCTATCAGAGAGAAATCTTTAGTATCTATACCAAAACGTCCTTTCCCTAAAAGATTACAAATTGACAAAGGGGTAGAAAAACAAATTATGTTGCCTAAATATGATATATTAGATGAATTGAGGAATTTTTGTATCAAAATTCCTTTGTTACATGCCATTAAAGAAATTCCAATTATTTCAAAAACAATAAGAGTGTTGAACATAAACAAATCTGGAAGAAAAACAAAGGAAGTAAAAAGAATATAGTTAGTGGGGAAAATTGCAGATATCATGATGGGAAAAACAACCATAAAAAAATATTTGGATCCAGGAAGTCCCATTGTGAAAACACCCATCAATGGTATTGATATCCCAAACACATTGATCGACTTAGGATCACTTATAAACATCATGAGTAAATAAACTATGGAACAACTAAAACTTCCAAATCTTTAGTATACACGAACATTACTACAACTAGCAGATAAATTAGTAATCAAACCTAATGTTTTATTAGAAGACATTTATGTATCCTTAGATTCTTGGGACTATCCAGTTGATTTTATGATCTTAACCCCCAAGAATAACTTAGGAGGACATCCATTGATATTAGGAAGGCCTTGGTTATCTATAGCTAATGCTTTCATTAGTTGTACATCTGATGATATGTTTATCTTTGATGGAATTTCAACAAAGAAATTCACTTTATATCCTCTAGAAAAATTAATTATAGAAGTATAAAATTAAGAATGGATGGATTATGACAATGGCATACAACCTATTTTTACTATCTCACACATTAGTGAAGAAAATCAAATTCTAAACTCAATAGAAAATCATGAATCATCTTCACAATGTGAGAATAGTCAAAATTTTCAGAAACATTGTAATATTGAATTCCTATCATTTAGACAAATGTCTTTATACTCTATGGAAGAATTTGGTAATTCTTCAATTGAAATATTTCTAGGTAAAAATTTTAAACATAAACAAAAACCTAGAAAAATTTCAAAAATAGGAGTTAATAAAAACATTGCAAAAACATTCTTCTGCGTATGCGTGGGAATACACTGACATGAAAGGAATCAACCCTGAAACTTGCATACATAATATCTATATTGAGGAGAATTATATACCAATCAGACAACCTCAAAGAAGAATGAATTCAAATATTAGGGAAATTGTAAAGGAAGAACTACAAAAACTGTTGAATGTAAAATCAATGGGTTACACCTTAGTAATTGTACCTAAAAAGAATGGAAAATGGAAGATGTGTATTGATTATAGGGAGTTGAATGAAGATACTTTAAAATATCACTTTCCATTACCTTTCAAATATCAAGTTTTAGATACACTAGCAGGGAAGAAATATTTTTCATTCTTGGATGGTTTTAGTGGGTATAATCAAATTCAAGTAGCACTCAAAGATCAAGACAAAACCACCTTTACCTATCCATGGGGAACTTATGCTTACCGAGTACTTCCTTTTGGATTATGAAATGCACCTGCAACATTCCAAAGAACAGTATTAGGTATTTTCTCTGATTTAATTCATGACTGTGTGGAAGTAGATATGGATGATTTTACGGTCTATGGAAATTCTTTTGAAGAAGCCCTTGAAAATTTGGAAAAAGTTCTCATAAGATGTAAGGAATCAAATCTCTCATTAAGTCATTGTAATATTCCCATTTTAGCACATAGCTAAAAGGAATATTATTTTTATTTTATTTTATCACCTAGCAGCTAAATAAATGGGTAAGGAATCCCATGCTTATTAAAAACATGAATAAAATCCCTCAAATGTGAAAGGGGATAGTCATAAGAGCTGGATTTCACACCCTTATGTGTGAAAGAGGACATTTGCATGGAGACAAGTTTGACCAAGTCAACAACGCTGGGAGAGGAGGTGGAGAACACTTTGATAGACAATGCAGTATGAATAGGAAGAGGGTTATTTGGTGGGGGAAACCCTAATGAGTGGGACCCATGGAGAGAGGGCTTTCACTTGTTTAAAAGGAGGGAAAGGCAGCCATTGTAATTCATGATTCAGATTATTGATTTCTTTTTCTGTTTAGACTTTGTGCATTCTCCTGTTGTTTAGCAGAGTTACAATGCTGCTTAGCACAATGATTTCATATTTAGGAATCCTTCTCCTTTCTTGAGAGGCCTCTTGAAGAATTTGTACTGATTTTACTTTTAGCATGTGTATTGATGGGATGCTTGTTTGCCTTGATCCTTTGAGTTGTATTGATATCATTTGCTACTGATTCATAATAAAATGACTCTATGGTTTCCATACATTTTGGTATGAAGTTTATTCACTGCTATTTCCAGTTGTGTTTACATATTGCTGATCTCCAACTTTAAGATATTCTTATTGTTGTAGAATTTCCCTATTTTGGGATATTACAGTGGTATCAAAGCATAATATTGGCTCAGCTTATGGATCTCAGCCATGATGCTATTAATCAAAGAGAAGATGAAGACTCCATTATGTGGAGGAAGAAAGGAATATAGGCTTACAAAGCTTCTTCCAAGATCTGTACAGAGCATTCATGAAGATTTCAAGAAGCTAAGGAGGGAGATGTGTACAGAATATCCGAGAGGGTTTGAAATTGAGTCAAAGAATGAAAATACTTCTTCCTATGCAAGGTTCATTAAAACATTGGTGGGAAAGTTTGATAAGAAAATTTATGAAACACATGTGGTGAAGCAAAACAAATATAAACAAACAAAGACCTTGCATGTGATGGAGGAAACCATAAAACCAAAACCACTTTAGAAAATCATGGAAGAGGCTGATAACTTGCATCATACTTTGCTAGAGGCAAGACCTTTATCTTGTATGTTGGCATAAGAAGGCATGGAGATCCCTTTTTCAAAAGAGGATCCAATCATTGGGAGGTTGCTTATTCATGTTGAGGAGGATGAGGGCAACAACACTGCCATTTCTAGAGTTGATCTAGCACCTCATGCAGAGGAAGGAGGAGCTCTTGCTCCAACTAGAGGGATTCTTGTATCATTGCAATAAATTCCCCAATATCTCACATGTGGAGATCGAGGCACAACTCATGATTCACATGTGCCATTGATGATAGGGTGTAGAACTGTGGAGATAAAAGGAGGAGATAGGGAGGATGACCAGCATCATGTGATGTGGAGCGCACACCCCTGTCTATTTCATGAGGTTGATGCACCTAAGAGGGAGACTGGATTGCGCAGTGAGAGCAGGGACAAGTCTGTCCATTCATATATGCAGTCTACTCTCGATGATGATGTCTCATTGCATGGATAGATTTCACCAAGGAGACCACCAGATCAACATATGATGAGAGATGCTTCACATTTTGAGGCACCATTCATTGATTTCAGAGGAGTGGAGACCTTGGGAGCTCATTTTACAGTGCTGAGAGTCTTGGGTAGACTCAAGGAGGAGAGAGGCATTCTCTCAACATCATCTTTACCCGCTCTCATTTCAGATTCTACATTGTGGCAGAAGCAGCAGGGGAAGGATAGCAACCTTCCAACTTGCATATTTAGCATGGGAGATGTCAAAGAGGAGGATGACCATATGACATATGTTCTTCATGAGAGATCATCATCGCTGTCACTATGGAGGATAGATCCATATTGGAACTCCCAGATGTTGGTGGAGTATTCCAAGGATCTTTTCACTTGCATGATATTGGATGACCAGTTGCATGAGGATGGATATTCAGTTAGAGATGGGGTCATCTACTATCATGGTAGGATCTTCTTATCTGGAGCTTCCAAGCTCAAGGAGAAGTTGCTACAAGCATCTCATGAGGATTCCCTTTTCAGCCACACTTGTTCTATGAGAGCATACCACACCATCATGGAGGGGTAGTTTTGGAAGGGTTTTGAGGAGGATATATATCATTATATGAGGAGATGCATGGATCATATGGAGATGGGGGAGTTAGCACAACTACCCCTTTTCTCTTTGAGGATGAGAGGAGACTCATCTATGGGCCACTCCATTTGTATGAGCAAGGTATATGGTAAGGGTATTGTTTGTTTGCATAATGATTTGTATAATGTATATATGCATCCCTTAACCATACATGTGCCAGATGTTGCTCCCACGAGGAGCATTCTTTTTCTAGAACTCATGGTCTACTTGAGGCCATGAGCAGTATTGGTGACCACTCCCTAGGTGGAATTGGGGAGGAGATGTATTTTGGAGAACATGCTCACTTTGCACCATACATCATTCACTTTCTCCAAACATATGAGGAGAGTGGGACATCAAGCAAGTGGCTGAGACACCACACTTTTTGTCACACTCTTTTGCAATTGAGGGCCAAACTGCATTGGTTACATTTGAGGGACCATTGTCCTTCTCCCTTGCTACATATAGCAGCAAGCATGGTTCTCATTATGGTTCCTTATGTTGCTATTGTCTTTATATTTGTTGGAAGCATGATTGGGGGAATGGCATATTGGTTGGATGTGTCCCTTGGGGGAGATATCTCCCACATTGTTTGCATTGCATGTTCTAATGGGAGCATGAGAGAGTATGTGGCCACTACAACAAAAAACTTATTTCCATTTGAGGTGAGCCATATTATTGATTGGATGCCATATGATGGTGACTTCCAACTCATCACATATGAGATGATTTGGGCCAAGATGTTAAATAATGTTGGAGAAGAGATCCTTGGAGGTCTAATCTTCATCTTGCCACTTGAGGGAAATATCATTGCAGCCCAAGATCAGTATATAATCTACACTTAGCCTAAGTGGAGAGGAGAAAAGCGTGGGGTAGGCTATTTTGTCTACCAAGATCAGATTTTCAGCCCACCTACATTGTAGGAGCCAAAGGTGGAAGAGGATTTTCAGGAGTTGCCATGTTGGGAGGTAACTCATTTTGTATGGATGATTGCTTGGGGGATGGAGGATCCACATGGGGAAGATGTTCCTCAACACATTTCATACTCCATGCCCTGGGAGGATACTTTCTAGTTCTATCCTTGCAATTGCTTGAGGACAAGCAAAATTTGGGGGGGAGGACTGTAATATTCCCATTTTAGCACACAGCTCAAAGGAATATTAAAATTTTGTTTTTATCACCTAGCAGCTAAATAAATGGGTAAGGAAGCCCATGATTATTAAAAACATGAATAAAATCCATCAAATGTGAAAGGGGATAGTCATAAGTGCTAGATTTCACAGCCTTATGTGTGAAATAGGACATTTGCATGGAGACAAGGTCAAGTTTGACCAAGTAAACAACACTGGCAGAGGAGGTGGAGAACACTTTGATAAACAACACAGTATGAATAGGAAGAGGGTTATTTGGTGGAGGAAACCCTAATGAGTGGGACCCATGGGGAGAGGGCTTTCACTTGTTTAAAAGGAGGGCAAGGCAGCCATTGTCATTCATGATTCAGATTATTGATTTCTTGTCTGTTTAGACTTTGTGCATTCTCCTGCTGTTTAGCAGAGTTGCAATGCTGCTTAGCACAAGGATTTCCTGTTTAGGAATCCTTCTCCTTTCTTGAGAGGCCTCTTGTAGGAGTTGTACTGATTTTCCTCACATCTAGGCTTGAGGCCAAGCATCCTCCTTAAGCTACAACATTATTTCTAAAGCAGAATAATGTTGTGTTGCAGGGTGTTGCAGTGAGGGTTCACAACACCACTTCCATCACTTGTTTTTCAGAGGAGGAGGCTCTATTTCTTTTGAGAGATCAGTTTGGAAGCCCTTGGAGCATATTACAGATCTTGGCACTTGGACAACACTTTTTCTTGCATCTACAACACAGTATCCCTCAGTGAATACGTTATTTTCAGTTGGTATTTGTAGTGAGGGATTGCAGTGATTTTAAAGGGGTGAGATATTCAGTGTTAGGCTTAGCCTTTCACTTGGAAGATCCATTGGAGGATATTTATTTGTCAGATGCAGCATCTTCAACCATCTCCATCCATTTCTAGTTCTTGAGTTGCAGTTGCTACCTTGCAACTCTGACATTTTGCGGTTTTGCACATTTCAGCCAATCCTTCCAGGATTGTCTTGAAATAATGTTTTGGAGCATAGATATTCTCTCCCATTATTGTATGAGTCATATATATGCAGATCTATGATATTTTACACTTCCTGTAGCAGTTCTCCTTCTATGACTGTGCAGTTCTTGTTCATAGACACTCTGCCATGTAGCAGTATTTTACTTTTAGCATGTGTATTGATGGGAGGCTTGTTTGCCTTGATCCTTTGAGTTGTATTGCTATCATTTGCTGCTGATTCATAATAAAATGACTCTATGGTTTCCATACATTTTGGTATGATGTTTATTCACTACTATTTCCAGTTGTGTTTATATATTGCTGATCTCCAACTTTAGAATATCTTAAGATATTCTTATTGTTGTAGAATTTCCCTATTTTGGGATATTACAGTCATGATTTTTTTTTTTTTTTATGATGTTTACTGAAGGAATTGTTTTAGGATACCATATTTCCAGAAATGGAACTAAGGTGGACTCATCTAAAGTTGAAGTTATTTCCAAATTAGCAATCCCAAATTATCAAAAATATGTTAGGAGTTTTTTTGGTTTTACAGGATACTACAGAAGTTTTATAGAAAACTTCACAAAAATTGCATCTCCACTCTTCAAATTACTCAAAAGATTTTGAATTTAGCTGGAACCCTGAGTGCCAAAAGGCATTTGAAACATTAAAAGAAAATATTTCTGAAGCACCCATCTTAAGAGGACCAAATTGGAAATTACCTTTTCATGTCTCAATTGATGCTTCAGATACAACTCTGGGAGCTGTATTAGGATAGAAAGACTTGACCCCTTATGCCATCAACTATACAAGTAAGAAATAAAATCTGGATGAGTTAAATTATACTATTATTGAAAAAGAGTTTCTAGTTTTTGTCCATGATACTAACAAGTTCAAACATTACATCACCGGTTATGAAAATTTCATTCACACATATCATTCTAAAATTGGATATCTAATGAATAAATCTATCACTAATGGTAGAATCACAAGATGGTTACTATTGTTTCAAGAATTTAATATCACCATTTTAGATCGACCTGGAAAACAAAACATAGTTGTTGAATTTTTGTCTAGAATTCAAAATGATAATAATGATACACCATGTTGACGGGAAGAAAAGTCCAGCCAACAATAGGGGATATCCTCGGTAAAAAGTCCCAATTATACACCAAACCGTTTGTGATAGGGATCTCGTCTAGGGTGTGGGTCCGACTATCGCTGAATATAACTGTTCCTAGACGAAGGATGAGCCTTGTATACTTATGAATACATGGTTACTCGAACGATACAAGACAAATGGTTGATTATTCTTAATGAGAATAAAACATTCTAAATATTAAAACGAGTTAAATCATGCAGCCAAAATAAATGTTTTTAGCAGCACATCATTAGGGTCATGCTTGTAAAATTCATTTAACCACAAAATAAATATTTCTCTATGGTCAAAACACCCTTCAATTCCTTAAGCATTTTCCGAAAGATAAGATGATGTTAATAACAAAGTTGCCAACATCTCTAAATTGAATATCCTCATACCATTAACACATCAAGTGAGCTTAAACGCATAAATGACATGAGTAGAAAAGAGCAGATAAATAAATTATAAAAAGATGGCCAATACATGAGACAAAATATTCATAATGTTAACACACATGAGTCCTCATCGAGTCTAGTAGTGGAATCAAAACACTTGTTTGTATTCATTCACAGAACTATGCATTCAGCCATACAATTCTCTCTGCTCCTTTTGGAGTCCCAAAAAAAATATCCATTACAATTCCCCGGAGGGAGTACTTATAGAGAAAATTTGACCCTTGGGTTTCCTTGAACCTTCATATTCCCGACTGTTGGCATGCTCTGCAACCTAGGGGGAATTTGCAACTTGCGACCCAGCTTCGGCTATGACTTGCGACCTATTGCCTAATGTGACCTGTGACCTCTTCCATTTCCTTGGTCAAGGAAGCAACTGTATGATTGAGAGGTCCGGTACGTCTATCTGTTGCTGATCCTTGAGGTACTTTTTCCATGCTTGATAATCTGCAGTGACTGGAGTGATCTGGGAAGTATATTCCCTTAATCTATGAAAACAATCAAGAGAATTCGGGACTAAGGTGCACCTCTTTACTGTGATTTGATTGGATAGAGAAGCCAACTTGGTGTAGATTCGGACTTGTGTAATGATGAATGAAATAAGATTTTCTTGTGAGGCTGGAAGAACTTGGGAAGCAACTGCTTGCCTTATGGGTTGTAGGAATGCTTGAATGTCCTGGGCTACTTCTTCCCTTATTTTTTCATTGTCCAATGCACCCAAAGAAGGAATATGGTGTACTTCAGCCATTCAATCGATGCCACTGATCAGGTGTTCATACACGGACATCACTCTCTCTACATCCTTGAAAAGTTTATCCTTGGATTGTATCTTCATTTGGATCTAAACTTTGTCATTATGGGTGCAAATCCAATCCTTCCTGGGTAGAGTGTCAGGAGGCTGCAGATACATGTTTGACCATTCTAGCATGTTGTCCAGAGTAGTGGAGGCCTCCTTTAGCCGTGCAGTTCTTCTTTTGGTTTTTTTTTACGCTTTCAGCAGTGATGCGACTGTCTGTTTTATCACAGAAATCTCCTCGTACACTTGCTTCATGGTGGCTTCCAAAGTGAGCAGCTCTCTTTGAATTGTGAGTGGAAATTCGTTGGCATGGCCAGTTGTGCAATGAAGCCTTTGGATTTCTTCTTCCAACACCTTCTTATCTTGTTCATGTTGAGCTACCTTATGCTCAGAAACCCATAGCCTGTTTTGCAGAGACAAAATCTCTCTGCTCATCCTGCTAACATTTTCTTCTGTGGCCGCCGCAAAGGCGGTATCTGCTGATGCGATCATAATCAGATTAGTCCTGGTATCCAAGCTGACTATGTCCTTTTCTGTTGTAACTGCGAGAGGTGCAATAGGGTTCTGCACGAGGCATTTTATTTCTCTTGCCTGATCTTGTGCGTGAACTGGTCGTAGGTCAGCCTTGTCATATCTAGGACCTCATCTTCCTATTCCTTGGAGGTGCCAAGTTCTGAGAGAGGAAAATTCACACTCGTCATAGGGGTTATCTGAGGTACATCAATGTGCGGTAGCTCTGTCTATTACCTTGTCTCTAGGGGCGGTGTCTTGGTCCCCCCTGTTTCTTTGGAAGAATCTTCTCTCGATTTTCGGCTTTCTTCCTCCCTCTTTCTCTCCTCAACCTCTTCTTTATTTTGTTCCTCTTTTAACTTGTGCTCAACCTCCTTCTGTTCTTCCTCTTGCTTCCTCTTGCATTCCTCTTCCTCCTTTTTCCTGCGGGCTTCTCCTACCTGCTTCTTCTTATGTTCTTATTCTTCTTCTTCTTGTGCTAGTGCATCCTGGGTCCTTTTTAGTTCCTCTTCTTTTGCCTTCTTCTCGGCTTCTTGTTGTGCCTTAGCCTCTATGTCTCTTTTTTCCTGTTTATGTTTAGAGAGACTACTGCCTGTATCAGTCCTTAGATTCTTGGCTTTGGAATATGAGGCTCCTCCTAGCGTGTCACCCCTTTCATTCGCGGTTTTATCATCCTGCCCCCCTTGATCAGTTTATTCTTTTAGCCCAACCTCCCTGTCCTCGTTGTACCAGTTCTTGGTTTTTTCTTCAACAGGGAATTCCATGTGTTGCTAATTCCATTTGAATTTGGCCTGATTGCAATGTGCGGGGATGATCCTTTCAGGATCATATGATATGTGTGCTAAGGGAAGAAAATGAAAGCCCTCGGTTTCTTCAACCTCTACTTCTACTTCTTTGAAATCCCTAATCGTATAAGTGACGATAGTAAGCGGGAGAGTAGGCCATGGTTTTTTCTTGCCCTTGGTGAGGACCTTGGAAAACCCACTCGTCATTTGGTAGCACACTTATTGCAAGAGTAGTTTATCGGTGACGAACTCGGGGAGAGCGTGAGGTGCCTTGAATGACCCGAAGACCCTGATGAAAGTACTATTTGTGATGGGAAAATAGTTGGCCACTCGGGTTATTGTTTCCATGGATCGCCTGGACATGCACAGATAATATTTGCCAAACAAATTTTTGTAGAGTGCAGGAATGAAATTGTGCGAGATCGAATCTATCTCTTGTTTGTACTTGGAATCCTAGAACACCTTTAACTCTTTATGGATTGGTCCGCCATGCTCCACATCCCAGTTATGCGACCATCCCTTAAATTGACATCTTGCGCATACTGCGTCCAACAGGTAGGAAGCCATATAAAATTCGGATGTGCACCCTTCTTCAAGTGCTTGTGCTACTGATATGTTTGACCTGAGGGCTGCTACTATTAGGTTGGCCTAGTTGAAGTGGGTGCCATATTTATTGACAGCGTACATGAGAGAGACCCAAGTCCCATTGAAAGTAGTGGCATCTGGTCGGCCGTACATCCTGAACATCATTGCTGCCACAAACTTGTAGACTTTCTCGAGGCCCTCTGTTTTATATTCCTAATACTTTTTAACCCTTAAATTTTTGGGGTCCTCCCACCATCCCTTCAAGGTCTATGGTACGGGAAATGCATGAGTGGCTTCCCATTCAATGTTGAAAGTTTTCTCTCGAGTGGGGAGTGCATATTAGACTTCCGCATCCTGCCCCTTCAGGTTAGCAAATTTTTTCCTCGAGTGATCTTGAATGACCCAAACTCTGGAGTCGACCTTTTGTAGGATCCATTCAATAATATCTGCACATGGAAATATGGGTGGATGGGCGCCTGCATAGTGGAGCTTGGACCTCTTGACCTGAATATACACCTGCAAGTTTGGGAGATCTTCTGGAAACTCAGGCTTTGTGAACTCCTTATATACCTAGTACCAACTCATATTTTCCCCTTTCCTGAACACACAAGCAGTGTCTCCATAGATAGGGGGAGGGGAAGGGGGAATTTCTACTTCTGAGATTTCTATTTCCAGAGTCTTTTTTCTCTTTCAAACTGCCAAGGGCCCCATATCGCTTGAGGCTGAAGAGATGGACACACAATCGAGCTCAACTTTAATGTTCCCTGGCATATTCATGAAACAATCCCATGATAATATAGATGGCATAATGATAAATATGTTAAGACCAATGAATCTCCCAAATGACTCCTTTGGTTAGGTCGTTGCGACCTCTGCCAACTATTATCTAAAGAAATGGATAGACCTGCGACTTGGCGACCTTGCGACTAGGTCGCTAGGTCGCACTAGCGTAAACTTTCAAGGAAGAATGACTTTGCGACTTGGAAACTAGGTCGCAAGGTCACGCTGGGGTCAAAATTAGGTGAACCGTGACTTGGCGACTTGGCAACTTGCGGCTAGGTCGTGAGGTCGCTAGGTCACTTGGTCGCTAGGTCGTGACGGTGGCCGATGATTGGTTATGAGCGACTTGGCGACCTTGCGACTCAGTGACCAAGCCGTAGGGTCGCAAGGTCGCTTAGTCGCGGAGTCGCAGGGTCACAGGGTCCCGCTAGGGCTCTTTTGAAGGATTCCACAGTGATAAATGGTTGTTGGGCTGCGAAATACGACCAATTTTTAACACTTATTTCATCCATTTCTACTCTTCTTTATCATGTAATTTATCATATAAATCCATTTTATAATTATTTATGCTCTTATGGATAAATATTATTTCTTCTCCTTTATTTTTAATAAATTGATGATTATTATGCATAATTTTATCAATGATGGTTTATTAATATATTTTGTAACATCACTCACCATTTTAGCCTCCAAGATATTTTCCAGATTGTAGATTTGATCTCCAGATCATCATCAAATATTCCAACTCAGAAATTCGTTGGAATAAGAAGTGACAATTTTGCGGTTGAGATTCTGGGCAAATAGAGAAGAATCTGGAAAATCCGGAACATGGGTTTTGTCCAAAACGAACCAAATTAAATTTTATTAATAATGGTTTGCCCAAATTCGGCATGTATTGAAAGAAACACACGATTCTTTGAGCATGATTTTCTCAGATTTACTGTTGCGGCCGTCCTCCAAATTATCTCAGCTGCAAATCCAAATTCGACTTGCTCTTGTTGAAAGATTGCTGGAAATATATTTTCTGGTTGATCAAGTTGTTGGGAAAAATACAATATTTTTATGAGAGATAATATTTACTATTTAATTTCTCCTCTTCTGATCATAAAAGGAGAGCATGTATTATGTATTGAGGAAGGGAGATGGGGAGACTTTCCTTGTTGTAATTTTCAGAATTGTGCATCAACTCTTGTTAAGAGAGTACGAACTGTTTGTAAAAATTATTCATGCCTGATTAATACAAGAGTTCATTGCCATTTAATTTATTAACACTGGAGTAAAGCCCAATGGCATTTCACCGGTGGTTGAGGGCCCAGCCCTGGTGGATCGATCTGCTGGTTGTATCATTACCTTTCAATTATTGTCGTGTAATAGTTTGTGGTTGTTCTCATTACATTTGCAAGTTAATTAGTTTGCCATTGAATTATTGATTGATTTAATTATGTTAATGAATTGCATTGATGTTCTGTTTCAATAAGGAATTTAATTCCTATATTAATCATCTTGTTAAACCTTATAGAGCATTGTTTTTCAGCATTACATGTCCTGTTCCAATTAATTGCTATTCATGTCGATTATTATTTAACAACGTTTGTTGTCGACAGGGTTTTGGTGTTTAATAGAATTGTTTTTTGATTTCATTAAGTTAAAGATTTGTTGTTCAGATTCATTAGTTAATATTTGTTGTTCGATTCTTCTAGTTTTAGTTGGTTATTCATTTACATTGCTGTTCGATTTCAGTGTGCTGTTCATTTCCAATTCATTAGTTGACAGATTGCAAAGAGTTTGCTTTCGAAGAGCTTTCTTAGTTTAATTTCAATAGCAGCTTTAGTTCAATTGCTATTTATCCTTAATTGCTTTAACGTAGGACTATCAACTGTAGAGAATATCGGTTATTGCTTCCACGTTCCCATATTGATTTTCTTCTTTCAGTTTGATTTCAATTGCATCAATTTCTAGAGGAATGAGTTGTTGCTACTGTATCCTCGATTGATGGTTGTTGAGTGCATAAATAGATTTTAAGAGCATTTGAGTTCATGTTATTGTAATTAGATTTCTTTCTCAAGCATCTATTTAATCTTGTATTTAGAACATTGTGCTACATCTTTCATAGCATTACTCTTAGCTCAATTGCAGTCTCAAACAGAGTACACTCTTGAAACAAAAATTCGTTCCTGGATTGATAATTAATGTGAGATAAATAGGTGTTAAAAATATACATTTTATGCACTCAACAATGGTGAGTAAGGAAAAAAATTAAGTGGAATGGAAAAATATGGTTTATAAGGCTTTCCCAGGTAGCTAGGAAGGGTGCTTGAGACAAAATGGGGAAAGGAGAGGTATAAGAGAAGGAGATAGAAAGGTATAAGCCATGAGGAGCGTTGTAGACTTTGACCACGGCTGTTGAGGAGCTTAAATAAGGCCAAGGTGGGGATTAATAAGCCAAGGGTCAGGGGCAGGTGAGGCAACAATTAACCGAAAAGGAAATAGCAAGAGGAGTAGGCAAATCACCTGGGAAAAACATGCTCTAGTTGGCTTGTTAGAGGCGTTTTATTTCTCCGTCGCATAGATCGAATGCGACCTACATGACCCTTTTATTTATAAAGGCATCACACGTGCAGTCATTTAATGCAGGTCACAGGGTCGCAGATTAAGGTTGGTTAAGGGATGTGCGACCTTGCGACCTTGTGACTTCGCGACCTAGAGATCACAAGGTTGCATGGTCGCATGGTCGTGAATCTTAAGTTTTTAGACTAACATGCGACCTAGGGGTCGTTGGGTTGCACGGTTGCATAGCCGCAAAGCTCTTGGTTTTATGAGTAATGCAAATTCGCGAAAATACGACTAGTTGTTAAGAGACCAAGCCCTCGATTATATTTTGAAGGGATAATGCACGGAAATAACTCTCTTGAGGCTCTAGCCCTAGGTCGTGTCAGAATTTATCTTTACTAAAAGGCCAGGGGCTCTAAAATTTTAAAATGGGACCAAATTTTGGAGGGTGTTGTAGCAGCTACAAAAAATTGTGATTCACTGGTAGGACCCAGGATCTCTGCCGCTGCTTCATCTTGAGAGGGGAGGGGTGGCTTAGCAGGCTGTTCCTTTCACCCTTGGACCTTGCGTGTTTTCTCTTCCTATTTGCATGGCTCAGGGGTGTTGGTTCACCGTGTTTTCATTTCTGGAGACTGGACGGAAAGGGTTGGAGTAACCTCAAGGATTTCTAGGATTTTATACAGTTATTTGGTCCTTATTATGTTGTTCTGTTGCCAGCGAACCTGGTGGTCCCGACAGATTCACTGCCTAGGATTCATAGATGTTGCTTCGCTACCAAAAAGTCTATTCAGTACCCTAGCAGAGTCGTTGCATCACCTCTCTGCATAGGAAGCCTTTCTCAATCCTTTACCCTTTATTTCATGTGCTAATAGCACTTGTTTGAATGTGCTCAAGGAACTTATTTTGGCTGTGCTCAAGGCACTTATTTGAAGGTGGCAAGTATTGCTTGGGCAGATGAGGGATCCCGACTTATGTTGCTTGCAAGAGAGGTTGCTCCTGTTCTATATATAAGGACCTTTAAGTTTTCCTGGATATCCTTTATCACTTGAGGTTTGCCCTGTTTCCTTTCTGTCTAGTGAATGATTTCACCTAAATTTCTTTATTTGCAGCCCCTCCTAAGTTAGTGTACTGGGTGAGCTACTAGCATTCAGTTTCGGGACTCGGTTGTGTTTTCCCCATGGGATCCTATCACAGGCAAAATTAGGCCATCTTGTGTTTCAGGGATGATTCTTCGCCAGGAGAGATAAACAACTTACAAATTACAGAATATTTGAATATTTTTCTTTAAAGAATGAAAATACTTCTTCCTATGCAAGGTTCATTAAAACATTGGTGGGAAACATCTTTTCCTCCAGGGGCACAGTGGGACGAGACAGGTAAGCGAATCATTTTGATGTTTTTAGTCTAATTCTTATTTGATTTTTTATCATCCAATACTTACAAAAATAATTGAATGCAGATGTCGGCCCACAACGACCAACAACACTTCATCGCTTTGATAGGTGGGAAGCACAGCTTATAGCACCTCCATAGGACCAGGAAGCAGAGATCCTAGCAGGAAGGAAGACCCATTACTTTTGAAAGTCGTCCAATCAAAGGAAAGTATTTAAAAAAACCTATTTATGAGAAGGAAATGTTAGCAATACTGCATGCACTAAAGAAATGGCGAACTTACCTAATGGGAAGACACTTCAAGGTAAAAACTGATCATGATAGTCTTAAACACTTTTTGGAACAAAGACTATCTTCAAAAGAGCAGCAAAAATGGGTCACAAAGATGTTGGGTTATGACTTTGACATAATATACAATAAAGGAAAGCTTAATGTTGTTGCAGATGCACTCTCAAGAAAGAATGAAGAGGTGGAAGCATTTCTTTGTGCCATTTCTATTATCCAACCAGATTGGATAACCGAAGTAAGATATGAATGGAAGAAGGACAAAGATGTATGGACACTCATTCAAAATTTGCAACAAGATCCTAATACATCTGATACATTTAGTTGGAAAAATGATTCCTTATGGTACAAAGATCGCTTATATCTTTGTAATAATTCCCAACTAAAACAAAAGATTCTTTTGGAATTGCACACTTCTCCTTTAGGAGGACACTCAGGATTTTTAGATCTATAGCTTTCTTGAGCCTGAGTATCAATGCTTCATACTCGAATGTATCATGATAGGTGGAAAACTGACTTGATAGCTATAGATCTAAAAACAATTGACTTTGAGATCTATAGCTTTCTTGAGCCTGAGTATCAATGCTTCATACTCGAATGTATCATTGGTACACTAGAACTCCAACCGACAAGAGATTAGAAACTTATTCTTTTGGGGGTCTAACAAAATATAGCCCGCGCTAGCCCCATCATGGGTTTTGGAACTGTCATAGTACAAGTTCCAAACCTCATCTTGTGATTTCGCAAGGCTGTCGGAGTACGTTGGAGATGTACTCGGGGCAGCAGCTTCTAGCAGTTCTTTCGTTGAGGCAGAGAAGACATCAGTGGCTAATAACAGTTCTCACTGAGCGTTTTGGGTGACCAGAGATTGAGGGGTTTGATAGAAACCAAATGTGGATTCTAAAAACACATGCCGAGTTCTTCTTGTGTGAAACTGACGGGTTCATTGGTTGCCTCTAGGATAGTCACCGTGTGTTTCATGTAAGGTTCGCTTTCGACCCGGATATGATTTTTCCTACCCTTGTATGGGAGCCACAGGTGGGACCAATTGGTGGCAAAGTATCCTTGTAGCTTGCTAGACCAATCTCGGCTTAGGAGCAGAACGTAGGCTTCTGGGATATCCACGATCACTATGTCGATGCACTGCTGCACCTTAGAATTCGACGATAGGTGGATGGGGACGTTATTCAACTCACCCACGATGGGGACCTGGGATCTATCGATCTGAATGATCCTGGCGTCAGTCTTCTCGGGATGACTGTTTAGTTTCTTGCATACGGATAGGGGCATAACATTAGTGGATGCCCTGGAGTTGATGAGGCAGTTATGAACATTGAAGTTGAAGATCTCGAAAGATAGGAGGAAAGGGGGTGTGGACCCCTTAGAGTTGCCATTCATGACATTCGTGATAGGCTGGGGACTTGCAGCAGCTTGGGAAGACATGGTACTAATAGGTTTGGATGCTGATGGGTTGGAAAATTCTTTGAGAATAAGCTCTCGTTGATTATTAATCTGGGTGAGCTCGTAGTGGGAAATGTTGGCCCGCGTCTTCTTCATGTCTTCGATGACGTTATACCCAGGATCAAGATGTGGGAGAGGCTCAGTGGAGGCGTTTGGTGAACCTGGTGAAGATCTAGCCTTTGGGTTCACTTGGGCAGAGGTTGGGCTAGATTTTCTGGGAGTTTTGGTTTGGTTTTCCTTGTTTGGCAGCAAAATATTCCTTAGGAAATATTTTCTTTTTTCTTCAAAGGAGTGTTCAGGGGCCGAGCCTTTGCTCCTAAGGCCATATTTCTGAGGGGGTTTGGATTGAGGGTCATCGCCAAGTTTATTTTAGTCGTAGGAGGGGGTCCTTCTCCGCGGGCCACCTATAAGGCGAGGACAACAGATCCCATATCCTCATCTAGGGAGCAGCTTATTCATTATCTGAAATATCCCCCTCTTCTAAATATCCCGTGGTTTGATCTTGTAAGACTTGATTTAGCACGACGGTCATGTTGTTGATCCACTTAGGGCAAGTGTTCTCTGAATGGGAGGCTTGATGGAAGGAGCAATAATTATCCTTACCGATTTCTTCTACGTTGAGGCCAGTATTTGGGTTTGGTGGAGGTCGATTGATAGTGAGGTTTTTTTTCCTAAAGAAAGGCTTTTGTGTTTTAGTACCTGAGGCGGAGTCATTGTTTTTTCTCTTCAGATCGGAGACTTTGTTTGTTAACAACTTGAGAGTCTTTTTGATACTCTCGAACTTCTGATTTGAGGATTGGGTTCTTTTGGTGGCCAGCTTTGGGTCATCTTGGCCATCATGATCAATGGCTCCTATGGAAAACATTTCCTTTTCGACAACAAGGGTAGTGGTGTAATTTGCTGCCAAGGTAGCTCTGGCTTTGCATTTTACAAACAAAACGATATCCAAGGGAGAGCCCTTGTGTAATAATCAATGGTGATGGATCATCTAGGGCCATGTTTGGAGGGAATTTGTTTAATATAGTCGTGAAGCGTTGGTTGAAGTCTTTGAATTTCTCCTTCTTCTAGCATTTCAACGTACTTAGCTCTGTAAGGGGCATAGAAGGAGTCTTGTCTTCCGAAAACGCCAGATTTGGAGGCTTCACCCTCATGTTGGGAGTGCATGTCTTGATTGCCTTTCCCATATTCCTAAGATTCCTCCGGTTATAAAGGAAGGGAAAAATGTTTTGGTTTCGATTGTGGTGGTGGTGGCCTATATTTCAACCTTTTCCATGGCCCCTATCTCCCCGTCCTCTGTTTCCCTGGACCCTCCTAGTTCCTCCTCCAAGCGGGTTGTTTGCTTCAGTGTTATCATTCAAAGGCTGGTCTGGTTGAGGGCCAGTTTTAGGTTGAAGTTTGGTAATTTCAGGGCCATCCCCCTCGATGTCTTGGGGGCTATCTAGGGGTTCAGCTGAATTCCACTCTACTACGTCTGCATAATCTTGGAGCATAAGACCTATCAACTGAGGCATGGAATTGACCAGATCACTCTGGCGAGTTTGATGTGTTCCAGGAGTTCGCGGGTTGGTCAGGGAACCAGTGGCTGGGAGGTTTTGTAGACCTCTAATGAGATCACGGGTGAGTGGACGCAAGGCCCTAAGCTGGTCTGTGGTTATCTCATAATAGGACAGGTAATCCTCTACGGAATTCTCAAGGGGCAGAAGACCGATATTTTCATACATGATTTCCCCCTGTGGGGTACGGATTGGGATATTACTTATGTGCTAGAAGCCTACCATCAGGCCCTCCTTCTAGCGCCAAATATATTGATGAGAAGAAAATTCCGGCCAATATTAGGGGATCTCCCTAGTAAAAAGTCCCAATTAGACTCCAAACCGTTTGTGATAGGGATCCCGTCCAGGGTGTGGGTCTGGCTACCACTGAATATACCTTTTCTTGGACGAAGGATGAGCCTTGAAAACCTATGAATACACAGTTACTCCGAAACGATACAAGAAAAATGGTTGATGAGTCTTAATGAGAATAAAACATTATAAATAGAAAAGCGAGTTAAAGCATGCAACCAAAAGAAATGCTGTTAGCAGCACATCATTAGGGTCATGCTTGTAAAATTCGTTTAACCACAAAAGAAATAGTTCTCTATGGTCAAAACACCCTTCAATTCCTTAAGCATTTTCTGAAAGATAAGGTGATGTTAATAACGAAGTTGCCAACATATCTAAATTGAATATCATCATACCATTAACACATCAAGTGAGCTTAAATGTATAAATGACATGAGCAGAAAAACGCAGATTAGTCAATTATAAAAAGATAGCCAATACATGAGACAAAATATTCATAATGTTAACACACATGAGTCCTCATCGGGTCCAGTAGTGGAATCAAAGCACTTGTTTGTATTCATTCACAGAAATATGCATTCAATGCTATACAATTCTCTCTGCTCCTTTTAGAGTCCCAAAAAAAGATCCATTAAAATTCCGCGGAGGGAGTACTTATAGAGAAAAGTTGACCCTTGGGTGTCCCTAACCCTTCATATTCCCGAACATTGGCATGCTCTGTGACCTAGGAGGCATTTGCAACTTGCGACCCAACTCTGACTGCGACTTGCGACCTGTTGCCTAATGCGACCTGCAACCTATTCCATTTACTTGGTCAAGGAAGAAATTGTGTGATTGAGAGGTCCGGTATGTCTATCTACTGCTGATACTTGAGGTACTTTTTCCATGCTTAATAATCTACAGTGACTGGAGTGACCTAGGGAGTATCTTCCCTTAATCTATGAAAGCACTCAATAGCATCTGGGACCAAGGTGTGCCTCTTTACTATGATATGATTGGATAGAGAAGCCATCTTGGTGTAATGATGAACTGAATAAGATTTTCCTATGAGGTCGGAAGATCTTGGGAAGCAGCTGCTTGCCTTATGGGTTGTTTGAATGTCCTAGGTGACTTCTTCCCTTACTTTTTCAGTGTCCAATGCACCTAGAGAAGGAATATGGTGTACTTCAGCCATTGAATCGATGCCACTGATTAGGTGTTCATACGCGGACATCACTCTCTCTACATCCTTGACTAGTTTATCCTTGGATTGTATCTTCATTCGAATCTGAACTTTTTCATTCTTGGTGCAAATCCAATCCTTCTTGGGCAATGTTAGGAGCCTATGGGTACATGTTTGACCATCCTAGCATGTTGTCTAAAGCAGTGGAGGCCTCCTTTAGTTGTGCAGTTCTTCTTTTGGTTTCTTCTTGCACTTTCAGTAGTGGTGTGACTGTGTGTTTTATCACAAACAACTCATACACTTGCTTCATGGTGGCTTCCAAAGTGACCAGATCTCTTTGAATGGTGAGTGGAAATTCATTGGCTTGGGCAGTTGTGTAATGAAGCCTTTGGATTTATTCTTCCAACACCTTCTTATCTTTTTCAGACTGAGTTTCCGTCTGCTCAGAAACCCGTAGCATGTTTTGCAGAGACAGAATCTCTCTGCTCATCCTGCTAACATTTTCTTCTATGGTTGCCACAAAGGCGATACCTGTTGATGTGATCATAATCGGATTAGTCATGGTATCCAAGACTATGTCCTTTTCTGTTGTAACTACGAGAGGTGCGACAGGGTTTCGCGTGAGACATTTTATTTTCTATTGCCTGGTCTTATGCGTGAACTGGTCGTACGTCTGCCTTGTCAGATCCAGGACCACATCTTCCTGTTCCTTCGAGGTGCCAATTTCTGAGAGAGGAGAATGCAAACTCGTCATAGGGGTTGTCTGAGGTACATCAATGTGTGTTAGCTCTGTCTGTTCCCCTGTCTCTAGGGGTGGTGTCTTACTCCCCCCTGCTTCTTTGGAAGAATCTTCCTGTGATTTCCGGCTTTCTTCCTCCTTATTTCTCTCCTCAGCCTCTACTTTATTTTGTTCCTCTTTTAACTTGTGCTCAGCCTCCTTCCGTTCTTCCTCTTCCTTCCTCTTGTGTTCCTCTTCCTCCTTTTTCCTGCGAGCTTCTCCTGCGTGCTTCTTCTTTTGTTCTTGTTGTTTTTGTTGTTGTGCTAGGGCATCCTGGGTCCTTTTGAGTTCCTCTTATTTTTCCTTCTTCTCGGCTTCTTGCTATGCCTTAACCCCTATGTCTCTTTGTTCCTGTTGCTGTTTAGAGAGACTACTACCCGTATTAGTCCTTAGCTTCTTGGCTTTAGAAGATGAGGCTCCTCCTAGCAGGGCACCCCTTTCCTCCGCGGTTTTATCATCTAGCCCCCCTTGATCAGTTGATTCTTCTGGCACGGCCTCCCTATCCTTGTTGTATCAGTTCTTGGTTTGTTCTTCAACAGGGAATTCTGTGTGTTGGTAATTCCATTTGAATTTGGTCCGTTTGTAATGTGTGGATGATCCTTTTAGGATCATATGATCTATATGCTAAGCGTGGAAAATTAAAGCCTTTGGTTTCTTCATCCTCTACTTCTACTTCTTTGAAATCCATAACCGTATAGGCACCGATAGTAAGCGAGATATTAGGCCATGGTTTTTTCTTGCCCTTGGTGAGGACCTTGGAAAACTCTCTCGTCATTTGGTAGCACACTTCTTGCAAGAGTAGTTTATCGGTGACGAACTCGGGTAGTACGTGAGGTGCTTTGAATGACCCAAAGACCCTGATGAAAGTACTATCTGTGATGGGAAACCAGTTGGCCACTCAGGTTATTGTTTCCATAGCTCGCCTAGACATGCACAGGGCACATTTTCCAAACAACTTTTTGTAGAGTGCAAGAATGAAATTGTGCAAGATTGACTCTATATATTTTTTATACTTGGAATCCCATAACACATTTAACTCTTTATGGATTGGTCCGCCATGCTCCACATCCCAGTTATGCGGCCATCCTTTAAATTTAAATCTTGCGCATAATGCGTCCAACATGTAGGAAGCCATATAAAATTCGGATGCGCACCCTTCTTTAGGTGCTTGTGTTGTTGATATGTTTGACCTGAGGGCTGCTACTATTAGGTTGGCCCAGTTGAAGCGGGTGCCATATGTAGTGACAACGTACATGAGAGAGACCCAAGTACCATTGAAAGTAGTGGCATTTGGTCGCCTGTACATCCTTCACATCATTGCTGCCACAAACTTGTAGAGTTTCCTAAGGCCCTCTGTTTTATATTCCTGATCCTTTTTAACCCTGAACTTTTCAGGGTCCTTCCACCATTCCTTCAAGGTATCTGGCATGAGAAATGCATGAGTGGCTGCCCATTCAGCGTTGAAATTTTTCTCTCGAGTGGGGAGTTCATAGTAGACTTCCTGCCCCTTCAGGTTAGCAAATGTTTTCCCCGAGTGATCTCGAATGACCCAAATTCTGGAGTCGACCTTTTGCAGGATCCATTCAATAATATTTGTACATGGAAATATGGGTGGATGGGTGCCTGCATGGTGGAGCTTGGACCTCTTGACCTGAATATAAACCTGTCGGTCTGGGAGATCTTTTGGAAACTCAGGCTTTGTGAACTCCTGATATAACTAGTACCAAATCATCCTGTCCCCTTTCCCGAACACACAGGAAGTGTCTCCATAGATAGGGGGAGGGGAAGGGGGAATTTCTTCTTCTGAGATTTCTATTTTTGGACTCTTGTTTCTCTTTCGAACTGCCGGGGGCCCCATATTTCTTGAGGTCGAAGAGATGGACACACACTCGAGCTCGGCTTCGATGTTCCCTGGCATATTCATGAAACAATCCCACGATAAGACAGATGGCATAATTATAAATATGTTAAGACCAATGAATCTCCCAAATGACTCCTCTGGTTAGGGCATTGTGACCTCTGCCAAATATTATCTAAATAAATGGATAGACTTGCGACTTAGCGACCTTGCGACTAGGTCGCTAGGTCACACCGGCGTAAAATTTCAAGGAATAATGACTTTTTGACTTGGCGATGAGGTCGCAAGGTCACGCTGGGGTCAAAATTAGGGGAACCACAACTTGGCGACTTGGAGACTTGCGACTAGGTCGCGAGGTCACTAGGTCGCTAGGTCGGGAGGTCGCAAGGGTGGCCAATGATTGGTTATGAGCAACTTGGTGACCTTGCGACTCGGCGAATTGCAAGTCGCGGGGTCGCAAGGTCGCTTAGTTGTAGAGTCGCAGGGTCGCAGGGTCATGCTAGGGCTCTTTCGAAGGATTTTGTGGTGATGAATGGTGAGGAAGGAAAAAAAATCAAGTGGAATGGATAAATCTAGTTTATAAGGCTTTCCCAGGTAGCTAGGAAGGGTGCTTGAGACTTGGGGAAATGAGAGGCTTCAGAGAAGGAGATAGAAAGGTATAAGCCATGAGGGGAGGTGTAGACTCTGACCAGGGCTATTGAGGAGCTTAAATGAGGCCAAGGCGGGGATTAATAAGCCAAGGGTCAGGGGCAGGCGAGGAAACAATTAACCAAAAAGGAAACAATAGGAAGAATAGGCAACTTACCCGGGAAAAACATGATCCAGTTGGCTTGTTAGAGGCATTTTCTTGCTTCGTCGCGTAGGTCGAATGCGACCTACATGACCCTTCTATTTATAAAGGGGTCACACGGGTTTTCATTTAACGCAGGTTACAGGGTCGCAGATCAGGGTTGGTTAAGGAATGTGCGACCTTGCGACTTTTTGACCTGGAGGTCGCAAGGTCACATGGTCGCATGGTCACGAATCTGAAGTTTTTAGACCAACATGTGACCTTGCGACTCCGCGACCTAGGGGTATCTGGGTCACACAATCGCATAGTCGCAAAGTTCTTGGTTTTATGAGTTTTGAGACTTTGCGACTATGTGACTGGCTGTTAAGAGACCAAGCCCTAGATTAGATTTTGAAGGGATAATGCATGGAAAGAACTCTCTTAAGGCTCTAGGCCTAGGCCGCGTCAGACTTTATCTTTACCGAAAGGCCAGGGGCTCCAAAATTTTAAAATGGGACCAAATTTTGGAGGGTGTTGTAGCGGCTACAACACACCAGTGGAATATGGTTTTCATGATGAATATAGTTTTGCAATATCTACTAAATCTCCATGGTTCGCAGAAATTTATAATTACTTAGCCATAAGAAAACTACCATCATATTTGTTTCCTATAGAAAAGAGAAAGATAATTAAAATGAGCACATATTATTCATGGGTAAATGAGGAACTGTACAAGACAGGTCCAAATCTCATCATTAGAAGATGTGTACGAGAGGATGAAATACATGAGATATTGAAGGCATGCCATGATGAGCCATGTGGAGGACACTTTTTTGATAATAGGATTGCCTAAAAAATCCTTCTCTTAGGATATTATAGGCCTTTCCTTTTCAAGGATGCCAAAGAATATGTCAAAATATGTTACAGTTGTCAGAGAATGGGGAAGCCTGTTCCTTCAGATGAAATGCCCTTACAACCACAAGTACTCATCGAAACAAAAGAGGTATATTCTTTTTGTGCAATGATTATGTCACTAAATGGGTAGAAACTAAATTACTTTCCTTTTCTAATGAAAATGATGTAGTTTCATTCTTTTTTTAGGATATTTTTACTCGTTTTTGTGTCCCAAGGGAAATTGTGATAGATCAAGGAACTCAATTTACCTCTAGAATAGTGCAAAAGATCGTGGAAGAGTAAAAAATCAAGCATAGGAAGTGTACTCTATACCATCCATAGGAAAATGGATAAGTGGAGTCTACTAATAAAGTGATTGAAGGAATTCTCAAAAAGACTGTACATTTTCATAAGAGGGATTGGGCATAAAATCTTCCTAAAGCTTTATGGGCCTACCATACTCCATGGAGAAACAAAATAGGGCATACTCCCTATGAACTTCTTTATGGGAAGCAAGTCTTGTTTCTAATAGAGTTCCAAATAAAAACCTTCAAAACAACAGTTAAGTTAGAACTTGAATTGTCAGAAGCACAAAGGCATAGAATGGAACAACTTAATGAGCTTGATGAAATAAGACAAGATCCAGTTCAAAAGACCATCCTATTTCAGCAACATAGATCCAGACGACATGAAATTACATTAAAGAGAGAAAATTCCAAGTAGGATATTGGGCACTTCCTTTTGACTCAAAGTTCAAAGATTTCCAAGGGAAATTTCAAACTCATTGGCTTCGGCCTTATGAGATAGAGAGAGTATTTGATAATGGGGCAGTCAGGATTAGAACTATTGATGAAGAAAAGGTTCCTCTCCTTGTAAATGGACATCGACTAAAGGTTTATCATAAGCCATTGACAAAAGAGGAGTTTGTCAAGATATTTCAAGATAATGCATCTATGAAGTTGGTTAAGAATAATCTTTCTTCTTCCCCAAATTAGAAGTATTCTTTTTATTTTATTATTAAAAAAAAATGAAATAATATATATATATATATATATATATTATTTCATTTTTTTTAATAATAAAATAAAAATAATACTTCTAATTTGGGGAAGAAGAAAGATTATATATATATATATATATATATCAAAAATAAATAAATAAATAAATAATAATAATAATTTGTATAAGTATGAAAACAAATCATTGATTGACATTCTTATACAGAAATTATAAGGTGAAAATAAGATTTTGTTCTAACATCTTACATTTTCTTCATTCCAATTCTAAAATCCCAAATTCTTTGCATTTCCATTTCTTTTTTAGAAAATAAAGTATATCTACAAAATTGTTGAATTTCTGCAGCTCTCATAAAATTCTGCAGCTCTTATACATTTCTGCAGCTCACATACAACATGACCCTTTGACATAAGCAATTGAAGACTATACTGAAGATCATATTGAAGAATGTACTGGAGAATACCTGAAGAACCAAGAAAAAGAAGAAACAATTAAGGTTAACTATATCCAAGGTATGAAAATAAATTTTTTTATTTAAATAATAAGGTTGCAAAAATTGATATATATGAATTAGATGTTCATATACCACCAGCTCAAATGACATCATTAAAAAGATGGATTATGCCAAATCAATATATTATCTCATGATTCGCCACTAAAACCTCATCATGATATCCCTAATGATAAAATCTGATTTCATTGATTAATGATCTAAACGATCATTTCTGATTCTGAAACCCCACTCATGCTTTTAATAACCCAAAAATCCCGCTTATTTATTTGTTTACCTGCACATCTCTACCATTCCACAACATAACTCATCCACTTTTCCATATTGATATCGAAAACCTCAATTCACCCAGTCAAAAGAGGTAGTATTGAAGGTGAAACTCTCGGAAAACTATGGGTATGATTGTGAGAACAGAGCCTGTAGGAAAGAAGTTCATGAAAGGATACCCGTAAATAAAGGAAATGTTCCAGAAAGCGCAATGGCTTAACTTCGTAGAGAAATTCGACGGGTTTCATAAATAAGTCACTAAATATTTTTCTAGGGCCTTTGACAGAGTACAAGTTGAAATTGGTGACATCAAGTTTGCAGTCACATAATCCTTCATGGCAGAGGCTACTAGACTGCCAAAGACAAGAGAAATATGGTTTAAAAACATAGGAAACAATGGAGAAGAATGGAAAACCTTCTTAAATAACCCATGTATGGACACTAGAATTTTCAAAAAGGGAATTCCTAGCACAACTCTTAGGGAAAATGGAGAAATATGTAGTTGATAATTCAAAAATTCGTTACCTGTGAAGGAAGGTTTGGATGTATGTTTTTTTATCATGCTAGGTTATTAATGAATTTTCTTGAAGATAAGGAGATAAATATTCCATACTTTTTACTGAATATCTTAAGGAAGATGGCAGGAACTGTTCAAAAGAGGATTCAATTCATAGATAATATAATGTATCATCATGGTTTGATAAAAATTCTTATTGAATTTCATTTAAAAATAATATGAGATACTTGGGAAAATTTCTTAATCTGAAATCATTTTCAAGAAAAAGAATAGAAACAACCTAGTGATAATAAGGAAAAAGAGGAAGAAAAAGAAAAGTTGAAAGCCTTGTTGAAGATAAACAACCATCTCAAGGACAGTCAGAAGATGAGATTCTCATTGTGAAGTTTTTTGGAAAATTCAAGAAACAAATTGATAAAAAGAAAGAAGGCAACATGAAAGAAAAATAAAAAGTCATAAACACAGAGAAGTCAAAAGATCAAACCCTCTGCAACCAGTAAGAAGAAGTTCCAGACTTATCAAAGCAGCCAAAAAGCCACCTCCAGAAGTAAAATAACTTGTTGATTTAGAAGAAGATCCTAAGGTACCATCACCTACTATTACTTCTCCCACACAAGATCCAAACCGAAGAAATCCAGAAATTGATCTAGTTCAACAAGAAATTTATGATTACATTGAGTCTTTAGAAAGAAGAAAACAAGAAAGACTTCAAATTTTGAAGAACAACCTTCTAGTCCACAAGAACCTCTAGTAAATACTCTGAAACAAGAAATTTTTGAACTAGGAACACTAAATAGACATATCAAACAAGAACATGAAGCTCTGAAGATGCATAATCAAACTGAGAAGACCATCAATGATAACACTCTCCTACATTTGGGATTATGGTTAAAGAATAACAAGAAGTTGAAAAAGAAGAATAGATATTTGAGCCAACAGGTCATAAACTTGAAGTATACAATTATAATGAGGAAGCCAAGGGTAGCGGTGACCTCAAAGAAGGGAAATAAGATGAAGTTATATGTCATGGAAGAAGTGTCAGAGTAGATGCAGTGATAATATGAAGACTCACAATTTTTTATTTGCATGAGGACATGCAATGGCCTCTCAGTGAAGGTATGTTGAGCCTTGAGACTATCTCAATTTTGACATTCATTTCACTACCTTTTCCTCATTTTTATCAAACTCCATAAGCTCAATCAGTATTTATTTACACAAGTATGGTAAGGTACCTAAATGATCTATTTTTCATATTTTAAATGCTTCTTATTATTTTAATAAAAATTGTATTTAGCTACAGAATTCGTGCAATTCTGCAGCTAATCTTGGTTTCTATAGCCACCACCATGGTTTAACAGGTTTCGAAGAATGAATGAAGGAGAGAAGTAAATGGGAAATTGGGAAATGATCCAATCATGAAATCTATCCTATCTACCTGTCTAGAATCGAGAAGGAAAGCACCTAGGATTGCGGTCAAATGGTCAGTCAAAGTAAAGAACCGAAACAAGCGAGCGAGAATATTAAGCTTCACGATTTTCTCTCCACATAGAAAATCATGAAAGCAATAAAGATCACATTTCTTTTTAGAGTTTTATGCCTAGTTTGATTAGTCTTTAAATGCGTGATAAACTCAAACATTTAATTCAACTGTGTTATAAATACAAGGTTGTGTAAACCAAAAACAAGCATGATTTTATTGTAAGATGGTTATACATTAAAACTCTATTTTTATCAATCAAAGGAGAAAGCGTTTATGGAATCATCGATGCGCAGTTAGTTGTGAATAAATTCAAAACCATTATGTTTTGGAGGGCCCCTGCAGAAAAGAGGTTTAATAGTTTAGTTTTTTGTCATTTCGTAGTTTAATTTCTTATGCTTTTTGTTGTGTTTTCTGCATAGATAGATGCTTTGTGTACCTTGTTTTTCTTATTGTAATTGATAGCATAACTCTATTTACATTTGCATTTCGTAGATTAGACATTTATGTCCTTTTTTCAAAGTAGGCATATACTCTGTTTACATTTTGTATATTAAACATGAATTCCATTTTCGTACAGTAGACATATCCTATGTTTTCTTTCTCATTGCAAATAATCTTCAAATTTCCATAGTACAAATGCTCAAATTTGATATTGTTTTTTTGTTATTTGCAGAATTTTGTTATGATTAGAATAGATGATTTTGCTTCATAATTAAATAGGCTTAGAGTTAATTCAGATAGGTACTTTGCTTTATAGACATAATTTAGATAGATGTTTTGCTTTGTAATTGAATAGATTCAGAGATAGTTTAGATATATGCTTTGCTAGATTTATAAATAATTTCAATTGATGTTTTCTTTGTAATTGAATAGGATTAGAGATGTTTTAAATAGATGTTTTTTTATTTGATTAAATAGATGTAGAATTAATTTAGATAGATGTTTTGTTATTGGATTGAATAGATTTAGAAGTGATTTAGATAGCTATTTTTAAGATAATTCATCATAGTTTCCAGTATAGGTTGATTTGATATAGCCCAATATTTATCACTTAGATTGATTTATTTTGATGCAATATAAGTTTATCATAGATTAATTTTAATTTTTAGATAAAAATTTCCTTTTCTCTCTTCTTGCAAGTTTTATCTTTCAGTCATTAGAATACTTTCTTTAAGAGTGATTCATAGATTAAATTTCTTTCTTAGATAAACATTAAACATTTCCTTTTCTTCCTTCTTAGTTTTATTTTACAATCATTAAAATATTTCTTTAGGTGTGATTACTTTCTAGTGATTTCTTGCTTTTAATTTCATTTACATAAAAACTCCAAAACATACAAAAAGATTGAATTTTCTTCTTGTTTCTAGTTTCCTTGAAGTCAATTGTTCATTTTTAGATAAGATAAAATAGAATTATCATCATAATATTTGATAGTTAAATTTAGATTTCATTTCACAAATCAGTTCTTATTCTCTCAATTTCATTTAGACATTCTAGATAAACACAAAATACTAAAAACAACATACAAAGCCAACACAATGAATTAAGTAAGAAAACGCTTCTAGCATATATAGTGCACCTGCACTTCATAAGATTACTAACTCCGGTCAATAATTTACGATAGCAATTTAAGACATTAAATTGACTAAACAGTCGCCTCATTTACTGAAACTTTGCGGGCTAGAGCATGCTTTTACAAATTTATCCACAACATTTTTTGGCACCATAGGTAAATGCTTTGAAACATGTGGGAATCCACCCACCAACTGAGAAACCAGGAAAGTGGAAACACCTCCACTTAAGGGTGGAAGAGGAATACATACTTTGGTCAAACCCCCTGAGAACAAACTCGAAAAATTAAAAAAATAACCTTGATAGAAATAGGTTAGACCAGAGAAGAAAAACCTCCCACTGAAACCATATTCATGTAATCTATCGTAGCGGATAATTTTTTTATTTGAGGAACCATTGGAGAGAACCCCAGATAGATGGAAAAATATGGAGGATCTCCCAAAACCCACCAGGTTGGGTTCCATGAAACCCCATCATCTAGATTTGAACCCCCAACAGTAAAACCTTTAGATGGAGTGAAAAAAACCCCAAAAGAAACATCTTCACTAGAAAAAACAAAAATGGAACCCCTGTTGGGGCTCACCGTGTCATAGTAGATGAAATCCATGTCATCCATCCCTTATCCACTCATCGCCTTCCAGCTATGCAAACTTCTTGTAGAGCCTTCCACAGAGCCCCAAGAAGTGCATAGACCATAAAAAAATTACCCTAGATGAATTTTAGTAAACAAAACCTGGACCTGTCACACAAATAATGGGGCACGTAAAAAAAAAAAAGGTTGTCACTCCAAAAAAAGGGAAAAAACCCCAGCCCCACACTGAATCTTAGTGATCTAGGCTCACCCACCAGCTAAAGATGAATATACTGCGATTGTTGAGAAAAACCATAAAACAACTCCCTCCCTCCATCATTAGAGCTTAAACATTCACATTTTTTCAGTTCCTTGGAATAGTTGTAAAACTAAAAATGCCATTATTTAAAAAAAATGAAGACTATGATAGTTAATATGTCCAAACCTTGCATGTCATAAAAGAACAGATGGAAATGTACCTTCATTATACTAAGAAAGGCATGCAAAGTTTTTTGCACGAGAAAATCTCCCTTGCAACATCAACAATCATTCCTCCTCTACTTTAGCCATGTCAATTGTGTTGTCAAATGCTTTCCTTATATCTAATTTTCCATCAACCATATGAATAGAGTGGCCTTACTAGTGAATGTGAACAAGGGACACCAAATTTCTCCATAAGTATGGAAGGTAGAGTACATCATGTAGAAGAAAATTAGGAAATGCGAGCAATTTAATTCTATGGTGCCAAGTCTTGAGGGCTTGAGACTTGATTTATCTGCAAAGTACACTACTTCGTATATATTGTCATTGAGGCTTCAAAGAAGTATTTTTGAAAGTCCATATGGTAGTTTACACCTATATAAAGAAACCATGCATCTCTCCAAGAATAAGGTGAAGTATAAAACAAATATCCAATTACTCTAATGTTTCAATGAGCAACAAAGTAATGAGCATATTTAGGTTCTTTAACTTTTGTTGTTGGTGTTTTACCTTTATCTTATTTTTGGTATTGTTTAATTCTCTCCCAGGGGATTCTACATGTAAATGTATTATGTCCATGTTTGTCGCAAAAAATGCAGTGAAGATCAGATCTTTATTCTTAACGGTGTTTACCCCCACTTTTATGATTCTTCCTTCCACATACTCTTTTGTTGCTTCTTCTTTTAGGAGAGTCATGTCACTGATTCTTTCCAATCTAAGTAAGGCACATTAATTATTAAGGGGACTTAGATGTTTTCTTCCTCTTCTCAAAATATTTCTATCACTCTGCAGAATTTTCCACTAGGGTGTCAAAAGTACTAACCTTGAGTTGCACAATGGCTTGCAGGGATTCAATATAATGATATATTTATAATGTAGGATAGAGAGAATTGACAAAGGATATGAGAGGAATGTCCATATTAACTCCAATGGCATCTACATCATGTATGATGGCTCAAATCTCTATGGCTAAGGCCAAGTGGCCATCGTCTTTCAACTCAAGATTGAATATTTTGACCATTAACTGAACAATTTCCAATTTTGAGTGTGAGTCATATACACATTTCAACTTATTCAATGCAATATAAGAATTTTTCATTGAAACTATATGACGACTTACCTCTTCACTTACAAAAGTATCAATCAAGGCATATGATTTTTTGTCCTTCTTCTCCCAAATGGCTATCTCTTTGTCTGATGTGGACATGGAAACCGCATTGTCCTCATCTCCTTCATAAATACCTTTCCATAAATAATTAAAAATGAATCATGTTTGTGGGGGGGAGGGAGCAGGAAGGGTTATTTTTTGTCCTGATGAAGAAATGAAGATTCAATATGCATGGGGTTTATGGAATTCAACTAATAACCAAGATTAATTTTTAGCACTGTTGCAAGGATTAGATTGGAAATATCAAGAAAAAATTGGAAATTAATGGTGTTTGGAGACTCAATGATAGTTATCCAACAATTGTGCCAGATTAAAGAGGATCCTTTGTCCATTCAATGTTCAATTCTACATAGAATAAGTTTTCAAATAGCTAAGCTTGAGGTTGTTGATTTTTTCCACATTAAAGGACAACTAAATCAAAGGCAGATTCATTATGAAATCATGGTCTCTCCCTCGAACAAGGGATGGTGGTTCAAGATGAAATAAATATTGAAATCAAATATTTACCATGAAAAGCCTAAATTCAATTCAGACTTAAGGGGTGATAATTTTTTTAAAGAAAATTAAATAAAAAATGGCTAGGATGTCTTTCTGTGGCCTATTGTCATATCCCACTTTGGATTGTTGTTCCTATAATATATCCCACTATAGTTTTGTGCTAATATTCACTATTGAATGTTGGGATTGTGCACAGTCTTAGGCATGTCACACATCATATTCTTGGTAATGGATAAGTGGAAGTCGATTCACTCTATTAAATTTGGATGGATGAAAAGAGATGGTATTTGCATATCTGAGACACAACAAACACACTGGTGGTATCCAAATTTAATAGAGTATGTTGTAAGTTGCAGATACATTAATTATGTGGTTGAACTCCTAACTCAAAAAAGGTACAAGGTTGATTGTCCAAATGAAGATGGTGAGAGAGGTGATAGTCTAGTGGGTACATACATGCATAGTTATAAGGAGAGGTTTTGCATCGTCGTTTCTCCAGGAAATTGAGCTTGGATATTCATAATTCTAGAAGGAAGGGAGTTTCAATGTGTTGGTTTCGAATGGAGCATCCATCTAGTGCAAATAAAGACGAATTTAACCTTCAACTAGATTACATGATGACAACTATGGAATATATCTTGACCTCATTATCCAGGCAAGGGGAAATGGGGGAAATGGGGAAGGTAGGAGAACAAGATCAATATGCCCTTTTAAACTAGAAAATTGGTATGTTGTAGATTGAAATGGACCGATTGTAGGTTGAATATGATCTTGTAAAGCTCAAGCTTGATAAATTGACACCTTCATATGATGCAACAATATCTAGTGTGAATAAGGAATTGATTGTAGAGATTGAGGTGCAATAGAGCACGGTTCTAGAGCAACAGACGACAACAACTGAGGAGGAAAAAATGGATTTGGTTTCTATTCCTTTGCAGCCAAGGCATAAAAAAGATGAAAATGTAGTCAATCTTGTTCCTGGACCAAGTGATGAAGAATAGTCTCTTTTATTTTAAATCTGTGCTTTGTAAGTATGTATTTATTTTAGGTGTTTTTTGGAGAATATATAAGAAAATCCATATCAGAATAGCGACATGTAGACAAAAATTTGGAGTCCCAAGTATTTTTTGGACACTTTCAATTTAGTGGATGAAGACCTTGAAGCAAATTTAAAGGGTTTTGGCCTTCAAACCAAATTAAACCAATAGAAAAAACCTACTTGTTTCGTTTAACCATTCATTGTATTTCTCCTTTCTAATGAGCACTACCACAATAATGAGGATGCGGGAATGCATTTTCACCATTAATTATAGTCCAAATTATTCTTAAGAGTCTAGAACAACAAACAAATGACCAATTAACAACACTAGAATTTTCTCTTTTGCAAGATATGTGTATCTTTATATGAAGTGCTTATATGTCTACAACTTGTCAATAACCAATTCAACATACATGGATTATTAACCATGTGTTAGCAATCCTTTCTTTGATTGAAAAAGGAATAAAAGAAATAAGTTTGATGCAAATAAAATTCAATGGCAAAACACAACATTTCAAAACCCAAAATGAACATTGAAATACCTCTCAACTGAAAATGACCATTAATTACCAAAGGGAAAGGATTTGCAATATTAACCATTGTGAACTCATCCACCACTCCACCCCCCGAAATCTCGGTATACTATGAGATAACTAAAGAACATGTGTTACATGATGTGTTTCTTTTGTAAGGTGAGCATAAAATTTCATTCTACACAAGTCCAAAACCTCTGCTACATGGCTTACTCATGACCAGAAATTTCCTCGTCTATAAATTTATAGAGTTATTTTTTGTGTATGTTTTGCAGGTTGTGGGCAATGGGAATTTTTCTACTATTCCTAATGTGACTTTAAGCTTGGGTTTCGTATCTATAATATATTTTGATAGCTCTGGTTATTCAAGAAGGTTGAGGAATCACTTGGTTTATTTTACCAACATAATAATGAAGTCAGGATTGTAACCAAGGAGGAAAACATGAACAAGTCAGTTTGCTCTAATTCTTCTCTTTTTGTAGATGGGGCAGGACTGGAATAGATTGGGATTGAAAAAAAATGTGGAATGACATTTTTTTTTTGCAGGTTACAGTGCATAACTAAGTAAATTATACAAGCATATAAAAATATAAAAATGTTTAACTTTAATTTGTATTCACATATTGGTAGCATTATTTATATATTGGTAACACTACATAATTAATTGTTATTATTTTGAATGCAAAAATAGCCATCATTGATTCAAAATATGATTATGAGTCTAGATGCGTGGTTAAAAAAAAAAAATAGCCATTACTTATGATGCAATACTGAAGTTGATCTATTGGGTAAAGTGAAACAACACACATACAAACTAAATTTAAAAACCATTCCACAAATATGTCATAAAATAAACCCTAAACCCTATTCCAAATTTTCCCAAGGATTGAGAGAAGAATTCTAAAAGGAGACGAAAACACTTGGTCAGAATTCGACGCAAGTACAGGCAAGACAAGATAAAAATCACCATGTCGAAAATGTTCGAGGTGAGAAAGTTTTCAAGTTATTCAGGTTTCCTTCGATTGACGACCAAGGTGGGAACAAGTTTGTTTCTTCAAGGACAGTTTGTTGTTCTGCAAATTATGGTAAATTGCAGTAAGATGGTATCTCCAACAGCAAGACAGGGTCTCCATAATCAAAGAAAAAGTTCTTTTTTCATGAAAAGCTAAAATTCTTGAATTCAGGCAAATTCCAGTGGATAGAGACTAGAAGGGTGAGGGGGTTGTACCCTCATCCACATGTTTAGTAATGAAAGATATTTTGGGGTCCAAAAACTTCCAGTGGGGAGGAGTGATCAGGTGCTCAAAAGTATGCTCAAAAATGAAATTTTTCGGAATGGTGTGGAGATTGAACGACCGCGTAGATCTCGTCTTTCTGAATCTGATGCAACTCGTTTCGCGAAAACCGACACCGTATGCTCCTAGAAGCACATTCTTTCCACTTTGTCAAACATGCAAATTAAAAAAAAAAATTTCAAGACAACCCAATCAACAGTCCGTACAACTAACTGGGCATGGACATGTGGCAAGTTGACTTGTTCAATAGATTGTCTTCGGCGAATGAAATTGTGCCAAATGGAACTATCTAGTTTTTTTTTATTTGGTGCCTTTTGATTGGATATTGGGTGGCTAACTATAGGCTGCCATGTGGACTAGATAGGGGCCACCATGTGGCAGCCCTAAGGGCCACATTATATGCATTAATAAAATTTTGTTTGTGCAATCCTTTCCTTCAGACGACTTGCAAACTTTGTCCATTCTATGTATCCTTTCAAGCTTCACTATGTGGATTGCTTCTACCTCTAGCCCATGTTGATGTTTTAAACCTAATTTATAGTGTTTTATCCCTAATTTATAGGTATAAAATATATATTATAATATATGTTTTATATATTAGATGAGATTAACGATAAGATAGTATTAAATTAGAAAATATTATATTAAGGTGCTTTAACTCTAACTAATAAATATAAATCATATTAAAAAAGTTATGTATATTAAATTATATTAAGCATAGGTATAAATTATAAAATAATATTATGGTATTTTTAGTTGATCTTTTTTTATGTTTTAAATCTTTTGGTGAAAATTAGATTGGAGAAATTTGTGTCTACGCGTTTCTAACCAGCCAGTGTGGTTCATTATCAGGACGAACCACACTGGCTGGTTCGAAATGTGTAGACACAAATTTCTCGAATCTAATTTTCACCAAAAGATTTAAAATATAAAATAATATATTAAGAAATATATTATTATGGTCATGTAGGTGCTTTAAGTCAAACTTAAAGCCACCCTAACCTATGGTTATAAATAATATATTATCATAAATGTTATGTATGTTTATTGTAAAACATTTGTAGATTATAAAATATTATATTAAGAATATTATAATTTTAACATATTTAAAGATTGATAAAAAATGTTATTGTAGCCACATTCTTACATTACACTTACACATCTCCTCCATACTAGGATTTGGATAATCTCTCAGTGAAATCACTAACATTATGATTGAGTGTTTAATTAAAAGGAACTAAGGTTTATCTACCTCATTTTTTGTTTTTCCATGTTATAAGAAAAAAAGTGATTAAACCCAAATTTATTTTTATATTTGGGATCCAAATGGTCCTTAAAATCTTGATCAACTATAGACCCAAAGACATTGATACCTCTTATGCTTCTATAATTATGGATATTCTTGATCCATATAGTTTCTACTTGCAACAATTCAACTTGAATCTCTTTGGATGAATAAATTTTGATGCACGATTTCCAAAGTCCTCGTACTTGATTTTCATGCCAAGTATTTAATCCGTTCATCCGGGGTCCAAATTAACTTGAGGGTACTATAATTTTTCATGGCTTGGATATGCTTCAATAAAGGATGTGGTTTGAGGTCGAAGATGGACCAAGGATCTAGTGATCCAAGATCTAGAAGGTTAAAAGTGCCAAACCTTTCGAGAGCTATATTTACACCAGATGCATTTAAACAAATTGTCATCCACTCATCCAGGTGTTGGATCATGCAAACACTTTTGGTGATGCCTATATGCACTTCTCCAATCCAGATCACATGCCTCCTTCTATGGGGTCCACCTCTCAAAAATTGTGTTGATTTTCTAATATGGGGATCTGAATATCCACCCTTCACTTCACTTCTCACTCAATCGAACAACCGAATGTGCCAAATGACCAAATGCAAACCACCATATAACTCATCTACTTCTATCTGGTATCCACTCAATCCAGCTTATTTACAATATGCATACTTTGGTGAGGACCACATATGTTTGGTCCTAGATACTTCTTAACCCTAAATATTTCCTAGACGAAAACTTTAAGGTATATTGTGGTTTATTTGGATCCTGCAACCACTTTGGCTATTCCTCAACTCTCTAAATGATAATTTTATCGTTCTTATTTGACTCTGTCAAATGTGAAACTCTCACATTTATCATGGGAAACATAAATAAATTTTTGGGTGTTAATCATTATCTAATCTGCCACGATGAATTCTTTCATCAATTTCACTCATTTAGATCTATTTTTCTTATGTATATTTTGTCCTACATACATCTGCACTCACAATCGTAAAATTTAATTACTCATCGTGTACAAGGCATAAACATATCAATTCAACCATTTATATCTAACACATAATAATGGAGGATAATTTCCACACAAATCCTATTAGCATAATATATGTACAACTTTGTCCTTATTACACTCAGCTTATGGGATTTTCTCTACCCTGACCACCTTGCTATGCTTGTAGGCTTGCAATTTATTTATACAAATGGGTCTAATACCATAATTGGTTTAGATCATAAACTATCTCCTAAGATATCTTTAGACCTCCTATGAATCATCCTTCGTATATTTGAAGGAAAATTCGTTACATTCCAAATAACTCATATTTCCTAGAAATCATCTAATGCTTTAACAATTCTCCTCAAATAATATACTACAAGTCAATAAGGGAATAATTCCTCATTTCATAAATAAATTTCTATTTAGACTAGGAAATCAAATTCATATATTTAAATTTACATTAATTTTGACGTAAATTAAACTAAGTGAACCCACTCCCTTTAGTAAAATGCGGCAAGATCTCCTAGGTCTTGTTGACCTTAAAAAAAATCATGCATCAGGCTCCCAAGGTAAAAATTCATCGCCCCCTAATCATGAGTCTTCTGACTAGTTTTGTTGGTTGTACCTTTCATCTTGTTGTCTAACATTTTTCAATTCTAGGTGCATCTACTACAATTTCTCCTCCCTGTGAATCCCAAACTTTGTTTTGCTGTTGTCCACTTGCTTTACTATCGTAATTTTTTTCAACAACCTTCATTTCGATGTTGAATTTCCTCATTAACTATGTCCTCTTTAACTCTTGTAGATACCAATGTGATTTTGGTGTCCTCAATCTTCCAGGTTTCCATACTCAGACTTTACAATGCTCCACTTTACATGTTTATCTATTCTCTTGCAGTCGTCTAACTTTTGTTGTTGCATGTTCTCATTGCTTCAATATACCTCTTTACCTCTTCTTAGGCAATTTCTTCATAAACATACATAACTCATCAATTTGAATGTCCAACTTATCCCTTGGTTGACACATTGTATTAGCATTGTTAAATTGTAGTTGAAATTCAAAATTTAAGAATTTTATGGCCTCACTTTCCATTTCACTGTTCTCGTAAGCTCTCAACTTCCATTCTTCATAATCGTACATCTCTTCAAATATGTTTGAGGAACTTTGTTGCCTCCTCCATGGATGATTTATGAAAGATTAAATTTTTCTTCTAGACTCTCATTTTTACCATGAAATAAATTTATTATAGAAAATATTAAATCCCCAAAAATCACCGTCAGTCATAAGAACGATTATTTTCGTTTTTTAATTATTTTCTATAAAATGTAATCTATTGTCCCTACATGTGCATTTCTCTCTCTTTGAACCTCTAATTCCTCTTTTATATCCCACTAGTGACATTTCATGTTTTCTTCCTCTTCATTCTTTCTACCTGAAATATTTGTGCAATCCTCCTCAATCCTTGGATTTACTAGCCATTCGTCGAACAATCTTAATTATGTATTAAATTCTACATTTACAAGGTTGTCATCCCTCATTCCACATGCTAGAATCCTCTTGTTTCTGTCATCATCCTTTTTCTTTAAATGAAATAAATTTTCATTTTTGAGTTATGTCAACAACCTCTCCAACAATTTGATCTCCTCATCAAGTTTTATGACCATTGTATCAGAATGTTGTTCTTTATCATCTTCTTCCTCTTCACGGTTCTCTTCATAAGCCATTTTGACTTTGTTTATTGCAATAAAATGTTCTTGCAACTTTTTTCCCATAACTTCATTTGTAAACCATGTATGATATCCACCCTGACTCCCTTTATAAGACAATTTTGTTTTTTTCTCTCTTGTAAAAGAATTCTAATTTTGTTCTTCCTATATTCTTATGACAATGTCTCAAAATTGTCCATTATATTCAAGACCTACAAAACTTTCAATTACAGACAAAACACTAGTTTTAAAAACATAAGGGTACCTAACCTCCTTTGATTTCTCTATTGTCATATCTTCATGTTAATATGAACCTTTTAAGAAATCCATAATATTTTCATGAACTCTCACATCATCATCATCCCCAAGGAATGATGATTCTTGTTCTGGTTCACAATAGTGAAATTCATCTTCCTCATACTCAGTTGCTATGAGTTCCTCTTCCTTCAACCAAGTACCCATCATGTACCTCATCTTCTTCCTCAAATTTATTGTAAATAATTTCTTAATAGGCCATTTAACCTTCATCTTCATTCTCCATCCATATTTCTTGTCTTAGTATGAATCTTTATTCGAAGTGTATGAAAAATGACCACTTTAGCTACGCATAACTTATAGCCCTAACATCAAAAATGACTGCTAATATCTTCAGATCTGCAATTAGATGATCAAGACAAATGCTGCAAAAATATAGATCTATGCATTAGAAGACATTAAACAGTAGAAAAATAAGATTTACTCCATAGATCCAATAGACAAGACAAGAATATACCCAATGAATAATTTTATTAATGGCACCTGGGAGGAAAACACAAGAGGGTGTTCCCTGTTCTCCTCAATGGGATGGGTTCTTGTGAGTCCTCAGCACTTCAAATTTAGAACTTCTCTCTCTTGATGGTGTAGAAAACCCAGACAAAAATGGAAAAGTATGGCTATGATTATGGATCAATAGCGAGACCAAGTGTTGATATCCAGAGTGATCTTTAGGCAACAAAAGGTGACAAATGAATGGTAAAACCATTCTATTTATAACAAAATATTGAGTTAGTCTAGATCTTGGTGCATAATTAAAATATTATAAACCAAATCTAGATCCAACTTTTATGGAGTATTTTATTATATTTTTTGGAGGGAAAAGGTATTTGACTTGAGTCAAATCCCCTTATTTGTAAATAATAAATAAATAAATGATTTACTTATTATTTTAAGGATGTGATTAAGTAATAATAAATAAATAAATGATTTATTTATCATTTTAAGGATATGTTTGAGTAATAATCAAATAAATAATGATTTATTTAATTATTTAAGGGTGAATTAGTCATATTTAACAAAGAATGTTATTTAAATAAGATTTAAACAATTATTCTTAGAAAATGATAAGATAAATAATGATTTATCTAATTAATTTCCTTGTTTTGGGTTAAATATAACCAGAAATATTAATTAAACTACTGTTTAACTAATTATTTCTTGAGGAAAATCAAACAAATGCATATTTATTTAATATTTCCTTATGGGGTTTCCTGTTTATACCATAAACAACTTAATAAAGGTGATTTACTAAGTTATTTTCATAGTGAAATCAATTTTACTAGGAGTAAAATTGGTCTTACATGGTTACTTGGGTCCATCTAACGATAATAGGTTAGATGACCAAAAAATGGTGTAACAGATTTCCCCCTAGCGTGTGAGTGTTAGGAGCTAATCGTATGACCGAAGTACGTTGTAAGAACTCAATCACTAGACATCGAAGGGGAGGTCAAAGAGAGAGAAGTATAAGGTAAAATAAAGTGCAGAAGAACTACACCCTGAGGAGGCGACTTGCAAGTGCGACAAGTATTTTTGAGTGAGTACCTGCTATAGGCGGTGGGGGAGGCATACCTATGCTTGCCAAGGCAACAGTACAAACAATAAGGCACCCAGAAAACCACAGAACGCAATGATAAAGTATATGCTCGCATAAACATGAGCCAAATGAATAACATGATAATGAATCCCACATACATATTGTGCCTGGGATAACAGCCAGGACTTTGTACAATAATATCTTAGTAAATGAGACATAACTACAACTCCAGACACCCCTGAAAACAGGAAAGGGCTCTAAAAATCTGACTGATACATGCAAAAAAAAAGCGCTGCAAGTGGCTGAGGCCGACATCATTAAATGTATGGAGCTGCATCTAAGGTTGTGATGAAGAGGTCATCCGAGTGTGTGGGGAGCTACCTGTAGGGCCACCCCCTCATGAGGGTTGAGACATCTCACACACACTCGGGAATCATCGATGTCAGCTGCTGGATCACTTAACCATCGAGTATACAGATCTCGATCATGCTGAAAGGAGCTGGAGTTGAGAAACAATCAAGTCAAAGGGCAATAATGAGTCCCTTTTCCTGATCCGAGGCATCGACCAAGAGTGGAAGCTGGAACCAAGGTACACCGCCCTTTAGACCTGTCTTCTGGAATGAAAGATTTGATGTTGACAGAAGGAGGTCTGCCATAGGTGAGACAATAAGGGATCCTCAACTAAGGCATGAGGGAAAATAATAGAGCGACTAATAGAGTGACACCAATGATGATGATGAAATGGAAGGGAATGAGTAGCGAATGGATGACTTCCCTTGTTAGAGCATAAAGGAAAAGAATGACCTGGCAGCAACTGACACAACATCATGAGGGATAGGGGACATCCGGACTGAAGGCCATAATGTGCGACATGAGAGAGGGACCAAGCAATGAATGATGGAGGACTATGGAGAGATGTAAAAGGGACTCGGGAAAGACTCCATGAAAGAAATGATGACTCAACTCGGATGATCTAAACAAGGGTGACTAAATGGTGCTGCCACATATGAAAAGGGGCCAATGGGGACCGTAAAAGCATGAGTACTAGATGGTGACTCATGATGAAAGTCGACACGAGCGTGGACAAGTATGGAGGCAACATGGTGCCCCCAGTACAAGTGTTGCAAGTGAAGAAATTCGATTTTTGTGGAAGGGTGAAGTGGCGCTTCTTGGGAAAATGTGTCCAGGTGAAGTATCAAATAACTAAAAAATAATAGATACCCATTTGAGGGCTCAGTGAGAGCTTTCCAACGATGCAGACGGTTTGGTAAATGGAGCTACGGTTGGATCACGGTGAGCGAAAGAAGAAACATGGGTTTCTCTTTAATAAGGCATTTTCTCTCCAAATTCCTTCATTTTCATGTGGAGCTGTGGTGAATGTGGAGAGGAGAGAAGGCCCTAAATCTTGTGACGATCGTAGCAAACAAACCGACTGTTGGAATCAGGAGTTTTCAATTGTAGGTAAGAGGCCTAACCCTACTCTTTCTTTTCATTGGATTAAAAGTTCAGATTAGGTCCCTAGTGCTCAGTAAAAGCCCTCTACTCCTCCTCATGGCCGGGTCACACTTTTTGGGGAAAAAACTGTGACCTGGGTAGTAGGTTTTGGCCAGATAAGTGCGACCTGTCCCAGGTTAGGGCCTGAAAAGTGCAACCTATCCCAGGTTAGGGCCTGAAAAGTGCGACCTGTCCGGGAGGGGTGTTTTAGTGTTTTTTTTTTGCTACGCACTAGGGTTTTTTGATGAGAAACAATATTTCCTATCTGCATACTGATTGATATGATGGTTTTGTGCAGGTATGGCAGAATTATGGATCAACTGGAGAAAGAGAGACCTAGGCGCATTGCATTCAGATATCTGGGAGGATTAGGGTGTCCGCAATTCTTTGGCCAAATTTGGGGTTCTAAAGTTTGTGGAGAACCCTTTGATGAGAGCTAGGGAGCCCTTATTGGCCTGGATTGTCAGCTACTAGGACCTGGACCATGAGGTCTTTATAGTGAAAGGGCACTGGATTGAGTTGACGATCTAGGATATATATTTCCTGACTGGTCTCTCACCACTTGGGATGGTAGGGAATACTCAGCTAGTATTACTGCGTGGGCGGAATATCATAGAGTTTGTAGAGAGCCATTGTCGTCCAGGTCTCTAAGTCAAGGGGACTCAAATACCCATCGGGGATTTGGAGAGGTTAGAGACACGTGTTGTGGCCGCAGCGGTGCTGCGGATCCTAGGCAACTAGGCACTCCATCACATTACAGGAGGATAGATGATGTTGGTGGAGAGTGTTTTGAGTGGGACCTACTATGGGTGGGCCCAGATGATGCTGTCATCATTGAAATGACTGTTGTCTCTATGTAAGAGGCAAGTGAACCATGATTGTGCGTATGGTACAGTTTTGTGCTCTTTATTCTTTGAGAAGATCCTGACACTTCGACCTCGCATACAACTCCCAGATGGGGGGCCGAGAGAGCCTAGGATGCGCCGATGGGGGCGACTACTGTGCAGGGAGGAGGTGGAGCAGTTGGACGAGTGTTTTGTCCTGATTTCTTTGTTCATTGGGATTGGATGTCGTTGTATATAGATGACTATCCCTATAGTGGGATGAGTTATTATGGGGACCCGGATCTGCCACTTCCACCTGGTCGTATATGGGGACCAGATGGTAAGTGCCACATTGCTGATATTTTACGTGCATGTAAAGTTTTTAGAATATTGTATGTAGTAGTGATTATTTTACTTTTGGTATGCAGATACAACACTGGTAAAATCGGTCGAGAAAATGGGGCGTCTTGCAGTATCAGGGGCCGCAGGATCTAGTGGACCAAGGGCGCAGCAAAATGGGGATGCAACAGCCCTTCTGGAGGACATCCATCATAGATGTGAGAGGCTTCTGACCAGTGTTTTGGAGCGTGGATGGTAAGACCTAGATGACCAGTACATAGAGCCATGTATTGTTTTACCCTCGGAATGGCGAGGGGTCATGCGATGCATGGCGATGGCCGAACAGAGTGTTCGTGATCTATGAGCTGCAGGAGCAGAGCCGTTGGCTCGAGATCCTCCAGATAGTGATTAGTGTTTAGGGGCATGTGGTGCCCCCATTTTTGAGTTTTTGGTAACATGCTATGGGCATGTCATATGTATCAAAGTTAATGAACTCTAAAAAATTTTATACGACACATACTATGGAAATGCATCGTTTTGATATTTTTATGTTATTGTCTTGTGTCAAATGTGTGTGTTAAATGCCAATCCAGAATATGGTTTGCATTGCTATCTACGTAGTGATTTTATGCTCTAGGTACATGACTGAAAGTAATGATTTCAAATTCACGCATCAAAAGCTTCACTCGTAAATATCTTCTGAAAAGGATAGGATTATGCACACGATATACACCATTCAATTGCATGACAAGAAGCAGGGAATCTAAACGAACATGAAGGTGGTGGATGCGATGTGAAAGGGAATCGGCTAATAAACCTTTCACATCATCATATTCGGCCTGATTATTGGTAGCAGTACCAATGCATACACCGTTTGAAAGAAAAAGTGCATGCGAAGGGGTAAAAATGGCCCAACCTGCCGAGGCTAAATTCCAGGAGTAGTGACTTGCACCATCGAAAAAACCGATATAAGGTGTTGATGGGGGGTCCCTCTGAAAGGTGCCACAAGACAATAAATGGGAGGGTAAAGAAAAATGATGGCAACCTGAGCGCATAGTAGAAATCGAATGCACTCTATGGAAGGGAGTGATCTGGGTAGGATGTCTACTTCCCACATGCTGCCAATGAAGGGAAATGTGGGAGCTATAGGAGACGTAGCTTGAGCTCAGGCTGCATAAGTCACCAACGGTATGGATGATGGCATCCTATTTATGGGCAGGAAATATGAAGTCAGGGGTGGACGTAGCTTCCATAATGTCGTTGTCACAACAGGAGGTGGAAAGACAGGAGGAAGAGAGACCACATGATGCGGCTGGGCTACCTGACTCATCATCATGAGAAGAAAGACTCACATGTGCATCATCATGGGAGATGACGTAAGAACAAGTAGATAAAGGATCTACTTATGTTGAGCACTGGGTGTTTGCTGAAAGGGCGTCAAACGAAACAACAAGAGAAGATTCAGAGGGAACTTCTGTCGAGGGTCTCAAGGATGATGAAAGGTAGAGGATGGTGGCCGCATGCTCTATCATGTCAACATCAGGGGGGGGGAATGTCAATAGGAGTGGGTAAATCCTCAGTCTATCCTGCAGCATACTTTGTAGGTACGAGAGAAGCATATTGGTTCTGTTCAATCTCGTATTCCTGAACTACCTCTAAAGAGGCACGGTAATGCGTCAGGCGGGGAAAATGATGAGATTAGTGGCCATGGAGACCACACAAAGCACAAGGGTGTTTGGTGTGAATATTCTTGTTGTTATTGGTAACATTTGATGACAAAGAAGAAGTTTCAGGGACCGTCGACTCAGGGAACGCGACATTAACCATGGGCTTGATGCAGGGCAACTTGGGACAAGTATGGGTGGCATGACCGATGACATCACACAAAGCGCAGGGCTTTGGAGGCGAAGGAGGTGCAGGGTTAGTCGGGGATGCTTTGTCCTTTGAGGCCCTTTTGCGAGCTTTTCCCTTCTTACCCGAAGCGGTCGCAACAGGAGGTGGTTCCTATTGAGGTGGTTGAGGCACTATGACAATGGAAAAGTCAGGGGGATCGGTTGAACCGGGGTCAAAGCAAGATAAGGTTTAGGTTAACCTGGCAGTTGGAGGATCAAGGTACCAAACCAGGAGCCCAATGGTCAAGTTAGGCAGAGAGAGGGTGGCCATGAAAGGTGCCGTATAGATGCCTGGTGGAGGGACTAGGAACGATATCTGACCGGAGGGGTAATGGCCAGGTGGGACGACTCCTAAATGGTTAAAGCCTGAAGGAACTAACCCAGGAGGATAGAAGGGCTCATGAGTACTAGCTGAAGGGCTAGGAGGAGGAGGTCCAAGAGGCTGCATCGAAGGGCTAGGAGATGGCTGTGGAGGGCGAGGGTGTTACTGACTAGCCAAGGCGGGCCTCTTGAGAGAATCCCGAGACGATTGCATCATGCAAACATTCGATGAGCTGGGATCAGAGATAGGGGAAGGAAGACCAGGGAAAGTACCAAGCAAGGAGGAGTCCTTATAGACGCCAGGTGAGATATTGGTCAAAGGGTCGACGGTTTGCTTGTTGGCCACCAAAGAGATAGTGGACTCAGGGGAGGTTTGAGCCTTTAGCTCGTAATATTTCAACTGGTCAATGGTGACTATATTTACGTTATGGGGGAAGGACATCTTGCAGTGAACCGCAGAAGGGACAACCGACATCGCATAAGTGTAGCTACGACCCAAAAGAATGTTTTAATCCAAGGGAGCATCTATGACTTCTACGTCAACGCAAAATGTCTTGCCCACAAGAGTGATAGGACAATTGCGGAATAAGCCAATGGGCTTGGAGGCATGGCTATCCCACGCTCGGAGAGTGATTGTGGAAGGGGCCAACTCAGGAGATCCGAGTTGTTTCCAAACTGAAGCAGACATCACACAGGTGGATGCCCCCTCATCAATAATGCACCGAGAAACGCTGGCATTTCGGAACTTGACTGGGATTTGGAAAGCGACGGAAGTAGGGAGAGGAGGATGTTCTAACCGGTCAACATCAAATACAATCAATCGATCATCAAAAGGGTCTACAGTGCCCACGACAGATAGAAGATATTTTCGTTGTGAAGGGCATGACTGGAGGAGTTCCAGCGTTGAAATGGCAGCAGGGGATTGTGACAAATCATCAACTATGCTATACGAATGGGTGGCTTTTCCAGAAGCAGAATTTCGACGTAGTGGACCCTTAGGGATCTTGGTATGAACCTCTTCCCTAGGCTGAGGGATCTTCAAGGGGCCATTAGGTGTCGAAAGAGGCTCTGTAGAGACCAGATGAGGTGGCTCGGGGACAGACGCAGCGGGAGGCTTGTTGTTCTAATGGGACCGAGTCTAAAGATTAATGTCTACGGTTGAAGGTTGATTGGATTTCATCATGAGAATCTGGTCATCGGGGGTACCAGACGGCAAAGGTTGGGTAACAGTGTGGTATACAAGATGTTGGGCAAAGAGAAGAGGCATGATGTACCTTGAATACGTGCTACCAAGAGGGGAATATGTGAAAGGGGTGATGGCCTTCTCCTGAGGAAAATCAGAGCCCATGGGAGGCTGAGCAATGACGACACACACACGACACCATGGAAGAAGAGACCAACAAGGGCAGGGAGGTGCAGAATCAAGTGATTACAATGTTGAAACAAGGGAAAAGAGGTTCAGGATCAAATTATTTCAATGTTTTAGAGTCTTTTCTTGGTGATGTTAACCAAGCCCTTTTCGCTTAGGGTGGGTGTGTAAAAAGTGTGTAAATTTTAATTTTTAAACCCAAAAATTTGTAGAGAAAAAGAGAAAGTGTTGTTGTATAGCTGTAAATAACCCTGCAAATGACAATATATAGGTCTGCAAAATAGAAAATAAACAGCTAATAATGCAATAATCTAAACCCAAGAAGGTGGGCCTCTCAACAACTAGTCAATAGGTGAGTAAAAAAATAATCTAAAAACACTAAAATAGGCTAATAGTTCTTGGGTCAAGAGGGACAGAGATCTAAAAGACAAAATCTACTGGAAAGTGGTGTAGAAAACAGCAACAAATCAGAGGAAAATTGCTATAAAAAGTGGTGGCGAAATGCTATCTCCAGGAAGGAAGCGGAGTGCCCCCTAAGGAAAACCCAAAAAAAGCTGAAAGAGGAGATTTGGATAGATAACAAGCCAATCTGAATTGGATCTGAAGATGGGGTATCATATCTGGAAAAATGGCTGAAGACTTTGAAATTTCAGACAACCTGCAAGAGAAAACACTCTTCCACAAAAAGTGGAGGGTACTGAAGACCTAGGGGGCTAGGTTCCCACTTAGTTGAGTGAAACAAAACAAGTACAGGTCCAAAACGGGTGGAGACGGAGGTCAGAAAACCCTGAACAGAGGCTTAGCAGAACCCAGAAAACTTTCAGAAAATTCCCTGCAGAAAGTCCAGGTCGCAATTTTTGGCTTATTTTCAGCAGAGGTTGCACTTTTTGGGATGTAAAGTGTGTCCTGGAGGTCCAGGTCGCAGGTTTTGGGTAGAAAAGTGAAACCTGTACTTCCGGCACTCTCGGTGGTAGATTTCAGAAAAATTTGTCGTCTCAGCTGTGACTGATGTCTGTCACCTGCGCAATGGGTCTGAAAACTCGCGAAAGTTAGAATTTTTATTGTTTTAGGGTTTTATGGATTAAAAAAAACATCAAGAATAAGCAAAACAAGGGGCTGAAGAGAAATCCTAGGGTTTGAAGCAGCTGGATATGCAAGGATCAGAAAAATGACAGCGGTCATAATGGTAAACCCGTGTGGAGTTTCCAGTTGTTAATATGAATCTTTATTCGAAGTGTACGAAAAAATACCACTTTAGCTACACATAACTTATAGACCTAACAGCAGAAATGACTGATAATATCTTCATATCTGCAATTAGATGATCAAGACAAATGCTGCAAAAATCTAGATCTATGCATTAGAAGACATTAAACAATAGAAAAATAAGATTTACTCCATAGATCCAATAGAAATACAAGAATATATCTAATGAATAATTTTATTAATGGCACCTGGGAGGAAAACACAAGAGGGTGTTCCCTATTCTCCTCAATGGGATGGGTTCTTGTGGGTCCTCAGCACTTCAGATTTAGAACTTCTCTCTCTTGATGGTGTAGAAAACCCAGACACAAATGGAAAAGTATGGCTATGATTATGGATCAATAGCCAGACCAAGTGTTGAGATCCAGAGTGATCTTTAGGCAAAAAAAGGTGACAAATGAATGGGAAAGCCCTTCTATTTATAACAAAATATTGGGTTAGTCTAGATCTTGGTGCATAATTAAAATATTATAAACCAAATCGAGATCCAACTTTTATGGAATATTTTATTATATTTGTTGGAGAGAAAAGATATTTGACTTGAGTCAAATCCCCTTATTTGTAAATAATAAATAAATAAATGATTTATTTATTATTTTAAGGATGTGATTAAGTAATAATAAATAAATAAATGATTAATTTATCATTTTAAGGATATGTTTGAGTAATAATCAAATAAATAATGATTTATTTAACTATTTAAGGGTGAATTAGTCATATTTAACAAAGAATATTATTTAAATAAGATTTAAACAATTATTCTTAGAAAATAATATGATAAATAATTATTTATCTAATTAATTTCCTTGTTTTGGGTTAAATATAACCAGAAATATTAATTAAATCACTGTTTAACTAATTATTTCTTGAGGAAAATCAAGCAAATGTATATTTATTTAATATTTCCTTATGGGGTTTCCTGTTTATACCATAAACAACTTAATAAAGGTGATTTACTAAGTTATTTTCATAGTGAAAGCAATTTTACTTGGAGTAAAATTGGTCTTACATGGTGTACTTGGGTCCATCTAACGATAATAGGTTAGATGACCATAAAATGGTGTAACATCTGGTATTTTTCACTTTCTTATAGTAGCATTATCATTATAGTGAGTTGTTCCTTCATCTCAACAATTTCTCTGTCAAATTCCTCTTAAATAATCAGCTTCATATTTATGCCATATGCTTTGGAATTCTCCTCCATTTTGTTATTCCTTTCACTTGAACTCTTTTCATGATCATCAGCTGGTCATATTCACTCCTCCTCTATGAACTTTCCTTGTCCACTTATGAGTTGCACTAAACCTCCGCAATAGAAACTTTGTTTCACCCCTCGCTACAAGTACCTTACCAAGATTCTTCTCCTCTAAACTCGACTTTCTTTTGGTAACATTTTTTCTTTTCTATAACGTTTGAGCTTCTTCCGCACCTATAAGCTTATGCACTCTACTCATTCTCAATATCTTCACATGTCCTCTTTTTTGGACAACTCTATCCACTTTTGCAATAGTGGATTTATCTCAACAACTTCAACCCTAACCTTGTTTTGAGTTGTTCTTCTCTCTTATTTGCAATCACTACCGCTAAGGGTTACCACAAATTTTACTTTCTTCACTACTAATACTACCCGCAAATATAAATATTTTTTCCAACTCGTCAACTAAAAATTATAAATACCATTCTTACTTGTCAAATCCCATCAAATATACACTTCAAGAAATTTTATGAGTTCTTTTCTCCACGCTACTACAAGACTCTTCTAATATCATTCTTCTCCAAGCCTTTCTCCAAACTACTATTAACAATTCTACGATAGCTTTAATCCTTGGGTTTGGAATTTCCTTCTCTTTGTACTAGATCCCATGTGTTTTGTCTCTCTATCAACCTCCATTTTTGCAAAAGCACTTACTTACTCATCATCCAAGACATGCTTGATTTATTATTAAAAAAAATAAATATATTACCTCGTATATCCTTTAATTTTTTTTCCTTTCCAACTTTGATCTCATGCACTAATCTTCTTCTGTGCTACCATTGGCTTCAAAAACTCTCTCGTAGCAATTAAATAGAGTAGTTTAACACTTCTTTGATACTAAAATTTGATTTTTGACTACATCAATATGCCCTATTAATCGTAGTGGCATAACTCAATTAATCCAAATATCCGCCAAATCCCATACCTTTATAACAATCACAGACTATGGATCGCACTTTAGGTCCGCACTCGGCTATAATAAGCTCTTAACTTCTTGACATTATGTGTATTTTTTCCTGTTTACACGTAAATCACAATGCAAACTTCAAGTTTCCCTATCCTTAGCTCTTAGGAAATTAACTCCATTATGTCCATATCACCAATATTTTGTTCGAGTTCCTAATCAAAAAGGAGCTAAGGTTTATATGCCTTGGTGTGTTGGCATATCCATGTTGTTAGAAAAAAAGTAATTAAACCCCAATTTCTTTTTATATATGGGATTTGTATGGTCTTAATCTCTTGATCAACTATAGACAGGGAGACGGAGACACCTCTTATGCTTAAATGGCTCCAAAGATCCTTGATCTAGATAGTTTCTACTCATAATGATTCAATCTGAATGTCCTTTGTCTGACAAATTTTGGTGCATGGTTTCTCAAATTCCTCCCCTCCTCAATATTCATGCCAAGTCTTTGATTTATTCATCCGGAGTCCTGATTGATCTCGAGGTACTATTCTTCATCATGTCCCATATATTCTTAAATAATGGATGTAGTTCGAGGGCGACAGGTGGATCGAGGATCCACATGATCCCTAGGATCCAAAAGGTTACAAGCACCAAAATATTTTGAGAGCCAAATTTTCCTAGGCCTCAGATTACCTTATGATGTCTAAAATGTGAGTCCTACATCGTATGTGTTTAAACAAATTGTCATTCGCTCATTTGTGGTTTCGCTCATCTTTGACGTACATATTTTTTTTTGAGGATCATATTCATTGTTCCAATCCATATCGTACACCTCATTTTGTGGGGTCCATGTCTCAAAAAATTATGTGGAGTTTCTAATCCAAGGATTCAGACATATGCCCTTCGCTTTACTTCTCACTCAATCAAACAATCGGTGTGTAATATTCCTTTTTTGGGTATCACCTATGATAGGGTTAGGATGGACTTCGCAGTTAGAGCAGATATAGTCACGTATACAAGTTGAAAGTGTCAATGGCGAGCCCAAGGGCTTTTTGGAGAATATTTGAGGAGTTTCTATGAGGACCGATGGCATTTCGCTTGATATATCCCATCATCCACACAGCTTTTTACCTTTCATTCGGCATACATTCCCGAGCAACTTTCATAAACCCGAGTTATTTTTGGGCTTAACTCAATTAATTACGCTCAAGGTGGCATTCCGAGAGGAATACATGATATAAAACCTTAGTGTAATAGCTCGTTGGAACCGTAATTAGGAGATATTCAGGATGGGATGTTGAGTAGTGACTTATAGTGCCGAGATAGTACCATGGGTGATATATTATTTTCTCTAATTAAAAATGACTTTAACTAGTCATTTAATTAAAGGAAAAAAATATTTAGAAGAAAAGTAGCCAAAAGTGACTTAAGTAAAATATAATTACATTCAAGTCACTTTGATAGAGTCAATGGAGTATCTTATAGAATAAGAATAAAATAATATGCTTTTTAGAGGATTGAGATCTATCCATAAATCTATAAAAAGGAGAATCGAAGGTCATTTTGAGATATCTTGGATTAGATCATTTTTTTTGTAGAGAGGTTTGAGAACTTGGTTCTCTACTCCATTGGTAGCCTCTAAGACGTTTAAAACCTCTGGGTGATTTGTAGAGTGTTGGACTGAAAAACCCAACTCCTCTTGGGGAGACTTCATTCGTAAGTTTCGATAGAGCTTTAGGAATGGTGGGAGGATCATCTGTATCTTCAACTTGTGTTTCATTATCTTTCAATGAGTTCAATGATATTTGTTGTTGCTAAGGGAGAGTGCAACAGATTTAGTTTTGGAGGCCAACGCAATGCAACAATTCATATTGGTGGCTAGTTTTCCATCTCTAGACTATTTTGGGTTAGATATGAATGTAACCACAGCCTACCATTTACAATAAAACGATGTGATTATTCCCGATCAATGTGTAATGGATTGCAGTGTTTCTCTATATGTTTTATTTTTACATGGCAACCTTCTCGTTAAGTAAATGTTGATTTTACGACATAATGTGGAGTTAAGTTATTTTCTCGCAATTTTTTAGTTAAAATATCTCATTTGAGATATTACGAAAAGAGTATCGTGAGCTTTCGTGATCTTGCCACACGCAGGGTTTACTTTTCCAAATTACCAAAAAATCCAAGTTCAAGGGTTTTACCGCACATCAACTTCATAATAAGATCGAAGATTTATTACTTTTACATGCATTATTGCACCATTGATTATGATCTTAGTTGCTCGAGTTGTTTATCTTCGGCTCTTCGCATTTGGTTGCCTCAGCTTGGAGTGTGTGTATTTTGGAGGACGCAATTGGGTTCTTGTTTTTTTTTCTTGGGTTGCAAAGGTTCATTAGATTTTTTAGTTATAGGGCTAGCCTCAAGAGCTAGATTGATATTCTATTTCTCGAGTAGGGTGGCGCGCCTCTAGCCCAACAGCGAGGAGGAGAGTTGAGCCTAGTTGCAAAGGAAGGTCTCAACCATTTGAGCCTTGTTTTTTTTGAGGGACGAAGTGCAAGAGGGATTATTTGTTTCACATTTGGAGGGTTGTTGAGTATTTCGTTGATCATTTTGTAGACAATGTATTCAATAGCTACTCGGAGAGCGTGAGGGCTTATTGGGGTCAATTTAAGAGGATCGTGATTTGGCCAAACCATTTCTAGGTTTTGGTTGGATTGGATTGAGGAGTCCAAGTGTAATTTTTGAGAATTTTTCCGAGCAACTCGGAATGTACCTATTTTTGCGTCAATCCATTGCAGCAAACTGGTACATGTTAATTGTTGTTGGAGATCATTTTGTTGCAGCCAAATTTATATCTGAAGGCCAAAAATTATTCAACTAGAATTTTTCCAATATTTTTTATGGGTTTTTTTTAGTAGAGTACGTGGTTTAAAAATCCCTAGCATTTTCTTAGTAGTAGATCATCCCATTTACGTATATCCCTACACAAGATAGAGAGCTAGGGCAAAAAAAGGGAAAATTTTTGAAAGTTGGAATTAGAGAAAACCAGCTTCTCGGGTTTTTTCTCGGGTTTTGTAGAGTAGAGACCATGGTTAAAATCTCGGAATTTTTCTCGAGTAATATATCGATCATTTATGCAATCCCTCACTCGCCCAACAACTATAGGAGCTAGGAGAAAAAAGGGTTAGATTTTGAAGGTTGGAATTCAAGGAAACCATTTCCTGGGTTTTTTCTGGGTTTTTGGACAAGGATCACCTTCCCAAATTCCTAGAATTTCTCGAGCAGGTAGAAGTAGCCCAACCGTAAACTGAAGTCAACTCACCAACTAAACATTTCCAATCTGTCGTAGAATTTCCGCAGTCAACGCAGAGCCGAGGAGAGATCGTTTCCCTTTGCATCTGGGGTAACATTTTTTATCTTGCTTTGCTAGATGAATTCATCTTGTTGTGCAAACATGATTTTACTAGAGCCCAATTTATTTTCTATAGCCTATATTATTTACGGAGCTAGATTTATCTATTTAGGGGATAGGGTATTGAAAATGAGCAATGTAACAACATGTCAATAACGCATCATTGTTGTTGGCATTAATTTCATTTCGATTGATGGTTGGGAAATGTATTGATGTATGTAGGTGTTTTTTTGTGGTACCTTTCATTGTTATCATAACTTTTGTATTGTTTCCATAAACATGGAGTTCTTAAATACCTCCTAAACCCACATGGCAACACCATCGTTGAAGCCTTGAACCACAATGTTTCTATGGACCAAGAACCAAAGGGGCAACAATAGTCATTTCTCAAAGGGGGGTTTATGCCATTCTTCAAAAGGGGGCAATCCAGGGGACCTACAAAAAGAACCCGTAAATAGGGAACAAAATCCTAACGCTTGGGACATATTTGAAACACATGAAGATCACATGGGGAATTATTTCCAAACTTGAGGAACTTGATGAATTCTTTTCCAAAGTAAAGAATTCAAATGGGAGAAAATTAATTTGAGCCTTAACACCATGTATGCTTGCTCTCATGCAACCCAAGTTCTTGAAGGAAACTTCGTGGAGGAGTCACACTTCCAGCTATGCATTGTCTCAAAAACACTATGAGACTAATCGCCCCTGCTGACCCCCTTTACAATGATGGCATTATGAGGAGAGTTTTCGATCGATGGTAGGGACCTTTCGTGATTTGGAAAACATTGAAGGCCTCTACCTTTGGGAAGAAGCTTGAGGTTTTAGGGAGGTATGGCCACATTCAAAACATATTGCATCATGTTTGTTCTCGAATGTGATGGCTTGATTCTCGACGATGTTCCAATGCTTTTTCAACATTAGGAGGCATCATGCCAATACGACCATAACACATATGCAATCCATTCTGTCGCTATGTATGAGAAACTGTGAGGCCATTTTCTCGAGAGTTGCAGATTAGGGTGTTGAGAATTTGGAGGAGAGAGCGTTGGTCTCACTTGTTGCTTATGAGCTAGCCCAAGGGTTGGTTGAGTAGAATATTGGGCTATTCAAGAGACAATCGACCAGTGGAGGATTTGCACCGCTTGGTGGATCGGGCAACAGAAATATGAGTTTGTGGAGGAAGGGACTTTGCTTCATTTGCAAAGAACCTTGGGGGCCCGATCTAATCATGCTTAAGTGATGCAGATGATATGGTAGAGGTAGAATATAAGGACATTCCTTTGTAAGCCGTGATGCAGTCTTCATCGCATGAGTCCATGGGATCATATGAGGATGATTCTCGGAGCTGGAAAGCAGGTAAGGCGTGAGTTGATGACAATAGGCTAGAGTCAGATACCACGATGTGTAGGGTGAGCGGTCGTGGGGACTTTACGAGAGATACTGCGGTGATGACTCACTTGTGACGATTCACCCGAAAGCAAGATATGATGGAGCATGAGTCGAGAGACGAGGAGGCTATGCACATCATGCATGATAGTCATTTGGGGAAAACCAGATGGAGGCTCACATTGAGTCCGTGATGGATGTACGCTACCCTTAGGGTCATCCATGGGTGAGGAGTACCCAAATGTATGGGCATCTAGCAAGGAGGCAATAGCTGCGTATAATTATCCTCATGAGATGTTGAAGGTTGATGGGATAGTTCCGCGTGAGCTAGTATACACAAGGAGAATGGCATTCTCGATCAAGAGAGGATGAGCTATTGGAGATGGTGGAGCATCCATCGTCGGGCCGATACATAGATGAGGTGCGTATAGATGCATGTGCAATCAATAGAGCAGAAATTATTTCATGGAGTAGCACTCTCCAAGAGTACATAGATGGGGCTTGAAAGATATCTCACCCACTTCTTGGCCTTTTATATGAGAGAGGGCTTCTCTACTGGCGGTGCATCTCGTTGGTACGGGTGACGATAGCAACGTGAGTTAAGTATGGGTTGGTGAAATAACTCCAAACATGTTCCATATGTATATGTCACTACATTGAATCCTTCTTCTAGGTTAGATTGGTGGGAGATCATGAGTTGGTACCCTCCTCGATGGTACAATCTTCTTCCTAGGGAGCATAGTGGAGCTAGGGGGCCTCTAGACACGACATATGCTACGTATTCTCGTTGGCAATGGGGAACAAAGCCGATGGGCTTCTTAGCATTACAACCCGACTTGAGGAGAGTAGGGTTAGCATCGTATCGAGTCCGTGAGTCGGATTGGAGAGAGGTGATGGAGATGGTATTCTATTAATAGAGAATCATTCTTAGTTTCTGACATTTCGAAAGGAGCACTTGGACGAGAAATATGTTACATGTTCCATTGGGCCATGGATTGTGGACCCGATAGTCCATCGATTTTAGTAGCACTAGCTCGACATCCACAGATGAGGATTGACCTTGGCCTAAACCGAGAGTTGGACCTGAAAGAGGTGATGAGTTGGATGCCAGCTTGGTGGGGTAGCTTATATAGTTAGAGTACATCACATCGGGGATCCATGGAGAATCGATGCTTTCGCCGGCGCACCTCGCTTCATGGGGGAAAGTAGCTATAGCCCCGAGGCAGCATGCGACCTGAGCCATAGGACTTGAGCAATGATCGGCCATGGTGGCGTTGGGATCTCGGGAGAATCGTTTGATGACAGGCATAGTGAGAGATTGGTTTGGGATCCCAACATTGAGGGGTCTATTCCAAGTGGCTTAACATAGGTGCATAGCAGCACTCGGGGTTTGTATGGGATCCCAGCATTGGGTCTCAGCTGTATCGAGCCAACAGTGGTGGCCCACATATTTGGATTTCTTAAGGGTAAGCAATAGGGTGGCTCACATATTTAGATTGCTTGAGGGTAAGCAATCTTAAAGCGAAAAAGGTTTGTAATATTCTTTTTTTGGGTATCACTCTATGAAAGGGTTAGAATGGAATTCCAAAGTTGGGAGTAGACAAGTCACAAATACGAGTTGGTATCATCAGCGAGCCCAAGGGATTTTTGGAGGATTTTTGAGGATTTTCTATGAGGATCGATGGCATTCGCTGATATGTTCCATCATCCGCACGCGTTTACCTTCATTCGTCACGCATTCCGAAAACTTTCGAAAAAAACCGAGTTATTTTTGGGCTTAACTCAATTAATTACGCTCAAGGTGGCATTCAGGAGGAATGCATGATATAACACCTTAGTGTAATATCTTGTTGGGAACCGGATTGAGGAGATCTTTGGGACGGGATGCTGAGAAGTGACTTATAGTGGCTAGAGATAGTACCATAGGCGATATACTATTTTTCTTAATTAAAAAAATGACTTTAATTAGTCATTTAATTAAAGGAAAATTAATATTTAGAGGAAAAAGGGGGCTAAAAGTGACTTAAGTGAAATATAATTAAATTAAATTCACTTTGATAGAGTCAATGGGAGTGTCTTCCAAAAATAATAATAAAATAAGATGCTTTTTGGAGGATTGGATATCTATCCATCATATCTATAAAAGGAGAAGTAAAGGTCATTTGGAGATATCTTGGATTAGATCATTTTCTTGTGTGAGAGGTTTGAGAACTTGGTTCTCTACTCCATTGGTAGCCCCTGGGGATCTGAAAGCCTTGGGTGATTTGTGAGTGTTGGAAGAAAACCTAACTCTCTTGAGGATACTTCATTCGAAGTTTTGTAGAGCTTCAAGGATTGGTGTGAGTATCATTCCTAGATCTTCAACTTGTGCTTTATTATATTTCCGTGGGTTCGTTGCGTTTGTTGCCTAAGGGAGAGTGCAACAGTACTCAGCTTTTTTAGGGCTAGCGCAATGCAACAACCCATATTGGTGGCTATTTTTCCATCTTGCCTATTTTGGGTTAGATATGAATGTAACCATAGCTTTCCCATTTATTATAAAATGTTGAGATTCTTCATGTTCAATGTGTAATGGATTGCGCTTTCTCTATATGTTTTATTTTTACATGGAAATCTTTTGTTAAGTAAATGTTGATTTTTACTTTCGCATAATGTGGAGTTAATTTGTTTTCTCGCATTTTAGTTAAAATATCCCATTTGGGATATTACACGTTGGTGCTACCAAGCCCCGATACACCACCATCTCGCCTCATATACTTCTATATGGTATATACTCAATCCATCTTATTTACAGTATGCATACTTTAGTGAGGCCCAAATATGTTTCATCTCGAATACTTATTAACCCGGGATATTTCTTAGACTAGAACTTGAAGGTCTATCGTGGTTATATTTGGATCCCGTAAGCACACATGTTATTCCTCGACTCTCTACAATGATAATTTGATAATTCTTCTTTATCTTGGTCAAATGTCGAAAGTTGATGTTTATCATGGATAACATAAATAACTTTGTGGGCATTGATCATTAAATAAGATGCCATGATGAATCCTTTCATCAATTTCACTCATTCATATCTACTTTTTCACACTCTTGTTATGTATTGCATACATCTCCACTCACAAACTACAAAATTTATGACTCATCATCTACGAGTAACATAAACGTATCAATTCAACCACAGATTTTAAAAATAATAATAGATGATAATTTCCATACAATTCCCTATTAAGTACAAGGTATGTAGCAAATCTGCCCGATTACACTTTAGTTTACGGGATTTTCTCTATCGTAGCCACCTTAATATGTTTGTAGGCTTACAATCCATTTATACAAATGTGTTCTAATACCTTAATTGGTTTTATATCCTAAAATATCTCCTAATATCTCTTTAGACCCTCTTTAAAAAACATCCTTCACATCTTTGAAGGAAGATTCATTACATTCCAAATAACTCAAATTTCCTAGAAATCATCTAACTCTTCAAACAATTCTCCTCAAATAATATATTACGTGTCAATGAGGGAAAAATTCCTCAATTCCTAAATACAAATTTCTACTATAAAATCAAATTCTTGTCGTTAAATTACATTAATTTTGACTTAAATTAAATTAAGGAACCCACTTCCTTATTAAATGCGTCAAGACCTTTTAAGGAATGTTGAACCTAAGAAATTCCCTTGCACCACATATGGTCCACATTGTATAGATTGGAGATGAAGAGGTGAATGATGTGTCTTCTAATCCATCCCACTCTTCTAGGGCCATGTCATACTATCACAACCTTCTCCGACGAACAAATCTCTTAGGATTTACTAGTGAGAGGTGAGTTAATAGGAGCATTAGAGTTCGAGGATGTGACTCAGAGGGAATCACAAAGGGAGTGATACCATACTCCATTCAATAATCAATGTGACAGAGACGTTATAGAGTAATGGCCAATGTTACTACTATGGGAAGCAGATGCACTAAAGATTCCTAAATTTGTTCATTAAGGAAAACTCAAGAGTGGCAAAAGACATGTGCATGCCCACAACTTGGGCGAGAAATTGTCAATGAGATACAAGGAGAGTGCGTAAAAACTCCGAAGTTGGCTCGATACCATGTTAGCTCTAGGAATAACTCCTAAATTATTTTTTTCATTGCATTGATGAAAATAGACTTATATAACATACAAGAGTGACCCTTGGTTTCATCTTTCCTAAGTATGTTCTTGTCCTAACTATTTATATTTCCTTTTATTTACATATTTACAATTTATGCACCCAATCCTTGAGGACTAGGTTTTTAACATAATTTTCCCCGATGACTGATGTGGAGTAGTCCACTCAAAATTTTTGAAGTTTCAAAAATTTTACACAATCGATCATCTCCCGTGAAAGCTCAAGAAAAAATAATTTGATTAATTAATTTCTAGTACTATATTGTGAAATGATTTAGTGCATTGATTTCAATGATAACATACTTCCAAATGAAAAAATGTGTGTCTACTCAATTGATTATTAAGTTAAGGTATTAATATTAATATGTTGAAGATGACAAATGAAATGCATTATGCATTAAGAGGAAACAACATGAAAAAAAATGCATATAAAGATACTGAGAATTGTAATTCCTAACAAATATAAGAGAATAAAATGAAAATAAAATGAATGTGATTAGAATATGAATATAATATCAAAATAAAATTCCCACTAAAATTGAAAGTGAATAGAATGAATGACAATGAAATGAACTATGATGAACACATATTATCAAAGGAATGATATAATGAGATATATTATCAAAACTCATTTTTTAATTTTCTAAATTGTTTCAAAAAGAATACAACAAGCGTAGATCCATCTTATCTTTGATCTATAATGTGTTGAGAGGAAAAATATTTCAAGGTGTAAACCTTTCTTCAAGTTTTTTCTAAATTTTGAATAGGTCTCAGACTTCAAGGTATTTGATCCCTCTTAGTGCGTTATAGATATAGATTTAATATAGATCTATGCTAGTGTTATGAATTTTAACTTGGATGGCATGGGCCTAATTTAGATCAATTATTCTATGTATAATGGAAGTTAACATGTGTGACTAGTTTTGGGTCCAATCCTTTTTGTGCATTTTAAGTGTTAACTTTGAATGGTGAGTTAGAATGACCTTTTATGTATTAATTAAAATGGGTCCATTCGAAGTGGTTGGTTGGATTTTTTTATTTTATTTTTTAAATGGGTTGAAATCCTACGTCCTGTTGGATTTTCAAGTATTACCTTCAAATGGAGGTTAATAGCATTTACTTTTTTCCTTTCAAAGTTTGAATAACTTTGAAATTTTCTTGATTGCATATTATCTCATGCTTTCAAAATTGGTTTATGGCCATCCTTTGAAAGCGCTTGATAGCTCACTGCAAGCAGCTTCTTTCAAAAAGTGGTCAATGCCCATATTTCAAAGTTTCTAATGATCTATTATATTGGAATGCACACCAATGAAAGATAAGTTTGGAACAAAATTATAGTAATAAGATACACATATATATACAATGCCCTTGACCCTTGAATTCATCTTCCCAAAATTTCTCTCCTGTCTCCGATGACAATTCATATTCCTCACCATAACCCCTACCGTATTAAGCATCTAACATTCCACAAGAATTTGAAGGTGTTCTCAGTGAGTTCAGCAGCAGAGATGAGGAAAACTACCAATGCTATTTAAATGTGACCTCTAAATATAGTGGGTTTGGGATGACCACTAACCAAATGGCTAGAGAACATGAGTCTTCTACTAAATGGTGTCTTAAGGATGTACACAAACTTTGGAACTCTGACTTTATGGCTCAATGATTCTTGAAGCATTAACAAATCACAGCTAGAGCTTGATGTCTTTTGCTGATTGGAAGTGCTCGTAAAAGGCGTATTTGAAGATGATCGCAAACTCTATAACTCAACTATAAATCTCATCGGTTATAAAATAATTTCCTAATTTAGTTGGAAATTGATGTCTTCTACTAACTACAAGTGCCTGCATATTGTGATTTAAAAATGGTCATAAACTATTGTCTAATAGAAATTATGAATCTTCTACTAAATAATGGTTTAACATAGACCACAAACCAAATAAATCTCATGATTCCGACTTCGCTTTCCTGCTACATTGAATCATTTGCTCCAATATTTCCATTTTTTTAATGTACGTCATTAACTCCACACTCCAATTGTACCACTTTGATGTGTTATATGCAAATCTTTCAAGGTGAACAATTTTTCCACAATAAGTGACTCAATAGCTTCGCCAAGCAATTGAACTCCCTCCCTAGAAAGAGTTTTTTTTTCATGTCCCGCACATGAAAACTCAGCCATTTGATAGCCCTCACATGAGAATATATTAAGAAAATGATTACAACACTTGGTTGTTGAACTCTAGTTGGAAACCTTTCACCTTTTAGCGTTGTTTCCGCAATGATTTTTAGCACAACCTCCACCAAAATGATAGATGGGCATAACGAAGATGATACATGGATTCTGTTGACGGAGAAAAATATGTCCGACTAACAACGATGGGATCTCCCCTGTGAGAAAGTCCCACTGAGACTTTTGAACCGTTTTGGGAGTAGGGATCCCGTCCAGGGTGTGGGTCCGGCTACCACTTAAACGACTATCTCTTCTGCTTTCGAGCAACCCGATTGAAACCGCAAACATACACTTATTAACACGATATAGAATACACGATCGATGAATAAAAACCGATATATGACACCCGTGCATAGCAAGGTGATAGACAAAATGCATAAACTCGGGAAATGTTGTTAGCAACACATCTATGAGGTATGCATGCAAGATAATCGTCCACCAAAGAAACAATCCTTTGTGGTAAGAAAATCCCTTAACTTTCCGAAGGATAAAACGAGATGCTAATAAAATAGTTCATTAACATTCATCATGAAGCAAATAATAACTTGAGCATCATCAACACAATCACGTATAACTATGGTGCATAAATGACACTATTAATAACATACGTATTCATTAATCAAAAAGATATTCTCAAGCTATATGCAGAATACACAATGTTGTCACTACCAACACATCATCCAATCAAAGGGGTTTTTAACATGTATTATATTTCATATATCAAGAGTATGCTTCTTGCACTACAATGCAATAATGCCTTTTCACCACCAAAGAGCAGACCTCTTTACAATGCTTCCCACCGGGGTATTTATAGATTCAAAAAGCCGCACTTATGGCTCTCCGACGCGTTCAACTTCCCGACTGGTTCAACCTTTCCCGTTAGCAACAATTGCGACCGCGACTCGGTCGCAATGCGACATCGCGACCTCTGTCGCAATGAGACTCGCGACTCGGTCGCAAGTGTGACCAACGACTCTGGTGTTTGCACTTATGAAGGTGGTCGCGCAATCGAGGTTCCGGGGAGCGTCACTTTCTTGCCTTTGATGAAGTCTTTCCAAGTTTGGTAACTGCGTCATACTCAGCGACAAGAGGGCTTTCCTCTTTATCCTGTGCTCACATTCTAGAGCATTCCCGGCACCGTAGTCTCCTTCTTTCTCGGGAGATCATCATTGAGAGAGAAGCTGAGCTTTGGTGTAAATTTGCACTCGTGACAAGCAACCGGTTCAGATTTTTCTTGTGATGCTTCGATTCAAGGTGCGGCGGCGGCTTGCCTTACTAGTCGCAGAAAGCCCCGAATTTCTTGCTTTCACTCCGTTCCACGCCCTCAGTTTCATTTAGTGCCCCCAATGATGGAATATGATGAAGGGCATTCATGGAGTCGATGCCACCGATTAGGTGATTATACGTCAGTACACTACTTTGTCCAGTATCCTTGGGATGCCTTGTCTCCGGGATTGCATACTCATCCGAATCGCACCTTGGCTTCTTGCGTATGACTCCACTCCTTCCGAGGCACGTGTTCGGGAGCTACGGATACCGGGCCGTCCAATTCATCATCTTGTCTCAAAAGGTCGTCGAGGGCTTCCTTGAGTTGTTCGTGGTTTTCTCGCTTGGTCTCTTCCCCCTGCTCTCGCCAATGGGGCCACCGTTTGTTTCAGGCAGAACATTTCCCCGGGCACACTTGCCTCATTGTCATCTCTAGCACATCACATTCCTTCTGATCGCTGCGAACCTCATTCACCCGAGCGAGCCTACCCGGAGCCGAGCATCTCATTCTCTAGCCTTGACTTCTCTGCTCTGCCGTTAGCCTGCTCTGCAAAGAAATAATCTTCTGCTCATCCTTGTGACATTTTCTTTCCGTGGCCGCGGCAAAAGCGGTGCTTCTAGCCGATCGCTGATCACAACCTGGGATTTGTCCTTGTGTCCCGGGGACAATATCTTTTCCAGTGGAGACCGTGGGAGATGGCAAGGATAGCCTAACGCTCGAAGATTTCCTCTTCTCTTGCTCGTATCTTGAAAGAGAATTGGTCGAAGGTTAATCCTGGTCAAGTCGAAGACTTCTTCTTCTTGCTCTCCCGTAAAGTCATCAACATTAAGGTTACTCTCGCACCACCTCGCAGGGATGTTCGTGGGGAGACAGATCAATGTCATCTATTTGCTCGTCTTCTACATCCCGCGTTTGACCCTTTTCCTTTTCCTTTTGCTCAGGCGCTCGCTTCCGCCTTGTCATGCTCTTCCTTCTTCCTAAGCGCTCGCCTCCCGCCTCTTTTCCCTCGTTCCTCGCTTTCTCTCGTCGCGGCGCCCGTCTGCTTTCTTCCGATGATCGACTTTATCGAGCTCTTCTTTCGCAGTGCGTTCGTCCGCTCGCTTGCGCCTCCTTTTCCGTCTTTCTTTCTCCTCCTCTTTTTTTTCCTTTTCCGTCTCGTTCGGCGTCCTTCTTTCGTCTTTCTTCATCTTCCTTCCTCTTCTTTTCCTCTTCCGCTTGGCTCTGGCTCGTTTCTCTTCGTCGATCCGCTGTCGTGTCTCGCACCCCGTCCGTGTTCTTTTTATCTTTGGAGGAAGAAGAAACTCCAATTTTCTCGGGTGCTCCTGCTCCCTCTAGTCATGGTCGATTCTCGGTGCGAGATGTCGGTTTGCGTTATACCAATTTCTTCTCTCATCCTCATCCGGGCACTCGATGTGTGATAACTCCATCCGAAATTGGCCCTTTTGCAATGTTCAGGAACTATCCCGACCGGATCGTACTTTCTGCTGGGCCATTCGTATTTCGAAGTGATAGCTCTTCGCTTCTTCCCCTTCACGCGCCACTTCTCTCGGGAGTCTTTGACCGTATAGGAACCAATGGTGAGAGGTAGAGCAGCCAAGCGTTTTCTTCTTCCCTTGGCAAGGACGTTAGAGAAAACCCAAGGTCATCCGAAAACACACCTCTCGCATGAGTACCTTGTCGGTAACAAACTTAGGAAGAGCGTGGCGTGTGGTTTAAACGAGCCGAATACTTGATGATGGTGAATTCAGCGAATGGGAACCAAAGGTGCCACCTGCCCTAGTGTTTCCATCGCTCGCCAAGACATGCGTGTGGGGCATCTTGACCAAATAATTTCCCCGTAGAGGGCTGCATGAATATGTGAGAGATTTGCTCGATGTCCGTCCGTACCTAGATTCCCGCAACACCCCGTCTCGCAGCTGTATTGTCTCGGGTCTCGTTCGGGGTTCCAATTATGTGGCCATCCCCTCGATATGCATCTCGGGCAGTACGCAGCATCTAGTAGATACGAAGCGCATGGAGAATTCTCGATGGCGCTCCTTCATCCGGGGCTAAAGCCGAAGCCAAGCTTTGTGTGCATGGAGCCCATTAATATTCCCCCCGCCCAATTGAATCGAGTGCCGTGAACTCGTTACGTGTTCTATGATGGTTGCCCATGTTCCATTGAAGGTGGTGGCGTTCGCCCGCCCGTATATTCTGCACACAGCATGGCGGCCACTAGCTTATAGACTTTCCTCTAAACCGGCCCACCGGTACTCCCTCGGTCCTTTTTGATCTTGAATTTGTCTCGGCTCTGCCCACCATCTCTCGATCGTGTCAACCATTGGTACTTCATTTGTAGCAAACCATCTTTGGGGGTGAAGTTCACATCTCGCTTTGGGTAGGGAATAGTAGACCTGTGCTCTTGAACTTTCCAATGTTAACGAAAGCTTTCCCCTCGCACTATCTCGGATTGCGAAGCTTTTCGGATCCGTTCTTTCGTCATGATCCGACCAACATTTCGGGGCATGGAAAGATGGCGTGGATGAGCCCTCAACCAGTGTAATCTGGACTTTTTGACTTTCAGATATATTTCACGGTCCCAGGGGAGATCTTCTCGGTAATTCCTCCGCTCGTCATGGAAAATTCATGGTATACTTCGTACCACCTCGAGGCTTTCCTCCCTCTGCGAAGGTGCAAAGGGTGTCTCTCGTATATGCGCGACGGAGATATTTGTATGTCCGCGTCCGATTCTTCCTCCACCACCGCTCGCTTTCTCCTTCGGGGATACCCGGGGCCATATCGCTAGAGTCCGAGGGGGACCCTGCATCGCTTTCGCTCCGAATTCACCCCGTCGTATTTAGAACCGCAATCACGGGGTAAGAAAGACATGATGATAATGGCTAAAAAGAGTCTCGAGCATGCAAACATACTCTCATCGTTCTTCGGGAGTCGCTGGTCGCCGCTCGCAAAAGCGGGCTCGCTCGCGACTCGCGACCTTGCGACTAGGTCGCAGGTCGCGAGTCGCCGAGTGGGACTTTCTGCGATTCTCGCGACCTCTGCGACTCTCCGCGACTAGGTCGCAGGTCGCAGAGGTCGCCGAGTGTGGCTTTTGCGACCCCTCGCGATCTTGCGACCAGGTCGCAGTGTCGCGGTCGCAAATTGCGTTTGCGCGCGCGCGACTTTGCGGCTAAGTGTTTACAAATGAGACAGACATTTGGCCCGAAAGGTCCGTAATTTCTACTATAACGCATGGCCATGAAGATTAGGCAAGGGGGTAGGCGACCTTGGGGTTTTGCAGGGCAACACAAAGACAGCAGCAATCCAAAGAAAAACCCCATCCTTTCTTAGCAAATAAATAGACCGCGAGGAGGCTCAAAAAAATGGCAGGGAGATGTTTAGTGCAGGAAAACGTAGGAGAAAAACGGCAACTTACCCGAAGAAAAAACGCCACAACAACCTCGTCGTAGCAAATCCGCGGTTTTTCGCCGAAGAGTCACAAATGCGAGCTAGCGACCCGACCTTATATAAAAAGGTCGCACGTGTGGTTATTAAACGTTTGAAGATGCTCAGTACCTCGTACCCGCGACCTGCCGTGCCCAGGGTCGCAAGGGCGCTGGGTCGCAAATTTCCTTAAACCTCCATTTCGCGACCTTGCGACCTTGCGACCCCAAGGTCACTAGGTCGCAAGGTCGCAAATTGGGGATATCCGACCCTTGCGACCTATGCGACCTGTGCGACCTTGGGTCGCAGAGTCGCCTAGGTTGCCTGGGTCATAAATAAAGTATGTGCGACTTAGCGACTTGGTGCTAGAAACTTACTTGATCTCTTTTCCTTTTAGTTTTAAGGGGGAGGCTCCAAAAATTTTGAAGTGTGTGTTATGATTTTATGTATTTTTGGAGGGTGTTGTAGGAGCTACAACAGATTCCTTAAAAAAAATCACTTGCAACACCCAATCTCACAGAGATTGTGTAGTCTGTCCTAGAATGGGCAAGCATTGCGTGAAGTTTCTACAAAGACGTTTCATTGCAACTGGTAGTAGCTTCCAAACCCTATGATGCCAATATTGAATGTATTTTCTTCTTCTTTTACCCCGTGATGTCAATTTTTATGATAGTCAAGAGAGTTGGAGGAGTCATTTTATATCCTTGGAGTAGACTAGAGGGGAATTCATAAGAAAGCATTTGGAGATGCCTGTATAGATATGGATCGTAATAACTTCCTAAGGGGGAGGGAAGTAGATCATGGAAGCAATACTATGAAATTTTCCAAGAGCAATCAATGTTATTGTTGGGTATGTGTTATATTCTTTCCACGACTAGCCCCACGCGCTGTACATTGTGCCGGGTGCAGTAGGGGGGTCACAAGGGGGGAGGCAGCCCCCATTATTGGGGTCTGAGGTAGCGCCCCGGCAAACATTTGTTTGGTGTGTGGACCCACTCATAGGCGGACCCACCCATGTTTTGTGCATGATTTTGCAAATGGTTTTGGGGTACGATGGTTTTCGTCCCCTGGTATTTTGTATATCTGGTCAAGGGAACTACGGTTATGTTCTAATCCAGGGTTAATGAATTGGGGTTTATGTATGCTTCGACATGTATATATATGTGATGTAACACTAAAAGGAATATAATGAAAATCAAGCTGGTCGTCCCGATTTGGGATCCAGGGAAAATCTCTCGTGTTTATCTCTGCTTTATGTTTTAATGGTGTATGCTCTCGCTTATTGTTTGTTTTCTTCGTTATAAGATTCATGTGTAGATAATTTCGTTCGTAGGTTAAAACCTACATTTCGTATCGTAGTTGTTTCGGTTTCGAAATTTTCCAAGGGGATGTGTAGCAGGTTTTTGCTCCTGCCCGAGGTAGACCCCCGTTCTCGCGGGGAGATCTCGCGGGATCGAATCTTGCGGTGAAAGAAGATGGCGAGCGCGCGGAAAGATAGAGAACGAGAAATTTAATGGTCATAGTTTTGAGTTGTGGAAGCTCAAGATGGAGGATTTGTTGGTGGATAAATATCAGTGGATCGTGGTAGATCCGGGTACTAAACCAACAAAAATGTCTGATGAAGACTGGGCGAATTTGGATCGGAAGGCAAAGAGAAAAATGTGGTTGTGTATCTCAAATTTGGCCTTGTTGAATGTATCTGGGAAGCTATGGCGAAGAATTTGTGGGTCAAGTTAGGGGCTTTGTACCAATCTAAGTCTCTGGTGAATAAATTTCTCTTGCGGAAAAAGTTGTATAACCTAAGGATGAAGGATGGAGACTCGGTGAAAAAGCATCTGAATTCCTTTAATACTGTGGTAAGTTAGTTGTCATTCGTTGATATTAAAATCTCATATGAAGATAAGGCATTAGTTTTTTTTTGTTCTCTACGTACTCGTGATAGTCATATTGCAATAGGTAGCAATAAAACTACCTTGAATTTTGATGACATTGTCTCAGCCTTGCTGTCGGAGGAAATGAGATGGAGAAATATGGAGGGTCAGAATGGAGATGCCTTATCTGTATGAGGAAGGTCCTAGAACATAAATAAGAATAAGGTTTCAAGTGGGAGATCCAAATCTAGAGGGAGATCTAAATCTCCTAGAAAGTTTGTAAAGGTATGCTGGAAATGCGGAAAGGAAGGGCACTACAAAAAGGAGTGCATATCTAAAGCTCCTGAGAAAGGAAAGGGATCTAATGATGCTCCTTCTGCAGAGGAAAAAACCACCTCGGATGAAGGTGGGGATGTGTATTTGGCTTCTTCTTCAAATACACATGTAGATCATGAGTCATGGTTGATTGAATCAGGTGCATCCTTTCACTTCACTCCCCATATGGAGTGGTTCTACGAATATGAGAAATATGATGGTGATGTATTCCTAGGGATGACAGAAGGCCGACCGCTCTGACGAAAGGTCAAGCCAAGCCGCAAGGTGGAAGGATTAGAACACCTTCCTGTTCGTATATTCGCATTGGCCGAAATCTGATTTCTGTAAGCAAGATGGATGATGCAGGTGTAAAAATAGGGTTCGAGAAAGATGCCCGCAAGATGGTTCGGGGAGCACTGGTATTAATGCGGGGAGTTCGGACTGGAACTTTGTACAAGCTAAAAGGTAACACTGTTATTGATGGGTGTAACAGTTCTATGGTTCTTGAAAGTGGAGCGGAAAGCCTAGCTGTCTCTGGAGAAAAGACCATGCTATGGCATCAAAGGTTTGGACATATTGGAGAGAAGGGCCTTTGGATACTGCATAGAAATGGTATGGTAGAAGGTATGTCTAATAGCTCTCTAGATTTTGATTTCTGTGAACATTGTGTATATGGGAAGAAGAATCGGGTGAGTTTTCCTTCTGGTGCTAAGAGGGAGAACAAGATATTAGAACTCATGCACAGTGATGTGTTTGGAACTGTGTCAGTTCCATCACTGGGAAAGTCTGTGTACTATGTTTCATTTATAGATGACTTCTCAAGGAATACATGGATATATTTCTTGAGGAAGAAATCTGAAGTCTTTTACAGATTTAAAGAATTTAAGGCTTTGGTGGAAAACCAGACAGAGAAGAAGATAAAGGTGCTGAGGACAAATAATGGTGGGGATTTCTGCAAGAAGGAATTTGAAGAGTTCTGTAAGAATTTTGGTATAGCACAAAAGAAGACTACTCCATACACACCTCGAAAATGGAGTTGCAGAAAGAATGATTGTAACACCGATGGAAAAGGCAAGGTCAATGTTTCAGTGGTACCAAAGTGGGACAAGAATTATGGGCAGTGCGTGGAGACTGCATGCTATCTGGTTAACATATCACCTTCATCAGTGTTGGAGGATAAGACTCCACATGAGGTATGGACTGGTAAGAAACCCTCTATTTCACATCTAAAGGTATTTGGATGTGATGCATATGTACATGTTCCAAAGGAGAAAAGGACTAAGTTGGATAATAAATCTAAAAGGTGCATATTTATTGGGTATAAGGATGGTTTAAAAGGTTACAAGCTTTGGAACCCGAAAACAAGGAAGGTTGTGTACAGCCGAGATGTGGTGTTTAAAGAGGTGAAATATGTTGTTAAACATGAAATCATACCATAGGAACCTAAGAATATAGAGTTTGAGCTAAAGGAGTATGAATCAGACTCTACAGCAGAAGAAGATTCAGAAGAGGAAGAGCCACAAACTCCATCTTTAAGAAGATCAGTTCGAGAAAGAAGGCAACCAGAAAGGTATAGTCCATCTACTTTTTGTTCAAATTTTGCTTTAATTATAACTAATGATGACCCCAGAACTGTCAGGGAGGTAGTAGATTCAGAGGATGGAAAGCTCTAGAAGGAGGCCATGGTTGATGAAATGGCATCCTTGCATAAAAATGAGGCATGGGATCTGGTGGAGTTGCCGGCTGGAAGGAAGCCCATCAAGAGAAAATGGGTGTTTAAGAATAAGATGAATGTAGAAGGAAAGGTGGAGAAATACAAAGCTCGATTGGTAGCAAAAGGTTATTCGCAGGTGCCGGGAATTGATTTTGGTGATATTTTTTCTCCTGTTGCCAAAGTTACTTATATTAGATTAGTTTTATCTGTTGCTGCTGCATTTGATTTTGAGATAGAACAGATGGATGTGAAGACAACATTTCTTCACGGGGATCTAGAAAAGGAGATCTACATGAAGCAACCTGAAGGCTTTATGGTGAAGGGTAAGAAAGAACTGGTATGCAAGTTGAAGAATTCTCTGTATGGGAGCCAAACAATCACTACAGATGGTGTATCAGAATTTGATACTCATATACGGGGATGGCTTCACCGTGGCTAAGGAGGATCAATGTGTTTATTTTAAATTAATTGGTGACCATGTTATTTATTTGGTCTTGTATGTGGATGATATGTTGTTGATTGGAAATGACAAAGAAATTATCCAAGATTTGAAGACCCAAATGTTCTCCAAATTCGACATGAAGGACTTGGTGTCATAAACTATATTTCATAAGAAATTAAGAGAGACTTGTTAAAGAGGAAATGGTTAAAACGTGAGGAAGTATGTCGAAACTATATTGCAGAGGTTCAATATGTAGGATAGTAAACCAGTGAATGTTCCTATTCCTGTAGGTGTAAAGCTGTCTGTTGAACAGTGTCCCAAGACACACAAAGAAGAGGAGTATATGTCCCGTGTTCCATATGCAAGAGCAGTGGGTAGCCTGATGTATGAAATGGTCTGTATGAGACCAGACATTGCACATTCAGTGGCAGTATTGAGCAGGTTTATGTCAAACCCAGGAAAGGAGCACTGGACAACAGTGAAGCGAGTTTTCAGATATTTACGTGGCACTAGTGATTATGGCTTGTGCTACCAGGGAAGACCGGGATTGGAAAGAGTGTTGGAAATTTATGGTTTTGTTGATGCATATTGGGCTAGAGACCTGGACCAAATAAGATCTACAAGTGGGTATGTGTTTACCCTATTTGGAGGTGCAGTCAGTTGGATGAGTAAAAGACAGTCTGTAGTGGCTCTTTCAACTACAGAGGCAGAATACATGGTAGCCACTCATGCAAGCAAGGAATGAATGGGTTGGTAAGACAGTTCAAGTATGGGGTTGGTACAAAGAAGCTATAAGGATAGACCGTGATAGCCAAAGTGCAATTTTTCGCTAAGAACCCCGCTACCATTCAAAGACAAAGCACATAGATGTTCAATATCACTTTGTTAGAGATATGGTTGAGGCTAAAAGGTAAAGCCATTTAAAAAGGTGGATACTTAAAGAATGCTGGCATGCATTGACGAAGTCTCAGAGCACTCAGAGTTCTTCGTGCAGAAACAATGGGTGTTGAAGAATTGGCCCAATGACTAAGCTCTCATGTGGCCCCCTGTGGAAAGAAAACAACAAGTGGGAGAATGTTGGGTATGTGTTATATTCTTTCCACGACTAGCCCCACGCGATGTACGTTGCACCGGGCGCAGCAGGGGGGTCACAAGGGGGGAGGCAACCCCCACTGTTGGGGTCCGGGGCAACGCCCCAGCGAAAATTGTTTTGGTGTGCGGACCCACTCATAGGCGGACCCACCCATGTTTTGTGCATGAGTTTGCACATGGTTTTGGGGTACGATGGTTTTCGGCCCCTGGTATTTTGTAGATCCGGTCAAGGGAACTACGGTTATGTTCTAATCCAGGGTTAATGGATTGGGGTTTATGTATACTTCCTGTTTTATGTTTTATGCTCTCGCTATTGTTTAATTTCTGTTGTAAGATTCGTGTGTAGATTAATTTCTCGTTCAGGGTTAAACCTACATATAAATACAAAATAATGTAGAGACAACTTGACAATGTAACAAGACAAAACACTATGATGCTTGAGTTTGGGGAAACTCTAGCTCATCAACTTCCACTTGATGCTTCTCGATCACATATTGATGCTAAGCTTGGTGCATTTGTGTGATGACATCCTAAACTGCATGATGGTGTCTCGTCGGAAGTGGACTATAGCCTCCATAGCATTTGGGGCAATGATTTGGAGCCGCCTTACTTATTTCTCAAGTAGGATCAACATAATTAACTGAGAGGACCACCGATGTAGTTTTGCATGTTCTATTTGTTCGAATCCAAATCATCTTTGGTGGAAATATATCTCAACCGCTCCAAGTACCTTTCGATCTCCGTACCAACCTAGTGCTTGCGTTTAGCTTCTGTGATGCGAGCTAACCGATGGGATCTTGTGCATTCTCACCATGAAGTCCAAAATTTTGTATAGCCATACATATGGGAGACCTAAATATTCCCAATGAACGAGGCGAAGTTGCTTGATTTTCTAGATCAACATTCGAACTCTCGCTTTCTCCAACTCTACTTGTGACTTCATCTTCTTTATGAAGTTAAGCAATGTATCTTTGTATCACATTTTCCATTCTTACTACCCATTGTGCTGATGGAAGCTGTACATTCTTAAGAGCTTTGACAAAGTATTTTCTTCACGCTTCAAGCCATGCAAGTGAAAAATTGCATTATGTATAGCCATGAGCTCCTCATAGATGTCTCAGAGGAGCTCCAAGTGTTGATACCTCACCAAGTATCACCACTCTAATTTCCTCCAAGTAGACCTCGCAAAAAGCTTCATTCTCGTGGCCGTTGTGTAGAGCTATCTTATCCTTTCTCGATAAGCTAGTAAGTTCCGTGCCACCCTTATTCTCACCATTAAATACCGAGTACTAGATCTTGCCGCACCTACAAAGGACAAGTTATTGAAAATGACATTTGATTCTCACGTGTTTGCAACTAATACCTCTCTTTCGAGGAATGCAAGAGATGTGTGATCATATCGAAAATGATTTATTCAAACTTGTACAATATTCTTTTGGAATTCATCAAACTATAGATTATACACATCCATTATTGGATCATCAAGAGGAACTATGTCCCCTTCCTCGCTTCTGGGCTAACTCGCGGTTGGAGTGTGGTGGAGATCGAACAAAGGACCGTGGTGCACGGCACTGTGTCAACATCTTCACACCGGGGCTTCACTCAATAAACTCATAACATATCACGTGTGATCATAACATATTAAAATACCCTTAATTTGAGTACATATTGAAAAATACCTCTAAAAGTCACATTATTTAACCCCTACCAATATAAATCCAAAACACCGTCCCAATTTAAAAATCCCCTACTTTCATTATATATTGTAGGTATCCATATTTTTGTTAAAAAATTTATACCCCTTTATATTTTTTTCATTAACTTTTATTAACTATATTTTTATTTCATACTTTCCAATATAAAACCTCTTTATTCCCTATATATCCCCCAATATATTATGTCATTTTTTCCTCATTATATATCCCCAATATATTATGTCATTTTTTTCCTCATTATATATTCGCCAATATATTATGTCATTTTTTCCCCTCATTATATATCCCAATATGAACCCACGTGCTATGGTATTGCTCCCACGCTTAAGCCCCCGTGCATCTTCATCCTATGGTTCCTGCTCCAACTCCATGTTCACAACTTCAATAAAGTCTTCAATCCGTTGAGCAAGTTAATGATCCCGCATCTCTTCGCTCTCCCCTATATTGTTGGTTGGTTTAGTTATTTCTCTTCAACCTGCTCGCAATGTTTCTTCCGCCATTGCGCCTTGCCTTTCTTCTTCTTCCCAATTCTCGCTTCTCCTCCTATTCTCTCCTCCTTTTTTCCCATTCTTCCCCGCATTGTTCTTCTCTCTAGCCCCCCATTCGCTCTCGTGCTCTATTTTTGTCTCTTCCTCTCGCTTTGCTCTCAACATCTCGTCGCTATTTTTTGCTTATGTTTCAAAGCTTCTTGCATGAGGATTGGATTCGATTTCATCTTGCGATTTTTTTCTCCCTCTAGATTTTCAACAACCCTTCTCTTCCTTTATCTTGTACCGGGTCGCCTCCTTCTCGCTACCTCCGCCGCTTCGAGTTCCTACTTTCCGAGGAGTGTCTCATGAAGTTCCTATACTAATCGAATTAAGGTGGTTTGGAGGCATTGTATCAATTCTTATATGGATCCTCCTTTGAACAATGAATTGTCCCGCTCGATCAAATTGTAGTAGATTCTCACACAACGGTCTCTCGCAAATCCTCCCCTGGATCATACAAATTGAATTCTTTTGTACCGAACTCAAACTTTTTTATGGCTTTTGCTTCTATCTACAAATTTGAGATTCTCTGACCGTATAATCCGATCCGCAAAGGAAGAGTGGGCTATGGTGCTTTCTTCTTCCTATGAAATGCTACCGACAACCATGTGGTGAGATTATATGACACTTTGCATGATGATGTTTGCCCGTGGCATACCTTGGCAAAATATGTGGTGACTTATGTCCGCCGAACACTCTAATAAAATGTGCCATCTCGGCAAGGCAAACCAATCATCTATGATATTTCCTCCAATGCCCTCGTGAGATGCAAGGTGGATATTCTTTAAAGATAAGATTTATAATGTAATGATGAAATGACTCGCTAATTGTTTTATAACTCTTCTATGGCTACAATCCAAACATACCTTACAATTAACATAGTTGGCAACATGTCATGGTGTCCATGTCTAGTCTATGCTAGGAAATGATTTTGTGCATATATCACATCCAAAAGATATGCATACATATAGAACCTTTACTCACTAGTAGGATCCCGTGCCTATGCTACATGGTCTCTCGAACTCGTCGAGGCCAACAAATATGACTAGTTGAACAACTCCTTCGTTCACAACTTGGTTCAATAAGTATTCCTACCCTTCAAGAAAGGTCTTCATGATTTGTTGACTATGAATTCTACAAGATAAGATGAAAACGAGTTTTTAGGCCCTCCTTAGAGGCTTTTTCTTGTATAAATGAAGTGTAGGCTTTAATGTAGCCTAATGAAGGTTCTTTCATCCAAACCCTTTGATAATATCTCTGTAATCACATAGTTGTTGCTAGCATAGAAGTATGAGTCCGAGCTTTACTAGCTCAAGAAGATGATACATGAGCTAAAATTAGGGGGATTTTGAGGTTTAAAATGGGCCTCCTAAGGAAATTATAAAATAATAACTCAAATAATAAAATAAGATTATATTACATCATCAAATTTGTAGGGAAAGAGAAAAACTAATTTTTCAACTTGTATTTCAACCATCCCTATGGGTTTACTCAAATTTCACAGAACACTCGTTGGATGAATAATTTCATTCCGATCGAAGGAGTACCCATGTTGCATTCCCATGGACCCCGATACACGAAAATGAGAAATACATGAAAAAATGTGATTACACTCACATTTTTTCATGTAGTAGGGGTCCATCGAAAGTATGAAACATGGGTAATTCTTTAGATGAGGAATTAAATTTTGCATCCAACAAGTACTCACACTATAAATTTGAGTAAAACCTTAGAGAGATAAGTTGAAAATACAATCGAAAAAGTAGTTTTATTATTTTATTATTTTTTAATATTTTTAAAATTTTACCCCAAAATGGTAAATCATCCCCTATGATTACATCATCATATTGAATCATATTGGTTCTTATAAAGTTTATTTTGGCTATAAATTTCTTTATTAGAACATTTTAAACCCCAAAAGTTCTCTAATGTAAACATCCGCCTAGAAGATAGCAAGCTTTTGTCTCGCTGGGTAATCGTCGACCGTCATGGTATTCCCATCAATGTGTGAAATAATCAATCTAATGACATATGCACACAAGAAGGTCGGATATATGCATGCAAAATTTTGTAATCCCGAACATTGAACATTGATGTAATGTTACCATTCTCTAGATCATCTCTCGAAGTTCTTTGCTGCAAAAGCATCCTTAACCTTGTGCCATGTTAGCTCCGAATCATTTTCGTAAAACACCGAGTATCCGCATACACTAAAGGTTAATCGGGTGTTTGCCCAATTGCTTCCTCAAGATCGACTGCACTAGTATATTTTGAATTAGCTCTCTTTAGTGTCATGGTAACAATAATTATTGGAGAGAAGTACTTCAACAACTCAGGGAAAATTGTGATGTAAAAAGGCACTCATGGAAAACAAACATTTTCGTTTTGCAAATATAACTTCAAAGCATGATCAAGTAGAAAACTAGATAAATGATGAGAGGTATTTAAAATAATTTTCATTAACAATCAAGGGAGACTAGTTATGGGAACTTCACATTGCGTAGCCTCATTATCCAAGGGTGCAACTTAGGGCCTCAGATTGTGTAATGCATAGTTCAACCGAATAATGGATCTGGGAGAAACCGAATACGGTATAGTCTCGCATCTAAGGTAGTCCGGTAGAATAAGACTTAGAACTACACAATGTGTAATAGATTAGCACGCACTACACACTCGTGTAGTTTGAGAGGCCGTGCTCTCGCCTTGAGCCTTAGGATTGCGCAGAGCCCGCCTGGCGTGAAACGACCAAGGAAAGTGAAAATATGCCCGTGGGAAGTGGGAAATGAGTAGATATAAGTGATGATGTGAGTTTGAGGAAAATCGACTAAGTAAATATGGATTGATGTAAATCAAGTTCAAAAACACAAAAATGGAAGGAAAAAATAGATATGTGAGGAGAGTCGTCAGAATTAATTACCGGTGAAAACAAAGAAACCGATGCAACACTTAGAAAGGGAAAATGACAACTTGAAAGAAAACTATAAAAAAGATAAAATAAGTTGAAATTCAAGCAATCATTAAGAGAAATAGGTGAAAGAACACTCACAAAAGAGAATCGACAAAAAGCGACAAAAAAGCTAAAAAGACGATAAAAGTGAAAACTCACCCAAAAAAATGACGACAACTCCAATCGAAGGTTCCTTGAACTCATCGAGAATTCTAGAGCTCCATGATCGAATTCAAAATTACATCTAGAGGCCTCTATTAAAAAAATTTGAGAAAATTAGGTTTATGATGTGCATGCCTAAAATTAAGCCAAAAATGACACTTGGTAAAAAGTTCCTCAAAATAACAATGTGCTACCTTTCCGAAATTAAAAATATATCCCTATTTTCTAGGGATAATTTTTTCTTCCTCGTAGATTTTTTTTTTGAGGAAAATATCCATGCACACTCCGCGAGGAAAGATTACCCAATTTCGTGGAATTGGGAAACTTTTCACTCAATGCATCGAGAAGTTTCTCGAGTCGTTGATGGATCGTATAAATTTTGTGTCGTTGTCGATCGCTCCCATGACCGTGTAGTTTCTAAGCTCAAGGTTGACCGTCGCTTGAACTATGCAATTCAATCATCGTGGTTGCTTTCCCTGAAGGATTGCACAATTTCTGTTAGGTAATCCCATAAATATTGTGGAAACCAAGTTAGGAGGTTAGCTTGTGACTTAGAAATATCACTAAGTGTGAAATCAAGCAAGCACAAGTTGTTGTGTAGAAATCCTTTCTCAAGACAAAAATGATCCCTTTAGTCCTATAAGAGGATCTAGTAAAATGGGACAAATATATGTAACCTTTCCTAACTTATGCTAGAGAACATGAAGGATGATAGATTTCCTACCTCTTTTCTAATGTTAGTGCCTTTGGTGTCACTCTCTTGATTCTTTCTTTTTTTCCACGCCCACAATCATGATATCCTCTCTACTTCGATATGGGTGAGTACCTATATGAAGAAAAAGTGGATACAACAAACTTATACAAAGCATAATCGTTTCTAGTACAAGCAGTGCAACATATCAAGCAAACACTATAATAACAGACAATAATTGACATATTTATGGAAAGGAAACACATATTGTATTATTAATAGAATGAAAAAGGGAAAAATACAATGCGTAAGCCTTGATGTTGATGCCTCCTTCCAGGTGAGACTCCAAGTCTAGCCTTCGCTCTTCAAACAACTTCCTCCTTTGCAAATGGGTAGCAATTGGGAATGATTCAACTAAGTAGATGGAAAACCAACGATTAGTGGATGGTAGGAGTTTCATTTATAGGGAAGGAGAGGGAGTTGAGGGACTCATAAAAGGTGGGAATAATTCACATATTAAGAGAAATATCCATGGCCATGAATGGGAGGTCTCACTCCTATCATCAACTACTCCGAAACCATGTCATCATTCTTGAGCCTTCTAGTATGGAAGCTTCTGCTCCATTTTGGGAAGAATCACCTCAAGAGGGCCAACATAAATTTTCCCGGGACAAAATTCGCGCTAACAACATTAGGCACAAGTAGCAAAAGGTGACAAGTGTGAGTCATCAACTATGCGTAACATGCCGAGCTTGTAAAACAAGGTTCTTGAGCAATATTTTCATAATCCTTTTCAATTCAAGTCTTCTTTCCACTTATTCAGGGATGTTTTAGGCATGTTTCATGTGAGAACATATTTTGAGACACTAGTAAAGGACAACACAAAGAGTAGAGTGTGATGAAATACCGTATAATGTATTCCCCCCAAGCATGAAGTAAGAATCCAAGTTATGGATGAAGCGCTTAAAAATAAAGGCAAGGACCGAGATAACCACCGTCAGAGACCTACAAACCAAATATATTACAATATATCCGACATATTTGATGTAAGTATGCCTAAAAGTACATCTCCGAGTAGGTATATAACAATACATGGATCCACGTCATGGAGACAACCATCCGACTAGAAAGGACCACATGTTTATAATCATGAATACATGTATTCATGGCATGGGCACAACCATATGAATATAAAGGATCATGTGTTTAATCATGAATACTGAATAAATCCACGCAACATGGATTTAACAAATGAAACCTAAGGTCTTCACCTCTTCTCGATCCAACCAAAGTACGAATTTGACCACGTGAATAGATGTGTTGAAGCGAACATGGTAGAAACCACCTAATTACCAACAATGATGTAAACCATTAACAGGCATGAGAGAAACCAAAATGAAGATGATGGATCTAAAGGTACACCAACATAATGTACAAGTGTGAAAAATGGAGCTAAAGTTGAACACTCACATAATCTTTCGATCGAAGGCCATTGATGTGAACCTATCATCAAATGCGAATAACTCGCCTTTGAGGCATGCAAGCTCCAAGGTACCGAAAGGGGTTTTTAAATCATCTTCCTGTATAATGAGTTGGAGCTCTACATGAATTGATCCGTCGAAGGAGGCTGGTTACAATGTTTCGCATCATTGAAACGAAACATAGGATTTTCAGAGTTGATAAGAGTGATTCATGATTGGATGCATAGGAAGGTAAAATAAGGTATAAGTGGTTTTTAATTTAAGAGACTTATTCCCGAATATATCGCAACACGAATTTGGAATCTGCACCATTTGACTCAAAATAGGATCATAGGTCATGATGACAATGGGATATAGTCGAATGAGAGGAAAATGGATTTCCCGACCCCAGGAAGGCAAGTGACAATGTGAGGATATCCCAAACTCAACATGAGATACACATAAGTGTAATGTTCAAGAGCGACATGCTAACATTTACACAAAATACGTGATATATGTTTCCTTACATTTCCCCCTCACTATTTCTAGCGAGTACCTCTTTATTTTTTATCTCAAGCTTCGAAGATGACATCATATACTTGTCGTATAATTTCACCTTCGTATGAATCCATCCTAGTAAGTTTAATGAGCCCTATGAAGGAGAAACTCGGTCTTGTCATGGTGACAAGTCCTTCGTTGTTTAATTTTTAATAGTCCGACGTAGGTAACTCAACATATTTTTCATGATTAGGGTGTTTGAAAAGAGGAAAAAATAGAAACTCCAATGGTCTCTTTTCGTAGATAGTCTCTCGAATCCGAAAAGGGTAGAAAATAATATTCAAGAGAACCTCTTAGCCATGTTTGACTAAGGTATTCTTTTTGTAACTTAGTCTATATTAGTCCGTAAAAGTGCTAAACTTATATTGAGAGTAGAAATCTTCTCATTTACTTTTATGAGTTTGAAAATACAAGTGCTCAACAATATTTTCATATTTCAAGAGTTAAAAAATATCTTAAAGAGGACACTCTGGAGGAAAAAGTGGTATAAAGGGTAGAAACCGGGTTTCCTTTGGCCATGATGGAACTCGCTTCTAAATATGTAAAGGTCAAGATGTTTGCTAATAAGGCCACTCATCACAATGGTTCCTTGGGAAAGGGAAAAGACCAAGTGAAAGCATACAATCGCCCGCGTATGGTGACGATGGAATGAGAAAACCAAGGCTCATCCTGCGTAAGAGGCTAATAAAAAGGAAATCATGAGAGATAGGATGAAAATGGTTTCATTTTTTATAGAAGCTTGAAACATCGTAAACTATGCTTGAAAAATGGTTTTACTTTACACAAGATTGAAACACATGGAAAAAAACTTTGCTTGGAATTGGTTTCATTTTTACACATGATTAAAACATGTGGAAACTATGCTTGGAAATGGTTCCATTTTTACACAAGCTTGAAATGGTGACAAACCATGCTTTGGAATAAGTTTGGGTATGCTTTCCAACATAAGGACTCAATTCGAGGTACATACCCCCAAGTTTCATTTAATTCACCTAAGTAGAATACTCGTTTACTAATAGGGATGAGTTTAGTGCCCATTTACGAGATCAAGTAAAAGACTCGATCGGGAATTTACGAGATCTAATCAAAGACTCGAATGGAAATGGGATGTGTTTCATTTTTTAATGAGTTTACACGGAAAATAACTATGCCTATGTGACCTATTTCATTTTTTAACGAGGTTGACACAATAAAATAACTATCCTCATGACACATTGTTTCATTTTTTAATGAGGTTGACACAATAAAAGAACTATCCTCATGACACATTGTTTCATTTTTTAATGAGGTTGACACAATAAAAGAACTATCCTCATGACACATTGTTTCATTTTTTAATGAGGTTGACACAATAAAAGAATTATCCTCATGACACCTTGTTTCATTTTATAACAAGCTTCGACACAAGAAAAGGAACTCGCTTTGATGCATTGTTTCATTTTTTTAACGAGTTTGACACAAGAAAGGAACTCTCGCCGGTAACACCTTGATCATGGCCCATAAGAGGTCATGGCTTCCAAGAGGTTATAGGATAACAAAATTATATAAGGGATACATATCAAGGGATCTAAAGGAAAGATAACATCCAATGCCCCAATACAGACGCACTATATCACTGACTAGATCATCAATAGACGCGAGAATGGAATAGAATGCCACATAATTAACTTGTGACGAGGAAGATACCACTTGAATATAAGGACCAAAGCTTAGGGATGTTGGTTGGTTGGGAGTCAAATTAGGACCAATGAACAAAGTTGATCAATGGTCACGATTATTCCTTCATGCAAGGTGAAACAAATCACATGAAAGAGAGAAGAGATAAGAGCTCCCATGGCATAAACATAGTTATGAACAAGGAGTACATTAAAATCCAATGGGCTCTGACACAACCATCACATCGATATAGACGATATTTCCTCCCAAAGTAATAGGAAACTTAGGAAGGATCCCTAACAATCGGGTCGGGTTCTTATGTTAAAATCCAATGATTTGGGTAATCTAGGGCACAAGCCATGGAGAACCTAAAGCCTTTCCATGTAGTTGAGGATAGAAAAATAATAGATGTGCCTTCATCTATTATTGTGCTAGGTACGACCACATTATAATATTGTATTGTGATATTAAAGGACACGTAAGAAGGAAGATGATATCCTTCCAGTTGACTCCAATCAAAAGAAGTGGCCATATTACTTGGAGGGGGTGTCATGGGAATGAAATAATTTCCCCCATTTGTTACAGGAATTGGAGAATCATCCCCTATACCTTGAGAATGTGAGGATTTCCCTCTGGCTCATTCGAATCTGAAGAAATAAGAAGAGCACGAGGGGTATGAGGCTCACTCTCTATGGGAAAAGTACGATCAACTGAAGGTGAATCAAGTCATCCATCTTCTCAACCAATGGTTGGTCAGGAATGGGTTTATGGGATTCAATTTTAGAGGGAGTGGGATTGATTAGAGATGAATTATGATAAATCTTTTCATCAACTAGTGGAGGATCAGGGGAAAGCTTCCGATAACCAACCGAAAGTCGTGGCTGAGAAGCTGTAAGGTTTTCCAAAAATTTTAAGGCTTCATCCATATAAGGACAAAGGTGAATATGATGATTCCCTTCACATAAAATATAGGGAAATTTGACTTTACCCTTTTTCCCATGGACCTTACCATCACTAGTCGAGGGTTTATCACCAACATGATCTCCAAAAGCTGATGACAAAGGCTAATTTGAGCCTGTGGACCACACTTCTAATACCTTGTGAATACCAAGACAATCTCTAAGAAGGTGATCAACGTTACATAAATTGTAAGGAAATTTAACTTTGTGGGGTTGATTGGAAGGCTTATCCACATTATTTTCATCCGTATCAATGTTTGATTGGTTGCCCCTTTTCTTATTTGGCTTCTTCTTCTTTATCATTGATCAGGTGCTCAGTATAAAAGCTCAAAAATGAAATTACTCAGGATTGATTGGAAACTGAATTATTGTGATCGTCCCGTCGCTAGTAATATGACGCACTTCGTTTCATCAAAAACCGACTCTGGATGAAGAAGTTATAGCTTGCTGACCACCGTTCAGAACAAGCAATTTTTTTTTAAATTGCAGAACAATGACAGGTTGATGACATGGAAGCCTAGTCAACATACCAGGTATATTCAAGGAATATTCTCCAGTTTTTTCCCAATGACACTGTGACAAGTTTCACAACAGGATTCGCCAATGAACTTTGGAGGAGAAATTTGTTTACACTAAGGTTCAAATTATCAACATGATATGGTGGAGCGCATTTAATTTATCAACATGGAATGAATTGATTAAATTTCAACTATATATGGTGGCGTATAGATATTAAAGTCGATTTTAACATAGATATATATGGCACAAATTGAAATAATCCAAGGTCTTAAAATTTTGGTTAACATACAGTGTTATATGGTAACAAAATATGTATATAGGATGGGTGGATGGCGGGTCGAACCCATGACCTCCCCCTTCTAATCCAAAGTCTTTACCACTATGCCGACGGGCGGGACATGTTAAACGTTGGCAATGACATTACATTTAAACCAACCAACAACTTCGACGACGGTAATGGAGGGGGCCAACCCCCTCCCACGCCTCCGCGCCATATGGCCTATTCCTAAGCGCCCATAATAAATGTGATTAGTGCGCATTTAAACTATGATTATCCATTTTAATCTATTGTTTAAATTAATTAAACTCATAGTTTAAGATGACAAATTTTTAGGGGTGCCACCAAATTCGGCGGGACTTCCAAAGTTGGCAGACTTATCTCGAGTCTTCTCCAAATTTGGAGGAGGATTCTAGGGAAAAATTGAATGAGCCATATCTTGAGCAATTTTCGACAAATTTGGGCTCAGGAAGAGTCATTCCTAGTAGATTGGCATGCTCTGAAAAAATTGGTACAAGTTTCAGAGTCAAAGGAGAAATTATACAAATGTTTTTGTCACTTTGAAGAAAATTGAAGCCTAGGGCCACCAGGAAGGAAGGCCAAGCCTAGATCAGCTGAAGGCCAAATTGAGCGACTGAATAGTCATTTATGATATATTTTGACATTTTGGACTCATTGGAGTATATTTTAGGAGCATTTGATGCATGTAAACAAAAAATTTGGCACTATTGAGCTAATATAGAGGCCCAAGCCATGGAAGCTGGACCAAGTAGATGTAGCCCAGGAGGGGTGAACTCCTTCATCAAAACTTTGTGTTGATGGATCAATTATGATGGTTTGTTGTGTATTTTGTTGTTGTTATTTTTCAGAATTTGATTTTCATACTTTATTCTCTTGAATTCACTCATAAAACTCAATTATTTTACCTGCTTGGCACACATAGGAAACAAGGAAAGCTATGTACATCAAGCATAAGTTCAAAAGATAAATTATAAATCTGAAATTTTAATTAGCACAACAAAAATAACATACATATTTAGATCAAGTTCATATCAGATCTTGGTTGAAAGGCAAGGTTATATTCTTGATAGTTGCTTGAGTTTTGTGCAAGTTTAATGGTTGCAAATTTGTGATGCTGACAAGGTTAAAGTTGCAGAGAGGTGAAGGGAAATTTTTGGTTGCAAGTCCTGAGATTAGGACTAGAAGAAGGAGAGCTACAAGAGCACCATATCCACCCAAAGTTCCACTCATAGCTTCACTTTAAGCACCTCAAGTTTTGTCTCAATAAGCTGATATTGAGGAGGTACAAATTGAACAAGAAGCTGAGTTGATTGAAGAGGTACAAGAATCATAAGTTGAGCTTGAATCCATATCCATCATGTCAGGTGTTGGAGAGACTAAAGGTCATTAAGAAGAGGATGATGTCAAGAGAGACTTCAATGGCATAAATAGGATGGTTAAAATTATGTTTGATGCATTTATTATTGGGATGGCAAGAGAAGGTTCTAAGCCTCCACATGGAGAATGAACTTCAGATGATAAGAAAGATGAAGAGAAGATTTCAAAGGGTAGTGGAGGAAAACCACCTCCATCTCCACCATCTTCATCATCCTAATCATCTCCATCAGCATCATCTTCCACTTCCACCACAAAAACTACCCATACTCACTGAAAATCCACAAGAGGAGAAACACCCTTACTCAAACTCGATGTCAAATTTGAGCTTCCAATGTATAATGGCGACATAAATGCAAAAAGATTCGATAATTCGAAATGTCAATTGGAGTTGACTTTAGGATTTAGAACCTTCATGAAGATAACATAAAGATTCAATTGGCTTCGTTGAGGATGGAAGGATAGGCACTTGTATGGTGGGAATCAAGGACTCAAGAAGAGATTAAAAACTATGGTAAGATCTCTATGTATTGGTCAAATTTTATTGCTGTTATTAAAATGAAATTCTATCCATTATCTTACATGCTAAAGGCAATTATGGATTGGCAAAATTTTATACAGTTGAGAGGGAAAAGTGTGCAAGATTATACTCATGAATTTAGGAGAAGAGCTCTTATTTTGGGTATTAATTTATATTCTCAATAAAAATTTTAAAAGTATGTTGGGAGTTTGCATAGTTACCTTAGGCACACTATTCTCATGTTTAATCCCACAAACATGGATGAGATTTGTGTTCAAGCCACACATTTAGAAGCAAGAGGGAAACAAGACATAGATGAGAAAAGTGAAAGTGATGGTAAAGGAAAGGGAAAGTTTTATGGAAGAGGAAAGAGAAATAGCTCTGTAAAAATAGAGAAAGGAAAAATCACATGCAAAAACCGTTCAAAGACTGGCCATGATTAAGACCATTATTCGCAACTTCATCCAAAGTTGAAGCCAAAAAAAATGAAAGCCAAAAAAAAGGTGAAAAATGTTGCTATAGTTGAACATGACTTAGGGTCAGATTTAGGAAATGAGACAAAGATTATAGCCATGGGTTTGAAAGGTAGACACATAGAAATCACTAGTTCTTCAAATTTTTCCAATGTTACTCATGATGATGATACAAGAATATAAATTTTCCATATTAGGGTTGTCTCTAAACATACCAAGATTGATACACTTTTTGACAGTGCGTCACAAGCTAACTTGATTTCTGAAGACTTGGTTAAGCAACTAGACCTTGAAACTGTTAGACATCCAAGACCTTATCCTTTAGGGTGGATATGCAAGAATGCAAACTTACAGGTTACAAGGAAGTGCATACTAAGATTTTCCATCAATTCAAACTTTCTTGATGACATTGAACTTGATGTGGTGCCATTTGAGATATCAGGTATTGTATTGGGAATGTAGAAATTATATGCACTAAGAATGCATATGTCCAAGATCCACCTGATCTCACACTATTTAACTTTATGCAAGATACTGAATCTATTCCACTTGTTAATCTTTTGCGGAAAAAATAATTGCACACACATGTGAAGCATAAACAAAAATTATCAATTGCACATAACACCGTTTTTAACCAGGAAAGCCTGAAGCCGAAAACCCCAACTATATATTATGTAACATGGAGATCATATGAAAATCTCATACAAACATACAAATCTTATCACAAGCTCTCAGTACAGTACAATCATCATACACTAATCAGGCCCAATCTTGCAAATCCATGCACTGATCTATGCCACCTGCTAGCCTGCCTCCACTGCGCAATATCTGCCGAAGAATAGCTCTGAATGAATTCTAATTACTCCATCCTTGACTATGCAATCCTCATTGGCATCTCCAATGAGTGTGTGATGCAATCAATGCATCACTATAGTCACAACAGATAGTCCATCTTGCCCTTTCACCTATCTCTCCACTGGGTCTCCACTGAAACTGCCATGCATTGTAGTTAACTGCTGTATTGTTCAGTTGATTAATGAGTTATTATTTGTGAATTAATAACTAATTAATTCACCTCACTTTCACTAGTGTATCAACCTGTACAGAATTATGAATTTAGGCTCAAATGAATCTAACTAGCACAAAACTAATACAACTCCATAATCCATTTTTCCAACTGTAATAATAACTCACGACTGTTGCTTAAGGCGTCCTTCCATGTTAGCTCCGTAAACTCAGAATAGCTAATTCCTTGTTAGCTAATGTCATATTCATCTGTGGTACTGAACCACCTAAAGGCCCAAGAGAATAAGTTGTTGTTTAGAGTCCTATTACTACAGATAATAATAATCGACATGCATCTATTAGATCGACGATCTAAAAATAGACTTCGCCCAAATGTCTAAAAATAGAGGTCCATCTATTTTTACCAACTCGACCAATCATCCAAGAATAGCATACTGCAACTCCTAGACCATGCTCCATATGTCTAAAAATAGACATAGTCTAAAATAGACTTTGCGCCAAAAATAGCCTGCAGGCCCACTTAGTGAAGGCGACTTCATTTCACTAAGCTCCATCATCTTGTTGCATTTTCAACACTCCCTCTCAACAAGATAGGGATTATCCTTCACCCCGATCCCCGCCTACATGGCATTCTAATTTTCCTGTGAGCGCCTTCATTGCTTAATATAGACCATCCTCCAGAGAATGTACTGAAGCAACATGATCTTCCGCTGCACACAATCTATGATATGATGATACCGGATATCAATATGTTTAGATTTGTCATGAAACACAAGATTAACTGAGAGTTTAATGCAACTCTGATTATCACAATGAATCACTGTGGGATCTAAATGTGAACCGAACAAACCAACCAGAATCTTCCTCATCCAGATAGCCTGACATGCAGCTAAAATTGCTGCCATGTATTCTACTTCTGTTGAACTGAGAGCCACAGATATTTGTTTCCTGCTGTACCAAGAAACTGCCATAGATCTGATACTGAAAATCCCTCCTGATGTGCTCTTTCTGTATGTTGGGCTTCCTGCCCAATCTGCATCCGTGAAGCCATGCAACTTCATCTCATCCATCTGTCTGTACCATAAACCATACTCAAATTTTCCCCTGAGATATCTCAGGACATGCTTTCCTGCCTTCCAAACCTTGTCGTTTAGTGGACGGGTTAAACAGAAAGTCGTGTTCATCAGGTTAGTACAAGGTGTCTTGGCCTTTGTATTTAATAAAGATGACAGATGTAATCCCACCAACCGTTTTGAGTAAATAGCATCCACTACCTCCGCCGATGTAGCATCCTCCTTCCTCCAACCACCAGGAAGAGGAGTGTCGATAGGGTCACAGCTCCTTGTATGTGAAATTTCCATTCTCCTGCATACTACCTTTTGAGATACAAATAGCCTGTTCTCATTCACACACATTTCCAATCCAAGGAAATAATGAAGGAGGCCTAAATCCTTCATCTCAAACTCCTTTGCAAGATCAACCTTGCATGAGTTTATCAACCGCTCATCACCTGTTAGTATCAAATCATCAACATAAAGTACAATGATCAAAATCTTACCCTCAACCACAATTTGGTACAAGTTTTCATCCGCCTCACTCTTGGTGAAGCCAAGTCCAGCGAAATAGCTGTCGATTTGAGTGTACCAAGCACGAGGTGCTTGTTTCAGCCCATACAACGCTCTTTTGAGCCTTCACACATGCGACTCACTACTGAAGATCTCAAATCCTTCAAGCTGCTCAATGTACACCTCTTCCTCAATGATCCCATTAAGGAATGCAGTCTTCACATCCATCTGATCAATGTGCCAACCCATCTGCGCTCAGAGAGCAAGGATGGTCCGTATGGAAGAATACCGTGTGATAGGTGCAAAGGTTTCTTCATAGTCGATCCCCTCAATCTGTGAGAAGCCCCGGGCAAAAAATCTTGCCTTATACTTCTCAACGCTCCCATCAGCAGCTTTCTTTACCTTGTAGATCCATCTTGATCCTACAACTGATTTTCCCACCAGCCTTGGAACAATCTCCCAAGCACTGTTTCTAGCAATGGAGTCATACTCCTCCACCATGGCATCTACCCATGTGAGCTCCTGCGCTGCTTCTTCAAAAGAAGATGGCTCTGTCACAATACACTTGCTCATAAGAGCCATGTATCCAGTATATCGGTCAGGTGACTGTCTCTATTTGCGCTGTGATGTAGGAACTCCTACATTCTGTGCCACATCCACCTTCAGTCTCTCATCTTCTATGGTACGCTTCCTGCCTTGTCTGATGTTTGGTTCTGCATGAGTGGACTCCTCCACTCCATGAATCTCCTCTTGTGGTTGATCCACATCCAGAGGCTCATCTTTGGGAACAAGAATTTCCTCCTCCGCATGCAAGTGTAGCTCCATCTCAAGCGACAACTTCATGGCTTTCACCTCATTGAATTTTATATCCCGTCGCATAACAGTCATCCGAATGTTTGGTAAATACAACGATAGTTATGGGGTGTTTCTGTGTACCCCACAAATATCCCAACTTCTGTAGTTGGCTCCAACTTCTTCCTGGCATCCTTCGTCACATGAATGTAAACAGGTGAGCCAAAAAACTTCAAATGAGAAATATCAGGATTCTTACCAATAAAAGCTTCCTCGGGTGTACTCATGCCAAGTACTCTATGAGGACAACGGTTTTGCACAAAAACCGCAGTGTTGCATGCTTCCGCCCACAAGTGCATCGGTAGGCCATGGTCATGCAACATCGCTCGTGCAGCACCCACGATCGTTCTATTCCTTTTCTTCGCGACCCCATTCTGTTGTGGGTTATGAGGCGCTATGAGTTCTCTTCGAATTCCTTCTTTGCTACAGAAGTCTTGGAATTCGCCCGAGATGTATTCACCACCATTATCGCTCCTTAGAGCTTTCACCTGCTTCCCCGACTCCTTCTCCACCAATGCCTTGAACTCACAGAACTTTGAGAACGTTTCACTCTTCTTCTGCATGAAGAAGATCCAGCATCTACGAGAAAAGTCATCAACAAATATCACATAATACTTGTGTTTCGTTGTTGAAGCAACCGAGAATGGTCCACACACGTCTATGTGAATTCTCTCTAGGATCACCGAAGCATGGTTCTCCTTCTCATGAAAGGTGGTCTTCACAAAATTACCCATTGTACATCCTTTGCACTGATCTGACTGTGCAAGAGTACCCTTGGGAAGTCCAGCAGAAATTTGCTGCAAAATTTTCAAAGCGCCATGGTGAAGATGGCCCAATCTCCTGTGCCATAATTCGCCCTCATCGCGGCTCACCACTTCTTCTGCTTTGCTTACCATTGCAGCACAGCCATCTACCTCCAGCTTGTAGATATTCTTAATTCTAACCCCTATCTTTTTGGTTTGACCCGTTGTTTTATGTCGAAGGAAGGATTTTCCCTCACTGAAAACAACATCATAACCTCTATCTTCCAGCATTGCGATTGAGACCAAGTTCTTCTTCAGACCTGGAACATGCATGACATTATTCAACAAGAATGGATTACCAGAATCCCTCTCAAAGGTAATGGTCCCAATTCCTGCCGCACTGTACCGACCATCATTGCCCATCTCTATATGCATCTAGAGGTCCTTCTCCTCTAATTCACTAAACAACTCTTTGTCTCCCGTCATATGGAAAGACGCACCACTGTCAAGATACCACAACGATCCCATGCAGCTTGAAACCAAGCATGCGATCAAGGAAAAATCCAGCTCAAATTGTGAGGCTAAGGCCTCTCCAACTGCAGATCCAACAGCCTGCTTATTCTTCTCCTTCCGTGGATAGTTAGTGGTGAAATTTCCATGCTTGTGACATGAAAACACTTCACTTTGGACAAGTCCTACTTATTCCCTTTCACACCGGATTTAGAATGATTTTCTTCCCCTTCCCTTTCCTTGCTTTGGAAGCCAAAGAGAAATTCTCTTAATCTTCATTCTTCGATGAAGATCCATCCTTGGTACCCTGCCTTATCTCCTCCTGTACAAGATCCAACCAAAGTCTCTCCCATCCTGGCAGTTTTTCCCGTCCATTGATAGAGTCTTCGTAGCTATGCCAACTATTTAGAATCCCAAGGAGATCCAAGCTCACCAAGTCGACATCAACAAGAACTTCTTACAATTCTGCAATTTCATCCACAGAGAAAATTCAGAGGTATTTTAAATACTATCGCCTTTCTCCATTTTTATTTTCGAGCTTGTCTTTAAGCGCCAACTTCCTCCTCGGTCACTTATGCTTTGAATAAGCCCATACCAAAGCCCACATTAAGAATGGAGTGGCTTTCCCATGAAGGCTGGACACAATATGGTCCTTCACACCTTCCAACAGAATCCTCCTCATCTTTGCAGTCTTCTTTTGCCATGCATCAAGTAATGCAGCATTGCTAGATCCTGGCTTAGGAACATCGCTATCGATGAAATCCTTCAGCCCATTATCCTCTAGCACCACCTCCATCCTATCCTTCCAGGCTATGTTATTCGAGCTCCCATCAAGGGAATACTCCAATCTCAACCCATTGAAGGACATTTCAATGTATACTCGATTTCTGCACCAAGAATCTTCTGTAGCAAATTCGAATTGTCCACCAGCACACACTCACTTCACAATTGCAATCTTCAATCAATAATGCTCTGATACCATGTAGAAATTATATGAACTAAGCATGCATATTTCCAAGATCCACCTGATCTCACACTATTTAACTTTATGCAAGATACTGAATCTATTCCACTTGTTAATCTTTTGCGGAAAAATTAATTGCACACACATGTGAAGCATAAACAAAAATATTCAATCACACATAACATAATTTTTAACCAGGAAAACCTGAAGCTGAAAACCCCAACTATATATTATGTAACATGGAGATCATATGACAATCTCATACAAAGCTAATCACAAGCCCTCAGTACAGTACAATCGCCATACACTAATCGTGTCCAATCTTGCAAACTACGTAATCTCATCTATGCCACCTCGCTAATCTTTCCACCAGGTGGTAATATCCATTAAGAATAGCCTCAATTAATTCAATTACTCCATACTTGATTCACAAGAATCCTCATTGGCCATCTCCACTAAGTGTGATGCAATCAATGCATCACTATAGTCGCCACCAGAGAGTCCATCTTGCCCTTTCACCTATCTCCACCTGGTGACCAACTGAATCTCATGCACTCTAATTAACTCCATTTATTGTTCAGTTGATTAATGAGTTATTATTTGTGAATTAATTAACTAATTAATTCACTCCACTCTCACTAGTGTATCATTCAGTTAGACTAGATACAACTAGCTCAACTGAGTCTAACTGAGTTAAACTGAATACAACTCCATAACTACTTCTTACAACTGTGTCATAACTCTGCCACTTGAGTTCTAACTGAGTCCTCCATGCATTAGCTCCAGTAAACCCTCAGGAATAGCGTAATTCCTTCTGTCAGCTGCTGTGCCACTTTTGTGCACTGAACTAAAGTGCTCCAAGACAATAAGTTGCTGTTTAGAGTCTGATTATTATTAAGAGCTAATAATAATCGACATGCATCTATTTTTAGATTGACGATCTATAAATAGACTTCTCCCAATATTCTAAAAATATAATTTCATCTATTTTTCCAACTTGATCAACCATCCAAAAATAGCACCCTGCACCTTTTGAAATATGATCATCATGTCTAAAAATAGACATAGTTTAAAAATAGACTTGCGCCAAAAATAGCCTGTGGGCCCACTTAGTGAAGGCGACTCTTTTCACTAAGCTCATAATCTTGTTGAATCTCAACAGGGAAGTGATTATTTGTATGATAGGAAAGCAGTATTTCATCGCCATGAGAATAAGTATCACTTGTTTAAACATGCTATTGAGTACATAGTTAGAGCGCATAAGAAGAAGACAAGTTTGTCTCTTATACATGCAGGAGATATGAAGAGGATAATGAATGCAAGTCATAATTTGACATTGTTGATGATAAAAAAAAGAGATGTTTTGAATCAAACCTTTAAAAAATATGCTTATGCTTGTAATGAGATTTTTTAGGATTCTAATAGGTTTCCTTTGAAAGGAGGTGAACAATATGTAAAACATTTGCAGCAGTCAACATCATTGTTGAGCAGTGTTGGAAACAAGATGCTGGTGCAAGAGAGTGCAAAGGTTAAAGAGAAAGTGACAAATAATATTGACATAGAAGGCATGGGTTCCACAAATGCTTGCTTTTTTTTTCCAAAGGGTACATGGAAATGGCGAAGATACTTGGTGAAGAGTAGACGCAAGTTCAAAGGAAGAGAAACTAAGAATCGCCATAGTGACAATGTGCAAGGTGAGACAATTTTTAAGTTTCCTTTGATTGAGAACATAGGTAGGAACAAGATGGTTTCTGCAAGAATAGATTGCTGCCCTGCAAATTCATGGGAATTGCAGCATGAGTGTGTCAAGGATAGCAAGAGAAGGTCACAAGAATCAAGGAAAAAGTTAAATTTTTTTGAAAAGCTCCAATTGAAGAAAATGGGAAAATTTCAGGGGATAGAGACTGTAAGGGTGAGGGAACAACACCCTCATCCACATGATCAATAATTAGAGAGATTTTGGGATCCAAAAGGATTCTAGTGGGGAGGAATGATTGGGTGCTCAGTATAAAAGCTCAAAAATTAAAGTGCTCAGAATTTATTGGAAACTAAATGACCGCGATCGACCCGTCACCAGGAATCCAATGCACTTCATTTCATCGAAAACCGACTCTGGAAGAAGAAGTTATAGCCTGCCGACCGCCGTTTAGAATAAGCAATTTAAAATAAAATAAAATTGCAGAACAATGATAGGTTGATGACATGGTAGCCCAGTCAGTGTACTAGGTATAATCAGGGAATATTCTCCAAATTTTTCCCAATGACACTGTGACAAGTGTCACAACAGTATTCGCTAGTGAACTTTGGAGGAGATTTTTTTTTTTACACTAAGGTTTGAATTATCAACATGATATGGGGGAGCACATTTAATTTATTAACATGGTCTGAATTGAATTAAAGTTAAACTATGTATGGTGGCACATATATATTAAATTCAGTTTTAACATAGATATATATGGTGCATTTTGAAATAAGAAAAGTTCTTAAAACATTGGTTAACATATGATGTTGTATGGTAACAAAATATGTATAGTAGATAAATTCAACCCAGACCTCCCTCCTAATCCAGAGCATTTGCCACTATGCTTCTGGTAGGATTTTGTTGTGTTTTTAAAAGACATTACATTTAAACCAACCACAACTCTGACAACAAGAATGGAGGGGGCTAGCCCCGCGGGCTAGCCCCTCCCATGCAACCGTGCCCCCCTCCCATGCGACCGTGCCATATGGCCTATTCCTAAGCGCCCATAATAAATGCACTTAATGCACATTTAAACTATGATTATCCCTTTTAATCCATTGTTTAAATTAATTAAACTCACAGTTTAAGATGGCGAGTTTTAGGGGCACCACCAAATTCGGCGGGACTTCCAAAGTTGGCAGAATTATCTGGAGTCTTCTCCAGATTTGGAGGAGGATTCTAGGGAAAAATTGAATGAGCCATATCTTGAGCAATTTTTGACCAATTTTGGCTCAGAAAGAGTCACTCCTAGTAGATTGGCATGCTCTGAACACATTGTTATAGGTTCCAGAGGTAGAGGAGCGATTCTACAGGTGTTTTTGTCACTTTGAAGAAAATTGAAGCCTGGGGCCACCAGGAAGGAAGGCCAATCCTAGATCAGCTGCAGGCCAGAGTGAATGAATAGTCATTTATGATATATTTTGACATTCTGGAATAGTTGGAGTATGTTTCAGGAGCATTTGATGCATGTAAACAACAATTTTTTCACCATTGAGCTAATACAGAGGCCCAATCCATGAGAGTTGGAACAAGGAGATGTAGCATAGGAGGGGTGAACTCCTTCATCAAAAATATATGTTGATGGATCAATTGTGATGGTTTGCTCTGTATTTTGTTGTTGTTGTTGAGCATTTTATTTTCATACTTTATGCTCTTGAATTCACTCATAAAACTTAGTTATTTTACCTGTTTGACACACATAAGCAACAAGGAAACCTATCTACATCAAGCATAAGATCAACAAATAAATTATGTATATGAAATTGTAATTAGCACAACAAAACTAACATACATATTCAGATCAATTATTTTCTTCTTTTTCTTAGCTTCCTGGTTACTAGAATCAAGAATTCTAATAGGAGAAGAGGAAGGAAGGAAGGAAGAAACAACAAGTGTAGAAGGAAAATTGTCAAATTTAGGATCAACATGAGGTTGACACTATTCAGGTGGAGGAAAAATTGGTTGAGAAAAAAATTGGACATTCAGAACAATAGGGGTTGAAAATAACCAAATTGGAAAACCAATGGTAAATCCAGGAAGGGGCAACGTTTCCATATAACTATCACCAATATTTCCAAAAGAAGGAAAAGGAACAAGTTTCCCATCATAGGGTTTCCTTGATTGGTAAACTCAGGAACTATTGTCATTAGTCTCAACCTAAGATCAACTAACGAGGTGTTCCACGAAGAGGATTTTATTCCATGGTCAATTAATATCAAAGATCACAAATTAATAACACAACACATAAAAGTTTACCAACCAACCATGAATTGCAATATACACCTTGGTGAACCAAGGACTTAACATACGACAACCAATCTCCCCAAATGTTATGTTCAGTGTATCATGGTACACAAGGTGGACAAATCGGTTACCTATAGATGGGTAGAAACCTATAGGGGACTACCAAAATATACTCGTCAGTACGTGGGAGTGCAGTTCGTAGTAGTGTTGTCTAATGCGTAACCATTATGTTATCACCCTGTAATTTCTGAAGGCTGAAGACTAAACTACGGAGGGAAACATCAAACCGCTTTGGAGTCTAGGACCTAGCCTTCCTAGACTAAGAGAGGGCTCTCTCTGTTAGATTCAGTTTTGTTTATAGGGGAATTTTAGGCTAGTTATTAGTGCATAGGGGTTTGTTTGAAGATTTGGTTAAGGCAACATAAGAGGGCCATTGGGCTATGGAGTCAAACAGATGTAAACAAACTCAAATGGATGGATAAATGAGGTCAGGTGCAACTAGGCAAGCTAGCCATGTCAATGGATCTTTATAGCTGGTGAAATGGAAAAGAGGAGGAGATTAAGGTTTAAAAGGAATGCAGAGCATACTGTCTCTGAATTCTACATTCCGGTCTCAACATGGATGCAGAGCAGACCACATATAAATTCTGCATCCAAGTCTTAGAGGAAAATATAATGTCCTGTTTCAAGGGTTTTTTCCCCTTTCAGGCCTCTCTTTACAATGCTAATGCATACAATATTTATAAAAGACTTAAGTCGGTTAATCTGCCTATTGCAATAATTACATTCAAGCAAAAATTAGACAAGTGGAAACATGCAGGCGGTGATAAGACCAGTTTGGCCTGCAACAGTGGCTTTTGGAAATCTGTTATTAATTACAGAGTGGTTGGAAATTGGTTCAAGTGACACCTAAGAGGTGGCCAATAAAGTATTCCTGACATCTGGCCTTGCTCTTCAGAAAACTGGCGTTGGGTAATTAAGTCTGGTGCAACGTTGGCTATTTTCATTGATTAGTGACTGTGCTGATGCGTTTTTTGTTGCCCCTTCGGTTTCTGCTGTCATATCTCTGCATAAATTCCCAACTCGACCCTTGGTGTCTTTTTTTTATTCGATCCCTTTCGACCATGTTTAACCCTTCTTTCTTCATAAAATGATTTTCAAACTTTATATGCCTGACTTTGGAGGGATGGAGGTTGGCGGGTGGCGATGGATAATGGAAAAAAAATTTTAGAGGGGGGTGAGAGTGGTAAGTGATATTGGACAAGGGGGTGCGGAGTAATCTTAGGCACGACACGTAGCCTGGATAGGCGGTAGGGGATACCGCCCATTTTGGAACCCCCCCTGCCCTTTTGTTAAATTTTGGATGCTGCGGGGAGACCAAAACTGGATAAGGGACATTGGTCATAGGGAAGAGGAACGGAGGAGGCGGAAAGGTGGAGGGTGGTTAGAGGCGGGATGATGTGGCACACAGGTGGGACCAACCGCATCACAAATCGCAACCTTAAAGTTTTTTTATAAGCACGGAGGTTGACACCTAAAATTTTTGAAGTGTGGGGAAGAGGGACCCACTGGCAATCGACGAAGTGTTATGAAGTTTATATGATATCTGTATGTATTGCAACGAATGTGCAATGGGGGCGAAGCTACTGAGGTGGGGCCCGCCTATTGCATCGCAATTAAAATAAATATATTGCGGGTGCTCACAAAGGTAAAACAAATGCAATGCGATGTATTTGCAATCACAAATCGGTAATCACGTTTTTTAAAGTTTAGTTCCAATGCAAAACACATATAATTAGAAAAATGCGATGACAACACCACTTTGATCGCGACCGGGGAATGAAATGCGATGAAATGGTAAAGGTGGAAGTGTAAAGTGAAAAGACAGAAAAAAGGGTAAGTTTAATGTTTTTTCAAAGGAAAATCAAATGGAAGGGAAGCGTGGTGGGGAATGGGTCCCACTTCATATCGCATTGACAATTTATAAGTTTAGTATTAGGAATATAGCAGTTAATTGTTATGATTTGCGATGGTCGATATGCGATGAAGGCACGGAGTCCTACCAAAGGTTTTCACGGCCTTTTTTTATATATATGATATGTAATATAACGGTAAGGTTTATGGTTTATATGACATAGTTTTTCATTGGGTGGCGGAGCTTATAACATTTAACAAATTCAGACTCTTATATAAGTGGGTTTTGGGGGTTTGAATGGGATTCAGAGCATGGGAGTGTCAGAATTTGGGAAAATGAAAGGTAAGAAGAGGGTAGATGGAATGAATGAGAGAAATATGGATTTCACTCAACATCACACTTAATTAGCAAAACTCTCCTCTTTCAACTGAATTAAAAGGAAGATAGATTCATTTTATGCTCTTGATAGTTAGGGTCTCCCTTTCTTCTCCGAAAATAAATGATAGCCATAGAATATTATTTTCAGTATAAAAAATCTAATCAATGATCAGTCACCTTGTGATACTGTGAAATACAAGAGTCTAACAGTGGCTTCAGCTGGGGATGGTGGCTCCTTCAGGAGGTGTCAAGAACACTGTAGACTAGTGGTCTGATCTGTTGGGTTGATCCCAAATCTGAAACTTAATCCCGCTACAAAACCTCTGTGGTTGAAAATCTTCAAGATCAAATTAACACTCTCTGCAAAACTGAAGCCTGGAACACACTTGTACAGAAAAACTGGAAAGCAATATGAAACTAAAACTGGAAAGATGCTCAAAGTACTGAACTTATTTGCACACCAACCTACCCTACTCTAATGAAATTGCTGCTATACTAAATGATACAATAATGCCAGTGCAGCCAGTCAAGTAGCAACGGAAACAGATGGACAACTTAACTGTTTGTCAGGACAGTCAACAATATAACTTGATTATGTGTCCTCATAACCAAATTTATATTATGTAAGGACAATTGATGATGTATTTGATCTTTATAGAGAATACATGGTTGAAAGCTTGAACTAAAAAGAAGCTTCATATACTCTGCTATAGGATCAATTAAAGCATGATGTATAATACCTACTTCCAGGCCTTCAATGAATAATTGATCGGTTGTATCCCCAATATTAAACCTTGAAACCACATCTTGAGTTTGGGACTTGAAAGCACCATCATCCTCAATATGTAAGTCAAGAGGTAGTACAATTTCCTCTTGCTTAGGGGAAGGAAGATTTTCCAAGAATTCTTTAGGATCTCATAAATTATATGACTGAATTTGAGAATTCAAAATTTCAATACAAGTTTCATATCTTTCAACAACTATCTCCAGAAAACATTTTTTAGCTTCAAGATTAAATTTGCTTGACTTCAAAATGAGAAAGATAGCTGCTAGAAAATCTTCATCAAGCTGAAATTCTGATAATTGATTCCTGGATGCATTTAGAACTTCACTAGATAGAAGGTCTGCCACAAACCTTGTCATTTTGTTTAGCAGGAACTTTGGTCAGCATGTTGTGGAGTTGCCATGAATGCTCAAAAGCTGGGTTCCTTGAATCGTGGAGTCGCCGGGTGAATAATGCAGCCTTCTTGTTTCTGGTCAATATACACCATCAGTATTCAGATTTGAACTTTGATGTGCTTTCTGAGGAAGACAAATTTTGTTTGTCTCCCCAATATGGTCGCCATTATGTTATCATCTCGTAATTTCTGAAGGCTGAAGACAAAACTACGGAGGGAAACATCAAACCACTTTGGATTCTAGGACCTAGCCATCCTAGACTCAGAGAGGGCTCTCTCTATTAGATTTATCTTTATTTATAGGGTCATTTTAGGGTAGTTTTAGTGCATAGGGGTTTGTTTGAAGATTTGGTTGAGGCATCAGAAGAGGGCCATTGGGCTATGGAGTCAAACAGGTGTAAATGAATTCAAATAGATGGATAACTGAGGTTATGTGCAACCAGGCAAGCTAGCCATGTCAATGGATATTTACAGCTTGTGAAATGGAAAAGAGGAGGATATTAAGGTTTAACGGGAATGCAGAGAAGACCGTCTCTGAATTCTACATTCCGGTCTCAACATGGATGCAGAGCAGACCGTCTCTAAATTCTGCATCCAAGTCTTAGAGGAAAATATAATGTATTGTTTCAAGACTGAGCAAGGTACCCTATGGTAAATCCTACACAAAATTTTCTATCCGCAGTAAAAAAAGAAAACAGTATGTAAAACAGAAAAATCACAAATTACATGGGAGAAGCACTTCACCACAGATCATAGCACAAGAATCTGGAAAAAAAACATACTCATTCATTCATCCAAAAGAGAGTGCTTACAACCAGCAGAATATTTTACAATGGTTTTTTCCCCTTTCGGGCCTCTCTTTACACTGCTAATGCATATAATATTTATAGAAAACTTAAGTCAGTTAATATACCTACTATAGTAATTACATTCAAGAAAAACTTAGACAAGTGGAAACATGCAGGCTGTGATAAGACCAACCTGGCCTACAACAATGGCTTTTGGAAATCTGTTATAAATTACAGAGTGGTTGCAAACTGGTTCAACTGACGCCTAAGAGGTGGCCAATAAAGTATTCCTGACATTTGGCCTTGCTCTTCAGAAAACCGACGTTGGGTAATTAAGTCTAGTGCAACGCTGGTTATTTTCATTGATTGGTGATTGTGCTGATGCGTTTTCTGCTGCCCCTTCGATTTATGCTGTCATATCTCTGCATAAATGCCTAACTTGACCCTTGGTGTCTTTTTGCTACCCGAGCCCTTTCGGCCGTGTTTAACCCTTCTTTCTTCATAAAATGATTTTCAAACTTTATATGCTCGACTCTAGAGGGATGGAGGTTGGAGGACGGGGATGGATAATGGAAACAATTTTTCAGAGGGGGGTGAGAGTGGTAAGCGGTATTAGACAGGGGGGGTGCATAGTAATCTTGGGTGCAAAACGTAGCCTGGACGGGCGGTAGGGGATACTGCCCATTTCGGACCCCCCTCCCCTTTTGTTAAAGTTTAGATACTATGGGGAGGCCGAAAATCGATAAGGGCCATTGGCCGTAGGGAAGAGGAGCGGAGGAGGCGGAAAGGTGGAGGGTGGTTAGAGGCGGGATGACATGGCACACAGGTGGGACCAACCACATCGCAAATCGCAACCTTAAATTTTTGTTATAAGCACGGAGGTTGACACCCAAACTTTGTGAAGTGCGGGGAAGAGGGAACCACTGGCAATCGATGAAGTGTTGTGAAGTTTATATGATATATGTATGTATTTCAATGACTGTGCAATGGGGGAAGAGCTGCTAAGGTGGGGCCGACCTATCGCATCACAATTAAAATAAATATGTTGCGGGCGCTCACAAAGGTAAAACAAATGCGGTGCGATGTATTGGAAATCACAAATCAGCAATCACATTTTTTTTAAGTTTAGTTCCAATGCGAAACACATAAAATCTGTGAAATGCTATGAGGGCCCCACTCTGATCATGATCGGGGAATGAAAAGCGATGAAATGATAGAGGTGGAAGGGTAAAGCGGAAAGACAGAAAAAAGGGTAAGTTTAATGTTTTTTCAAAGGAAAATAAAATGGAAGGGAAGTGTGGCGAGGAATGGGTCCCACTTCATATCGCATCGGTGATTTATAAGTTTAGTATTAATAATATAGTATTTAATTGTTATGATTTGTGATGGCTGATATGCGATGAAGGCACGGGGTCCTACCAAAGGTTTTAGTGGATTTTTGTTATATATATGATATGTAATATATATAACGGTAAGGTTTATGGTTTATATCACACGACTGTTCATTGGGTGGTGGAGCTTATAACATTTAACAATTTCATACTTTTATATAAATGGGTTTTGGGGATTTGAATGGGATTCAGAGCATGGGAGTGTCAGAATTTGGGAAATGAAAGGTAAGAAGAGGGTAGATGGAATGAATGAGGGCAGTATGGATTTCACTCACCATCACACTTAATCAGCAACACTCTCCTCTTTCAACTAAATTAAAAGGCAGATAGATTCATTTGATGCTCTTGACAGTTAGGGTCTCCCTTTCTTCTCTGAAAATAAATGATAGCCATAGAATATTATTTTCAGTATAAAAAATCTAATCAATGATCAGTCACCTTGTGATACTGTGAAATACAGGAGTCTAACATGTTTGATGAGAGCATTCCCATATACTTATCATGTGTGGAGCATAGTCCGATATACCCAAAGTTACGTGGATAATGGTCCTATACACTTCCATACATGGAATGAGATATCACCCCTGCGATGCAACGCTAACTGTTGAAATGGCAACAAGAAATGGTACCCATGGGGCTTTTGATTAATTTTCCATTAATTAAATTGGAAGAGAAATTGTAATTCCAACACATGACAACATGTATTAGTTAACTAAGTCAGAATGTCTGAGTTAGGATAGGAAATTCAAGTCGAGGGTCTGACAGGAGGCATGTAGAGTTCTCCCACGATTTTAGGGGGTCCAGTTACAGTTAATTGTGAGTTGTAATTAGTTAACTCAATTAATTGAGTTAAAATCAGTTTAACTAGTTCTAAATGAGAGATGAACTAGTGATAGGTCCAGTGAATTAAATCTGATTTAATTGACAATGAGTGATCAATCAGTTAATAGATAATTCACTATAAATAGTTGTTGCATGTTAGTTCTAAGGAAGGCCCAGTTGGGATAGGGGTTAAAGGGAAGATAACTATCAGTTTTACTATTAGAAATTTGTACATGTCATGCATGAGGTCACCAGAAAGCCTTGGAAGGATTGCACAATCATTAATTGGGAATTTACTAATTAATAGGGGATCAGTTAGCCCAAGGTTGGGTAGACAGGGGCTGAGAATTGGGTAAGTATTGGATCGATTTTTCCTAGATTAGAGTGAGATAGTCAACAAAGTGCAAAGGTTTCTTAGTGGAGGAATAAAATTGTATTGTTTCATAATCTTGACCATATGAAATATATAGATAGTGAGGTTTTGATTAGTTTCTTTCCCCAGATACATCTTGTGTTGTGCGATTGATTATTTCTTTCTCTTACTTGTTATGTGATTGTGCGATCGAATTTTTATCTCGCAAATTGTAGAAGGATTAAGTATTTTGTTTATCACAAGATCAAATTGAATCCCTTGGTTAGATTTTATACATGGTATCAGAGCACCATGAATCACAATAGAAGAGAAGAAATTGAGTTTGTTTTGAACATGTACATCGAATTTTCATATTTATTCTTCGAGACAAGCAATAGATAAATATGTCTTTCAATGGATTGAGAATCGAATATGCACTCGAGGGAAATTCGAATTACATAACATAGAAGGCTGGGATGGAGACAGTGTTGAAGGAAAACGAAATGAAGGGATTCATTAATGGCGATATCCCTCAACCCATTGCAACAGATTCTCAACAACTTGATGCATGGAAGAAGAATGTAGCAAATGTGAGAAGGATCTTGTTAGAGGTAGTTCGAGATAATATTGTCTCAAGTCTCCATGGAAAGGTGACTCCATATACTATGTGGAAGGCCTTGACAGATATGTTTCAGAATAGCAGCGACCAGAAGAAGCTGGCGTTGAAATAAAAGCTCAGAAAGATCAAGATTGAGAAGTGTGACACAATCCAAAAGTACTAGACGAAGTTCACTCAATGTCGAGATGAGCTTGGAAGTGTTTGGGTGAGTGTTTCCAATGATGATTTGGTGAGACTAGATATTCTAGGCCTTCTCAAGATCTGACATAGCTACCAAGAATCTATGAATGGGAGGGAGAATATACCATACTGGGAACGATTGGGGTTTGACTTGGTACAAGATGAAATTCGGCGAAGCACCAAAGGTGGATCCTCATCAAATACTGATGATGAGGAAAATTGTGCCTTGGTTGGAAAGGTGAAGAAAGGAAAAGGGAAGGCATCCCATTCCAAATATGAGTCCGACAAGGCAGGAAAGAAGTGAGACTTGTCAAAGGTAAAATGTTTCAATTGTCACGAGAATGGAAATTATGCCACAAATTGTCCACAAAATAAAACCAGCAAGAAGGCCTCAAGAGGAGCAGCAGGTGAAGCACTTGCTTCATAGTTCGAGTTAGACTTCAATCTCATCGCATGCATGGTGTCATTGGTGATGGGTTCTGTGTATCACTTGGGAAGTGGAGCTTCATTCCATATGAATGGAAAAAAATAATTCTTCAATAGGCTAGAGGAGAAGGATCTCCAGATGCACATCGAGATGGGTGATAACGGGAGGTATAACGTTACCAGTGTTGGTACACTTACCTTTCAGAGAGAGTTAGGTAATCCAATCACATTAAAATATCTCATGTATGTTCCTGGTTTAAATAATAATTTGGTTTATGTTGTTATTTTGGAAGATCGTGGCTATGATGTGATCTTCATGGAAGGAAAGGCGTTCCTTTGTCACAAAGCCACGAAATAGGTGAAAAAGATTGGGGTTTGAGTAAAGAACCTCTACAAACTAGATGTAGAAAATTGTGCTGCATTGACCACACAAGTAGAGAAGGTGGAGAGTCGAGACATAAGTGACTTATGGCACAGGATATTGGGCCATCTTCACCATGGTGCCTTGAATATCATGCAATATATTTCTACAGGAATTCCAAAGGGTGCACTTGCGTAAGGAGATACATGAAAAGGGTGTACATTGGGGAAGTATACCAAGGTCACCTTTCACGATAAGTACATCCGAGCCATGGTGATCCTTGAGAGAGTTCACTCAGACATGTGTGGACCGTTCTCGACAACTTCCACAACAAAGCACATGTATTATGTGATTTTTGTTGATGATTTTTCAAGAAAGCGTCAGATTTTCTTCATGTAGAAGAAATATCATACGTTCTCCAAGTTTTTGGATTTCAAGGCACTTGTCGAGAAAGATATAGGGAAGAAGGTGAAGGATAAGAGGAGCGACAATAGTGGAGAATATATCTCTAAATAATTCAAGAACTTTTGTGCCTCAAAAGGAATTCAAAGAGAATTGATATCGCCTCATAACCCACAGCAAAATGGGGCTGTAGAAAGAAAGAACATAACGATTGTGGGAGCAACATGAGCTATGTTGCCTGATAAGGGCCTACTATTGCATCTTTGGGCGGAAGCATGCAATACAACAATATTTGTGTAGACCATAAGTCCTCATCAGATACTTGGCATGAGTACACTAGAGGAGGCTTTCTCAGGTAAAAGACTAGATGTGTCGTATTTTAAATTTTTGGGTTCATTTACTTATTTCCATGTGACCAAAGATACCAAGAAGAAGCTAGAGCCAACAACAAAGTTGGGGATATTTGTGGGGTACATTGATACACCTCGCAACTATCGAGTGTACTTTCCATCACACATGATGATAGTGGTTAGAAGAGATGTGAAATTAAATGAAGATAAATCCATGCGATTGTCCCTTGAGAGGGAGCTTGAGTTGCATGCAATTGAGGAGCTATTGGCTCCAAAGGATGAACCTCAGGATGTGGACAAACCATAAGCAGAGGAATAGAGAATGGTAAAAACCACTTGTGCAGAGCCATCCAATAGAGAGGGAAGGAACTGCACCAGAGTGGCTGACATATTATTTCCATATGTGAGAGAGAATGTGGGAGAACCCACATTACAACGCAGGCAGAGAACGTCCCCAGAGTGATGCACTGGATACATGGCTCTCATGAGAAAATATATTGAGATAGAACCATCATATTTTGAGGAAGTAATGCAGGAACCAGTGTGGGTTGATGCCATGGTTAAGTTGTATGACTCCATTATAAAAAACAATGCAAGGGGACTTGTCCCAAGACTAATGGGGAATTCAGTTGTGGGAGCCAGGTGGGTCTACAAGGTGAAGCATGCAAAAAATGGGAGTGTGGAGAAGAACATGGCCATATTTGTGGCCATAGGGTTCTATTAGGTGGAGGGGATTAACTATGATGATAATTTTGCACCATTCACAAGGTACTCATCTATTAGATCCATCCTTGCAATCTCAGCGCAGATGGGATGGAAAATGCATCAGATGGATTTAAAGACAACCTTTCTCAATGGAGTGATTGAGGAATATGTGTATATTGAGCAGCCGAAAGGTTTTGAGACCTTAGACAGGTAGTCGCGTGTGTGCAGACTCAAGAGAGCATAGTATGGGCTGAAGCAAGCACCTCGTGCTTGGTACAATAGGATCGCCAACTATTTCACCGGGTTGGCCTTCACCAAGAGTGACGCAGATGCAAACATATATCATATTGTGGTAGATGGTAATATTCTGATTATTGTAATTTATGTCTATGATCAGATACCGACAGGTGATGAGCAACTCATCAAGTCTTGCAAAGAGGATCTTGGAAGAGAATTTTAGATGAAGGACATGGGGTTCTTACACTATTTCCTGGGATTGGAAATATGGAAAAGATATGGGGAGCTATTTTTATCTCAGGGCAAGTATGGAAATGAGATTCTGAGGAAGTTCCACATGGAGGGAAACAAACCCATGGAAACTCTTCTAGTAGGAAACTGGAGGAAGGAGGATGCTACTTCAAGCGAAGTAGTGGATGCTACTATTTACAGGCAGTTTGTGGGTTCACTCATGTATTTGGTGAACACACGATGAGACATATTATATGCAGTTAACCAACTTAGTCAAGCTATGGTTAAGCCTACCAATCTATTTTGGAAGGCAGGTAAGAATGTGTTGAGATACCTTAGAGGCACTACAAAGTATGGGCTATGGTACAAACATACAGAGGGAGTGAAGACTCAAGGCTTCATCGATGCAGATTGGGCAGGGATTCCATCTGACAGGAAGATCACATCAGGGGGCATATCCAACATAGGATCAACAAAATTTTACTGGTACAACATGAAACAAAGATCAATTGCACTCAGTTCAGCAGAGGCAGAGTACATTGCGTCCAGTCAGGAAACATGTGAGGCCATATGGATGAGGAAGATAATTATTGGTTTGTTTTGTCGACAGATGGATTTGAAGGTGATACATTGTGATAACTAGAGTTGCATCAAACTCTCAGTTAATATGGTTTTTCATGAAAAGTCCAAGCATATTGATATTTGGTATCACCATCTCAAATATTTTGTGTAGAGGCACATTATGTCATTAGAGTATATTCCCACGGAGGATCAGAATGCATACATATTAACGAAGGTGCCGACAAGAAGAAAATTTGAATTCCACAGAGGCAAGATCGGGGTAGTAGATAATCCTTTTCTTGTTGAGAGGGAGTGTTGAAATGGCAATAAGAAATGACACCCATGGGGCTTCTGATTAAATTTTCACTTAATTAAAATGGAAGAGAAATTGTAATTCCATCTCATGAAAAACTTGTATTAGTTAAATAAGTCGGAATGACTGAGTTAGGTTAGGAAATTCGAGTTGAGGGTCTGATAGGAGGCATCTAGAGTTCTTCCATGATTTTAGGGGGTTCAGGTACACTTATTTGTGAGTTGTGATTAGTTAACTCAATTAATTGAGTTAAAATTAGTTTAAATAGTTCTAACTGAGATATGAGCTAGTGATAGGTCCAATGAATTAAATCTGACTTAATTCACAATGAGTGATCAATCATTTAACTAATAATTCACTATAAATAACTATTACATGTCAGTTCTAAGGAAGACCCATTTGGGATTGAGGTTAAAGGGAAGATAACTATCAGTTGTACAATTATAAATTTGTACAAGTCATGCATGAGGTCACCAAAAATCCTTGGAAGGATTTCACAATAATTAATTGGAAATTTCCTAATTAATAGGGGCTCAATTAGCCCAAGAATCTGTAGATGGTAATGAATCTGTTAAGATTGGACCGATTTTTCCTGCATCAAAGTGAGATAGTCAAATAGGTGGCAAAGGTTTCTGCTGTGCAGAGGTTTCGGTGGAGGAATAACATTGTATTTTTTCATGATCTTGACCATATGCAATATACAAATAACAGGGTCTTGAGTAGTTGATTTCCCTAGATACATATTTTGTTGTGCGATTGATTATTTCTTTCTATTACTTGTTATGTGATTGTGCGATCGAATTTTGTTTCCGCAATTTGTAGAAGGATTCATTATTTTGTTTTAGTACATTACAAGATCAGATTGAATCCCTTGGTTAGATTTTCTAGATTGGAAAACAACAACAGCTCCTACGTTTAACGACACTGGAACATGTCTCTAGCCTGGACGTCTAAATGTTTGTGTTAATTTTCCAAATGCTCCTTAGGTTAATTGAGATAAATTCTAAAGTTGAGCTTGAGTTATGTTTTGGTTTTAAGGGTCAAAGATCGATGTCACCTGAACACACCTATGATGCAACTAATATGAGAAAAATAACTCTTTTCATTTTTTATGAAAGCTATCTAGTGTAGGGAATAAATGCAAACATTGATGCAACAATCAAATATGAAACAAACAAAGTTTCCTAAACTAGATCTTTCAATTTCACAATTCAAATGCAACAATGAAAGAGTAAATGAATTTCAATTCACTAAAGTTCATCTACATGTTTTTTTTTTTTTTTTTAATGAATGAGAATGCACTTATCAGCTTTCAACACTAAGCAATGTAATCTATGCCCAATGATAATCTCAAATCGTTTTCCCAATGCAATGCAATCTAATGAAATTTTCATAAGAAATGTTTAATTTTGAGATGAAGACTTTAACAAATGAAAAATGTGATTTCTTTCTAGTTTCCAAAAGAACTAAAAATGCTCATCAAACAACAAATCAATAACACATGCAAGCAACAAAATGGTAAATTCAATTACCCAAAGAACCAAATATTCACCTCAAGCTCGTTTTCACTACTTGAACATGGAAAAGGAGCATTCAAACCAAAATATTTGGGTTGACTCTTGATATTTGAACATGGAACAAAAAATTTTCAAACCACAAAGAATCTAACAACAATAAATCAAAATGCTCTGCACACAAAGCATGAAGAAGACTCTAGAGATCAAGACATCATAGAATTATTGAAAAAAACCCTAAAAATTCTCAATCTTTTGGACCAACGCTACTTTACTCAGCTAAATGCGTGCTAACAGGGTCTTTAGCACTACTTTACCCAGTAAAAACCGTGCTGGAAGCGCTCTTTTTTTTAGAGAAAAACACGATGGATGAGAAACTGGACCAACGTGAGTAGATAATGGAAGACAAGTTTTTTAGCGCGACTGTGCTCAGAAAAATCAGCGCTCTGTTTCTCAGAGAAAATGTGCTAGGCGAGAAAAACTGAGGAAAATATAATCAAAATAAAAAAGGAATCTATACTTGAAACCCTAAATATCTTACCAGTTAGACTGCAAACTTATAAGCAATCAAAATTATAGATTATAAAGTGGTTGGCCAAACTAATCGAAACATACCAAAAACATGAGAAGGTATGAAGGGTTATTAGCTCCCTAGTGGAGGTATGAAGGGTTATAAACATGAGGAGGTATGAAGGGTTATTGGCTCCCTAGTGGAGCTGAAGGCGATCCTTTCTGCATACATAAACAATCCCTCTTGTCCTATAAGAGGATCTAGAAACAAACGAGAAAAATATATGTAACCTTTCCTAACTTATGCTAGAAAACACAAAGGATGATAGATTTCCTACCTCTTTTTGAGGCTAGTGCCTTTTGTGTCAACCTTGATTCTTTCGCTTCTATGCTCACGATCACGATCTCCTCTTTGCTAATGTGGGTGAGAACCTACAAGGAAGAACAAGTGGAGACAACAAACGTATACAAAGAATACTAGTTTCTAGTACAAGTTATGCAATAGACCAAGGAACACTACAATAAATAGACAGTAATTGACATATTTATGGAAAGGAGACACATAATGTATTATTAATAAAATTAAAAAAGGAGTAATACACCTATAAGCCTTGATGTTTGATGCAGGAGCATCAAGCCCAATTTTTCATTATTTAATTATGTAATAAGGGGGGTGAGACATTTTAATTATTTTATTAATTAAATTTTTTATTTTAATAAATTAAGAGAAAGGGTGAGGATTTTGTATATATTCTTTTAATTAAAATGATATGGGGGAAAATAGAATTAGGTAGCAAATTTAGGGAGTAGGAATTCTATGTACGGGACTTTGTTGAGTCCACACCTAAAATGAATTTAAATTAGATTTAGTTGAGGATTGGGTGGAGAAATTTGTGGGGTGAAATAAATACATTATTTATGTTGTGAGGAAAAACAAGAGTTGAGTGTGTGAGGAGTACATGAAGAGTGAGGACTGGCTTGAAGGGCCAAGAGCCAAGAGGCCGTCCAATGTAATATTTGGCCAGAGAATTTTTATGTTGTTATCTGTAGTTGATTTGAATGGCTCTTTTGCCTTCATGTGAATTTAAGCTGAATATTTTATGATTTTATTTATGGAAAATTGAGCATTTTCATATTTGATTGAAGCAGTGAGTTTCTTATATGCCAGGATCTGCTTTCTAGCAGAACCCCGACATCATTTGGTATCAGAGCTTGGGAGAGAGTTGATTGATATATTATACTTTTTCTTTAAGTCTGCAAATTGGATACATGTTTGTATATATATGCTGTCTATTGGAGCATGTGAGAGCAGGAGGTCGAATACGTTGGAGTGAAACTGCAAGTAATCGAGTGGTTAGCTACAACGTTGATAAAGTGGGAGCATCGACACTATAGCTTTCAACCATGAGACTGTTGCAACTGAGAAGCTGCGTTGCTGGTGAGAGTTTGAATGTGTCTGGTAGGAGGAGTTAACATTTAGGATGGCATGTGAATTTCTGGAAGGTGACATGTGTAATGCCACAAAGCCATGGTGTGGGCATTCACAAGAGACAACGTGACATATAACCGCACGCAAAGTGTAGTGTGGGAAGCTCACAAGAGCTAGCTGCAACATTTGACCGTCCACAGAGCGTAGCGTGGTCACTCATAAGGACAATTCTGTGATATATATAACTATGCCCAATAATCAAATAGGTGACTTATGACTGTAACGTGTAACAGCAAATGAACTATGTTCACAACCAATTGTGCCACCATGTGGAATTCCTTTTTGGTCATAAATTTTGAAGGATGGTGGTGTTAAGTTCTATTGAAAGCCTACATACCTCTGTTTTGTGTGCGTTGAGGAGTATTATTGTTGTTTACCAAATTGACAGAAGGCGCTTATTGCAATTGGCGATCAACATAAATTATTTTTACATCCTACGTCTAGTATGGATGCAGGAGATGCTTGTGGCATTGACGTTGTTTGTTCTCGCTGATAATTAGAGGATATGTCACTTACAGTATTTCATTGCATGTGAAGTCATGCATAACGCAGAGGAGAGTGGGCCGAGCAGTGGACACATTGTGCGACGCGACAGTGGTTTCTTAAACCTGTGATGGATGAGAACTTACGGAGTGATATGCACGGTGGTGTTGAATCCTCATAGGTCCATTTGGGTTAGATCCATGGCCAACCGTGTGGAGTTGCATAGTGGAGGAGCGAAGATCAGAATCGATCGTTGTCGATTAAGTCGAGGGTTGTAAACGATTGTTGAAGCCATTACAGTGCCAACGTTGTATCCATCATGGCAATTACATTCAGACGTGGTTGTATCACACAGCACCAGAGCCGATTAAAGGTTAGTATGTCGATGCCCATAGCCATATCATCAGACTGTTTAAGTATTCACATGGGTAACAAATAGCCACGGTTGAAAGAATTCAAGAAATTCTGCGACATATGAAGACCAAGTGTGTTAGTGAACCATGGTAAGGTTGAAATGTATACTTTGTCAATTTGTATGCATACGGTCTAGTTAAGATGTGTTTACATGGACAGAATTTTATGTATATCATAATGTTAACTATGTTAACTTTGAGGTTCAAACAACGTTGAACCTTGAATGTTTGCAGTCTATCCAATGTTTTATATGGATACAAGGGATGAAGGTTTGGTCGCCATATGGTTTTTATTTATACCATTCAATCATTCAATGGATTTCCCTTGCTAAGTGGGATCTTAAAAACCAATTGCGTTAAAAATGGTATGTGGTTTTGAGACACTTATATCATTATGTTGGGGAATAATTGGGCAATTTGACATCGATTAAAGTTGTGGAAATAAAGATGCAAACTAGTTTTTATAAGGGAAGTGTGGGCTTGAGTAAAATTTATACATTTTACTACAGTAAATTGATTGGTAGGAATTGTGTGTTCTTTTATTCTTACATCATTTTGGTTGCCAGAGATTGGTTCCAAGACAAAGAGAAGCCAAGCACAAGAGGAGAAGTTGCATTTTGATAAATGACAAGTGTGAAGGATTACGGGGAAGTGGATTAAATGAAGTCCACATGTGAACAGAGGCAGTTCACAAAGAAGGGGAACATGACTGTTGATAGTCATTTCCAGAGATCTGATGAAGAATACGAGCAGGAGAAGGTTGAGATAACAATTCACCTTGAATTGTTAATGGAGTTGTTGCAGGAAAATATGAGAAACCAGACACATGGTTGGACCATGAGAAAGAAGGTGAAGTGGCAGAAGCTACATGCAAAGAGGGAAAAGAAGGTAAACATACAGTTGATGGAAGAGCTGAGGAAGCTCGAGCAGATGTTGAGTTGTGAAGAACTTAGAGAGGTTGAGTTAAAAATGGATGTTTCCATTTGCGGCCCGGAACATGGTGAAATTCTGGGTGAAGAGATTAGTGAGGAATATATCATGAACTATTGGGATAATTCAGAAGCATCTGAAGATGTGTTGGCGAGGGAAACATATGAGGCTATGAAGCCTTACATTTTTTCTCACAATTTATGTATGTTTGCAGGATGTGCGAAAGATGGTGAGCAATCTGATGGAACTGTCACAAAGGAGAATGAAACTCTTGAGGTAAAGTCTGGTAGAGAATTCCTTTCATAGAAGGAAAGTGTTGATTGGTTACAACAGGAAAAAATCATAAATGAATTCTTATTTGGGGTAAGACAACAAGTTGAAGCTATTATAGAACTGGAACAAAGTGGAAATGCCGAAGAAGGTAAACAAATGTATTTGTTTAATGGGATTGCTGGCAAAAGTTTACAATGTAATGATGCTGAAACTAGGACAATTCAGGAAGATTTCCCAAGGAAGAGTGGAAGTAGTGATGAGACAGAAGAGAAATTTACAGAGGAACTGAATCAAATGAAGGATTTAGAGCAGCAAAGAGAGATGTTATCTGAAACATCCAGTGGGACCACAAGGTCTTATGTGTTTAAGACTAATGATTTTTGTGTGATTACAGGTACATCACAAGGGGATGAACAAACTTTGAAGTTTTTTAAACAAGAAGAGTTGAATCTAAAATATGTTCAGAATGATGCTGAGTAGCAAGATCTCAGAAAAAAATGAAGACAGAGGGGTCTCATGGAAATATTCAGCAGAATATTGAAGTGGGAGAAGAAGGACCATCTGATGATTGGTCAACAACAAATGAAGGTGTTGGAGAAAATATATTGGACCGATAAATTGAACTAATAAGGTGGATAATGATGAAAGTATCCTGGAAGAAGCCAGCAACAATAAAACAAAGACGAAGCAGCAAGAGGAAAACAACAGAAGATTGTGAAAGCATAGCTAGTGGGGTGATGCAGCATAAAGTGTGGAGACCTGGAGAAGAACAACAGACAGAAGAAGCGACAAATGGAAAGTTGCAACACAAGATATGGGATCTAGGCAGACAAAAGTCCGAACACATGATCAGGCGATCATGGTTAATTTCAACCTTGGGAGTCTGATGTAGGAGCATCAAGCCCAATTTTTCATTATTTAATTATGTAATAAGGGGGGTGAGACATTTTAATTATTTTACTAATTAAATTGTTTATTTTAATAAATTAAGAGAAAAGGTGAGGATTTTGTATATATTCTTTTAATTAAAAGGATATGAGGGAAAATAGAATTAGGTAGCAAATTTAGGGAGTAGGAATTTATGTACGAGACTTTGTTGATTCCACACCTAAAATGAATTTAAATTAGATTTAGTTGAGGATTGGGTGGAGAAATTTGTGGGGTGAAATAAATACATTATTTATGTATAAATAGGAGTGTTTTTGTGAGGAAAAACAAGAGTTGAGTGTGTGAGGAGTACAGGAAGAGTGAGGACTGGCTTGAAGGGCCAAGCGCCAAGAGGCCACCCAATGTAATATTTGGCCAGAGAATTTTTATGTTGTTATCTGTAGTTGATTTAAATAGCTCTTTCGCCTTCATGTGAATTTAAGCTGAATATTTTATGATTTTAGTTATGGAAAAATTGAGCATTTTCATATTTGATTGAAGCAGTGAGTTTCTTATATGCCAGGATCTATTTTCTAGCAGAACCCCGACATCAATGTTAGACACCTCCTTCAAGTGAGACTCCAAGTCCTAGCCTTAGCCTTCAAACAACTTCCTCCTTTGAAATGGACAACAATTGGGCATGATTCAACTCATAGGATGGCAACCAACCATTAGTGGATGGTAGGGGTTTCATTTATAGGGAAGGAGAGGGAGTTGAGGATCGATAAAAGCTGGGAGGAGTTCCACATCTTAAGGGAAAGATCCATGGAAATAGGATCCATGGCCATGAATGGGAGGTGATCTCGCTCCTATCATCAACTACCTGAAACGATGTCGCCATTCTCGAGCCTTCTAGTAAGGGAAGCTTCTTCTCCATTTTGGGAAGAGCTGTCTGAAGAGGGCCAACGCAAATTTTCCTGACAAAAGTCACATTCCCAACGCTAGACACAAGTAGTGCAAAAGGTGATAAGCATGATTCATCAGCTATGTAGAACACATTGGGCTTGTAAAACAAGGTTCTTGACAAGCTTTTCAAAATCTTTTCAAAATCTTTTCAAGTCATCTTCTTCCACTTCTTCATGGATGTTTTAGACATGTTTCATTGAGAACATATTTTGTGACATTGGTGGTATGATGACACTGTTAGTCATCAGTATTTTTCACCTGTTGATGATGACTAGTTGTTAAAGCCAAGTTTTCTAGCAGCTGATCTCCAATTTGTCAAATTTGCCAGCTAGAAAACACCCAGAAACATTTTTTCCCTCCTACCTTTTAAAATTAGCCCATGATGGGATAAAATATAATTGTCAAGCGCTATCTAGTCTTAGTCATACAAACTTGTTCATCACCTCCAAAGAGAATACTCCAAATCTGTCAAAAAGTCTCCCCTAAGTTAGGTAGTGGCTCTTTAGGCGATCTTCCCTTGGAAAACTATCCTAAGCCAAAATAACCTCTGTCTAAAAACAACCAGTCATAGATGACCTTCCTATTCTACAAATAAAGCTTGATACACCCTTAAGTCGCGCCACTAACAAGCCTTGATGTCTCAGCAGTGCATATGCCACAAGTCAAACTGATATTAGGTTTATTTACAGTGTTTCAATGTCTTTTTCAAAAGCAGAAGTGTACCAGTGTTCTAGAAGACATTATTAAACTTAAAATGAGAAGATAGCTGCTTCTCATGTGGTTTTGAGCCTGGGATGCAAGTACTAGTCAGAGAGGTAATTCAATGAACTCCTGCAAACATAGTAAAAAAGGTTAGTGAATAATGACTAGCAAGTATTAATCTGCAGATACAAGTCAGGGTTGCCTCTAGTTTCTAAAGATGTATAAGAGTATTTTAACAATAGAATACACATCTCAGAGCATGCCTCTTATGGCATATTGACAATTTTACACCTTATTACTTACTGTGATATACCAAGCAGAGGTGGGAATTAAAAGGAAAGATGACACAGTTTGAATAGAGAGATGAAATAGCATCATTGTGAAAAGCCTCCTCCAAACATGAGCAGAGGGTTGGGTCACTTGTTGTAAAACCTCCTCCAAACATGAGCAGAGGGTTGGAAATATTTTTTTAAGGCCTCCTTCATTTAACAACCAGAGGGTCAGGAACAGAGGTGTAGCCTCATTCAAAAAAGCACAAGACTAACAATGCTGCAAATGGCCTTGAAAACCTGTTTACACCTTCTTCTCCAATGGATGAAACCACTAACACAACAGTGGTATTTCAAAGGATTTTTTAGATGGTTTCACTGTTTGAAGGACAGATTTGAGTGCAGTGGGAAACAATTGGATGATTATGAGTGGAAAAATGTTGTTAAGCAGATGGCCAAGCAATGATGTTATGGTATTTAAAGAGGTTTTGTTTTTCTTCTATCAAAGATCTCCTTCAAAATAAATCTGAAGCTAAAGTGAAACAAATTTGGACATGCTCATCAAATGTGAGGAAAGGGGTATGACAAAATGTCTCAAATTCAAAACAATTTTCAAAGAATCAAGCCATATCACTATCACGGACAAAGACCTCTTATGGACATATGAATAAACCCTACTGTGGTATGTAATTACATTAAGAGTTTCCAAAGACTTTTCTCCTTGATCAACAGGCATGAATCAAGCCATTGGTAAGTTCAAACTAGGGTTTTACCCACAGTCAAAAAGAAATGTCATTGTAAGGATGCATCTACAGTCCCTGATGTGACTTTGTGCAGTTTTCCTTTAAAAGATAGAGTTTCACCTTAATGAGAAACAATGAAAGGAGTTTTTGTTTCTTGAAGAAGCCTTTTTACTTCAACAAAAGTCATGACTTTGGTGTCATTAAAAAGCAGCCTCCACAGCATTTAAAATCGAAATATGGGTCTGTGTAGTGTTTTAAAGGAGATTTGTGTTTCATTATGACCGAAAAGCCTTTTCAAAAGGCATCCAAAACCCTCACAAAGTAATTTCAAAAGGTTGTTGACTTTCTTTCATATAAAAGGTGGAGAGACCGTTGTCCAAGTCTCATTGTGAAAATTCAAAACGCATACAACGTTTCCCTAAGCTGCCCACTAGAGAAACGAGGAACTTCGAGCAAATTTCAGAGTTTTCAAGGCTTAAAGCCTATGCGGCGCACCTAGGAGAGGAAATAAAAAAGGGTATACGTTGTTGCGCGATGCGCCTGTAGCAGCGCGTAGCGTGCCAATAGCGCCGTTCACCCACCGCCCGAGGCCGACCCAACTGCCTTCCCATTGCACGACGCTCTTCTTTGTGAACGTGTTGCTCACCCAAACACCTTCAAAAAACTCTGTGGTGCTGCCCCAATCAATCAAACAAGGTATTTAAGCTTTTCTTCGAGGTATTCTACTTCTCCTCTTGGAAAAATTCAAAGATTGAAAGGGTGTTTGCTGTGTTTTTTCCTTGAGAAGGAAATAGTGCCTTTGAAACCATTTCATCATTTAAACACATGAGATAGACAGTGGTATATGAGACAAAGTTTTGTAAAAATTGAAGAAAAACTTTCTTGAGCTTAGGGGGTCTCAAATCAATTTAACAGTGTCTTAACAGTGGCTTTAAAGAGCAGTTTTTCATATAAAGAGCACAAGACAAAAACAATGATTAGAGGGTGGGGTGTTTTTATCAGTTTAAAGGGCCTTAAATTCTTTTGAGAATAGTGAAAACCATACACAAATCACAAGACAAAAATACACAGTGGTAGAGGTCTCCAATCAATTTGAAGAGTGTCCTAAACAGTGTTAAAACGAGAGCAGACTTTGTTTAAAACTCAAAGGGGAAAACAGTGGTCATAATCTGAAGGCTTTGTCATTTTAAAAGTGTCCTCTCTGTATGGTGAAAAATAAAACTTTGTTCAGCCTCCATAGTCCAAAAATCAAAGTCTGTGATTGAAAGGTTTCTCAAGACATCTCAAGGGAGTTTTGTCTACCTTTGTATAGAAACAGTGAACAACAGAAGAATATTGTTTGAGAGAAAGGTGTTCTTATCAAAACAAAGGTTCCTTCTTCACCAAGAAACCACAAACAAACCTTTCAAGACTTTGCCCAAGCACAGTGATAAGTTGATTTTGATTTTCATTTTGACAAATACTTTTTGCTTAGCATAAAAGAGGACAAAACAATGACTTATAAGGAGGACAGGGGTGTTGTTGAGAACATTTCAAAGACCATTTGAGACAGCTTGTTTTTGCAAAGAATATCCAAAACAAAATGCAGAAGTGGCCTTCAAAGGAGGTTTGAGCCTGTTTCAACTGAAGAGGTAAATGCTCATCCATCAGTCCTGTTTGAATTTCATGAGGTTGGATGTCTAGAGTTTTGTCAAAGGGTGCAGGAGGTGAAAAGCTATTCCCCTTTGACACATCTTTGTGCTTTGAGATTTCAAGGGAAAAACTTTCAGCTGGCAGGCTTGGATTTCAAGTTTTCTCCTAGATCCATTTCCAAGGCCACCAAAATCCCTTATGTTGGAGAGAAGAGGTTTAAACAAAGCCACCTAGACTCAGAACAGTACAAACCCTTTTTGAAGCTTGAGCATAGAGATACATGTCCATCCATCTTTCCCTTCTCATATCTGTTGACTAGTTATGCCCCCCTCATGAAGATAATTATGAAATACTTCATTTGCGAGGGAAGGTTCTCCCGGGTCTATGCTTACCATGTCTGATTGCTCATGCATTTCACAAGAGCCAAATTGTTAAATCTCCCTTTCTTCCTCCATAGAAGTATTGAAAAAATGGCCTCCACTGTTCAGAAAAGACCTCCTTCTCTGCAGTCAACTTGCCTTTTCCATCATTCCCTCATCAAGGTTATAATTCTTCATCAGCTTGAGAAGAAGGAAATCTCTTGGGATACTTTCATTGCGCATCCAGATTTTGCCACTGTTCCTTCATTCCATACATCTCCTTCACCTTCCACTCACCATCCTTCACCTTCTTCAGAGAAGCCCATTCCCAAGAAGCTCAAATTTCCCATTGAGAAAGAAGAAGAGCATGATGAAGAGGAGGAACAACATGAGGAAGAGGAGGAACAACATGATGAATAAGGGCAACAAGGGGAAGAAGAACATGATGAACAATAGCATGAGGAAGAGGAAGAAGAGCATGATGAAGAGGAGGAACAACATGATGAAGAAGGGCAGCAAGGGGAAGAATAGCATGCTGAAGAAGAGCATGATGATGAGCAACAAAATGAAGATGAACAACAACATCATGATGAAGAAGGGTAGAAAAGTGAAGAAGAACACAGTGATGATGAGGCAAGACAACAAAGTGAAGAAGAACACAGTGAAGAAGGGCAGCAAGGTGAAGAAGAGTACAAAAGAGGCGTCCGACACCAAAAATGAAGAAAGACACCTCAAAGCTCCAAATTTTGGCCTCAGCTTCTCAGCATGTTTTTGAAAACCCTTGAGGGTCATGCTCACCAAATTTGGGCAAAATTCAACAAGTTTTGGTTTTTGTCATTTTTGGGTTTTTGGCTAAAAATCATGGGCATCGCCATTTATGTTTGGGACATCATTGGATGCCATAATTTCAGGGGCATCTACTCAGTAATTTTTATATCAATTGAAAATGATTTTCTCCCCCAAAGTGGCGAAAAACACTCACTTTTTCCACACTCTGCCCCGTTTATCAGCAAAGTCTATTTTTTGGGTTTTTACACACATGTTCGCTTTTGAATAACTTCTAGTGATAATTTTGGAGAAAACTAAGCATTTTCAGAAAATAAACATTCAGAGCTTTCCAACGAGCCATCACGGGCCTTGTTTCGACATCGGGAAGGCCTCCAAAAGTTGCTGGAAAGACAGAGGACTTTATGCTGATATATTTCTTAAGTATTTTTGTAAAAAATGTACCTTTCTAAAGTGACTTTTCCTCATGAGCATTTAGCTATTTTTGGGCATGATTAGTTAGAAAAAGTAAATTTATTTTCCTTTTTTAGCATTTTTGAGATATTTTATTAGATATTTTGTGCCTTGCTTTGCAAAGTCTCAAGGACAAAATCAGAGATTTTTGATGGACCAATGAGATTGCAAGTTGCACTAGGAGGTTTTCCCTCATCTTGGCCTATATATTCCAAGAGAATTCATTGTAAACAAGGCTGAACTTGATGAATAGAAACAATATATGGTTATACAAGCTTGGAAGAAACACTTGTCTCATGCATTGGGTAGTTTCTTGAATGTTTTTGGATGATGAAGGAGGTCTGTTGTTGGATTCCTTGACTTGGTAAAATGGTATAGTGTCCGTCTCTGTTATGCTTCTTAGTTTTCATTCATAATTTCATGTTCTTGCTTGCTATAAGACAGTAGAGAATAGATTTGAGACATGTCCTTGGAGGCACCTCAAATTTCCTGTTTCTTTATAGCTTCTATGTTTTCTTCCTTCTTAGTCATATCAAAGAATCTTTGATTGCTCTTTGATAACTAAAGAAATTGTTTGCTTGTTTCATTTATGGTTTTATGCATGCTAAGTATGATTCACGGTATGCCTTGCTTACTCATGGCTAGTCATAGCTCCACCTCTGAAACCTTTCTTTGATTGTTTGATTGTCATTTGTTGAACCAATGAGGTCTTGTATTGATCTTGCCCTTTGCCTAAAACTATGCAATCTTGCTTCAAAGTGCCCAATAGCTTGAAATATTATGCTTAGGCATTTCCTCATAGTGATTTGAGTTGTTTGTTTGTCTTAAAAGTATTTTCCCAAAGTCTGATAGCAATTTCCTAAAGTTAGAGAGTCATATATCTCTATGTATTGCTTGAATGTTTATTTCTATGCATGGATCAGTTTATAATTACATTTTTCATGATTAATGGTTAGCCCTACCATGTTTATGTCAGCTATTTAAACTATTTATGTTTGAAATCCTTTGTTCTTCACAAATTTATTGTCCATCCCACTCCATTTTACCCAAAGATCCATTTGACCTCGAATCAAATCGGCCCTTCAACAATCTTGTATTACCATCTGAAGCTTTCTTGACCTTTTCGACCCCATAGTCCAGTTGATCTGATATCTTTTTACCTATCTTAGTCTTTGATCAGTTCATCCCTCACAAACTTAAAACCAAAACCAAAAAACCTACTTCATAACTAGCCTAACATCAAGAAAACAATAAGCAAACACACAGATATCCCTTACACAAATAGAGAGAGCCCTCTCTGAGTCCAGGAGGGCTAGGTCCTTGGGCTCCAAAGACTGGTTTGATGTTACCCTGTCACTTGGCTTGCCAATCAGCCAAATCACGGGACACTAACATGCATAAAATAGAGTGTGACAAAATACTATATAACACAAGCACAAATGAAAATGATAAGTCTCAGTCAAAACATGAGTACTTGAAAACAATGCAAGATAAGCTCCTGTGGATAGAAGGTTAGGATCCAAAATCGAAGCATAGGCAAAATTTTGGAGGGTGGTTGTAGCCGCTACAACATTAAGTAATCATCAATGCGCCCTCCACCATCCATCCTTGAAATTCTCCAACAAAATTCCATCATCATAGCTTGTTAGTGTGCATTTGCAATTGGACCTTTGCTCCATTGTCATTGATTCCCGTTGGACAATTATGAACATTGCTTCAACTATCCATTCACTGAAATCCTAGAATCTACTCAATCTCCAATGTGTTCCAATGGTTGATCAACATTATTCATCCATCAAATTCCAACTCAGAGCCTTTAGCTAGGTTTCTTGGGATGTAATGGTCAAATTCTTGTTATAGTGAGGGATTTCATATCCCTGTGAAAATGAAAATAAAATTAGAGATGCTTATTTGTTGAATTGTAAAGAAAACTATTAAAAAATAGGTGTTTCTATGTGTCTATTAATTGAACGTGTTACTTATAAAAACTGAATTAAGTATTTAACTATAATCATCTATTATTAACTACATATATTTGCATTATTAGCCAACATAGATCCATCTTAACTTTGGATCTACCAAGCGCCGAGAGCGATCAAATCTCTCAAGATGCAAACTTCTTTTTGCGTATTTGAGGAAATATTTGCACCTTTAGAGATTTGAGTCCTCTCATCCTTTGGTAGATCCTTAATTAAGATGAATCTATGCTGGTTCTTAATAATATTATTTATATAATATACAATTTACATTTCTATATATAAAGTATTCTCATTTTTTAGTTTTATTAAAACCTTGATCTAATTTCTATGGAATATTCACTGAATTGTTTTAGTAGTAGTGTGGATAGAGGGCTTAGATATATCTCAAAAATAATTATAACCTATCTTCTTTTAGATTTAATTAAAAAAAATGTTATAAAATCAAATTACAGGAAAATACAAATATAAAATATTTTGATTGTGAAATGAGTTATGGTTTTTGGGCATGTGATAATTCATGGTATTGACCCATGATATATATATAAAGTTTTTGGAGCAACATAAATTTCACGATCATTATGTATACAAATATTCAAATTAAAACATATACACAAAAGGATGTGTCAATACCATAGATTATCATTATGTACTTAAGTGTCAAAACTCTACATGCTAATATACTTTTATATATGTCTTAATTTCAATATTAATTAAAAAACATATGAAGCCACATTGTTTTTTTAATGATATATTTTTTTCCCAACATTTAAAAATTGTTGACACTTACAATAAGCCTACACATCTCTTGGATTGTAGAAATTGTTTGTTTTTTTAATGATATATTTTTTTTTTCTAACATTTAAAAATTGTTGACACTTACAATAAGTCTACACATCTCTCTTGATTGCAAAAAATGGTTGACAAACATATATACTTACTTACATTATGCCTACACATCTCCCCTATACTAAATCATACAACTATCTCATCACAAACACAACTTTATTTAATATTATTTTCTATTTATTTATATTTAAAATTATTTATTATTATTTTTTCAAATGTCAATATCTTATTAATCTCTATAATTTGTTTTTTAATCTTCATCATTTTTCCTTTACTTTGCATATTTGATTATTCAATTTGTTTTTTAATCTTTATCATTTACCTTTACTTTGCATATTTGATTATTCAAAATAAAATTTCTTTTTCATCCCTATCATTTATCAATCTATACAATTTGTTTTTTAATCTTTATCATTTTCCTTTACTTTGCCTATTTGATTATTCAAAATAATTTTTTTTTTCATCCCTATGAGTTCTGCTTTGGCTTTATATTTGATTCACTCAAATTTATTTTATTTTTATTAATTTGAACTTATAATTTATATAGGAAAAAAATAAAATAATTTATTTTATTTTTATTAATTTGAACCTATAATTTATATAGGAAAAAAATAAAATTATGATGTTTCACATCATTCACCTTACAACAATCTAACTTTTAAACCTTGAAAGGCTATTGCTAGGTAGGCAAAGTTTTACATTAATACCTTGAACACGGTGGACAATTCGAAATATGAAAATATCCAACGTGTTTAGTATATTTGGCTTGGAAGGAGGCGGACCCCAAAAGATCCTCAATACTCCGACCCAATAAGTTTCAAGTCAAGCATCCACGTGGCATGATCACGCATACCCCTCAATGGGCAAAAGGGCAGACCCTCACACACTTCATTCTCCCAATAACACAGTCCATGACGAAGAGGATGGTGGTGGTGACAATTAATCACAGCTATCACAGCTGCTATCCATACCAATAACAAAACCATTCCTAGCATTCATCCTTTCATCCATCTCTGCTCTCTTCTTCGATATATGAGAAAGGGATTTTGAGGAGGGAGCAGCACCAGAAGCAAAGGAGATTTTGAAGCTAGAGAGCAGTAGAAGCAGAGGAGATTTCGAAGCCGAGGAGCAGCAGAAGTAGAAGAGGTTTTGAAGACATGAAGCGCAGTAGGGCTGGAATTTCTGAGGATTCTTACTTTACAACAGATGAAATTGAAGTGGCAGGCATTATAACCTGCTTTCACCATTACTGGAGACTCTTTCTTCAGTGGGGAGCAAAGTGCAGGCGATCCGCCTTTCGGAGAGAGGAAAGCAGAGGCACCCACAACTCCAAACTGTTCCCTGTAAGAAATGAGAACGAACGTGATGGCGAGCTTCAACATGGCGGCATGGCTATAGCACAATCACCAGAGCGCCGCCTGCCACTTACTTCTAGTCACTTGAACTCAAAGGTAAGTGGTCTCTAATCCGTCAATTTCTATGTTGGGCCCTTGTTTTTTGGCATTTAAGATTGTGGGTTTTGTTTTGAATTGATAGGTTTTTTTCAATTTGAAAATTCCGACATGGGTATATATGTTTTTTTCAATGAAATGCAGAATGCGAGAACGAAGAATCGTCCCAAGAAAAGAGAGCCAAAGAAAAAGGTTGAACTACACCTCTTGACCTGTTCTGCTATGCGTATTGTTGATGTACATTTCGCACACGAACTCACATATATACATTAAACGTGTCTGTAGCATGTTTGTACACACAGACATGGATTGTATGTGTTTTATAGACACAACGTAGGTGTTGTCATTGCCACTGTGTATATATAGCTTTGTATGTTCCTTTTAACATTGCCACTGTGTATATGTAGCTCTGTAGGTTCCTTTTAACATTGCCACTGTGTATATGTAGCTCTTTATGTTCCTTTGAATTGTTTATGGCTCTGTAGGTGTTGTTATTTCCACCGTGTATATGTAACTCTGTATATTCCTCTTTGTCTATGGCACTGTGTATATGTATGCATGTGTTTTGTCACGGTCTTGGGTAGGGTTGTCATATTTTCAGCCAGCCATGAGATGTAGATCAATTTGTTTGCGTGGGTTTTAGTATGTACTATGTGGGAAGTTTAAATCACATGGGAAAGGGTTGAGGATGGGAGCCATTTTTGAAGAATTAAACTATCTCAAGTAGTATCTCAGTTTCACTGAGCTTAACACAATTCTGGTGATAGCATTCCACTGTTAGACAAATTGTTCTTCCATCTAACTTTGGGGCTAGCCCCTACCTAGACTCAACCTAGTTTGAAGAAAAAAAGGGGATTGCTATATTTTCAGGTCATACAAAGGTAAATTACTGGGCTTTTACTGTTCACTCTGCCCAGTTCCTAGCTGGAAGTTAATTTGAAGATGTACCAATCATAAAGATTGAAATCAAAAGCATATGTATTGTGTGTCAGTGACCATCGTTCTGTATCTGCTACTATGTGTATGTTGTGTATATTATATTTGTGTACCTTATATATGTGTGTATATATACCTCTCTATTTATGACGGTATATATGTAAATATGTATATTGTATATACATTATTTCACATTTGTGTATACACTTGTGTGTTAGTATATGTGCATATACTATTTATGACTCTATATATATGTAAATATGTATATTGTATATACCTTATTTCACATTTATGTATAAACTTGTGTGTTAGTCTATGTGCATGTATATGAATAAATAAACACACAGTCACTATAGATATTGTTTGTGTATATATTGTAGATATGTATGTGTACCTCTCTGCAGATGTGTGTGCATGTATATGGTGATATGGATAAGTGTGTATGGACATGTTTTTGTGCTTGTGCATGTACATGTGTGTTTGTAAAGTTAGTTGTATATGTTCACTCAGAAAGGGATATGCATGAGTATGGGAGACTTTTTAAAGAGAGTGAAAATGCAATATTATGTCTAATGCAGACACATAGGGAGCTGACAGAGAAAGTGGATGAACTGTCCTTAGAAAATGCAACATTGATAGAGGTTGGTTCTTTTTATTCACCTCTTTCATGTTTGATCTATTGCTAGTTCTTCATTGATGGTTTTAGTGAAATTCTTGTGTCATTTATTTTGCTATTGTGTCTGTACCAGGAGGTAGAGCAGGTGAGGAAAAGACGTCAAGTCTTGAAAGATTACAATGTGTATCTGAAATCTGAGGTACATATTCCTATTTGGCTTTTTGACCATTTCTTTTTCTCCTCATATTTGCAAATAGAATTCGGATATTTAATTTTATTGAAAGATAGTTTTGGATGGGTGTTGCAGTTGGCATTGTGCATTGAGCAATGGCAAGAGCAAAACGTGCCTTACATATCTCAACCACCATCATCATCTCATTCAGATACTAGCCAGAAAACAGAAACAGTGACCTCATGCGATGATTTCCAAATATACGATGAGCATGGACATTTTGAGAAATATTCTGGTAGTTCAGATTTAGGCTCAATACATGGCAAGCCCCAAAGGCTTGGAAGGCCAATGTATCCTTGCTCCTCTGAGTCCTCATTTGTGGTTGAGAATGATGGTGCAGTGCCTACAAAGGGCACTGTCTGTTCAGGCTTTCATGTTCTGAACGTTCCAGACGAAGGCACCAACATTTCAAATGATCAGTATCATCATAACCAAATGGCGATGTCCAAGAACAAGGCTGCTATGCAGAGGTGAAGAAGCACAGTATAGAGCACAAAAGAGGAAAATATTCCTAGTTGAGTAAAGCGCAATGAAGATGACAAGAGAACCTCGTTGAAAAGGTTTTGTAATTAAATTCAATGCATGCATAGAAGATTTGTTCTTTCACTAAGATATGAATTGACCATATAGTTTACAATCCTGAGTGTTCCAAAATATCCAAAGTTTGTTGGATTGGAATATATAGAAATTTCAAAGAAGGCTACAGAATTGTCCAAGTAGGCAGAGCTGGATTGATTCAGGTCTTCATTAGTATGGAACTACTAATAAAGGGAGTCCATAACCATTCTTATTTGATTCCAGTTATGTTGGACTGTATTTCTTCCAGTGTTTCATTTAGAAATGTTGCAACCATGCTGGTTACATGTTCTAACTATTGGCTTAGAGAATGAGAATTTTGTTCATTTCTTGGTCCCTGACAAAGAATTCTTAAGTTTATCATTCTTTGGAATGGTGTATGTTCAATTTTGTATTATTTTTCTATTTAAATTAGTCCACGTTTCACTGAATGATTAACTTCAGTTTTTATAACCTTCTGTTATGATAATCCAAGGGTAATTCTACCGGAAATGTAAGACATGAGATTGATTTTTGCAAATCTGTTGGTTTAAATGCCACAATGCAATGTTAAGGGCTTTGTAGTTATATCTAATAAGGAAACTGTGTTAATAGTGGAAAAATGGATATGAAATAACCAGTATGCAGATAAAAGACTGATCAATGCCATAATGCAATGGTGGCGGTGGCGTATGGTATTTTTATATAGACAATAGCAGAGTCTCAAATGGCATACAATGAACTGCTGCCTTGATTTCAGGTTTATTTGTATTGGTGCCTTGCTATAGGATATTGTTCGTTATACATGCACCCCCTGTCCTGCAGTGTGTTCATATGGTTGGTTATACATGCACCCTCATCCTGTAGTTGGTTCAACCATGAGACCTGATAGGACCAAATCCTACTGTGATCACTTCAGGCACAGTACAGCAATGCTAAGTGCTTTGTATATTTACATCTAATCAGGAAACTAGGCTGATTATGAAAAGATGGATATGAAATAACCAGCATGAAGATTGGTACTTTGCATCTTGGGGAATCCAATATAATGTCTTAAGTTACAGTTATATGGACAGAAATAAAGGACACTCGCTGCAGGGGACCATCTGTATATAGCTGGTGTTATTTAATTAGCACAGTAGTTTTGACTTTCCTGAAACTTGACAGAAGTCTGAAGATCCAAATATTTTATACATAACATATTAAATTTCTTTGAAAAGAGCAAAAGTCTTTTGGCAAAGCTTTCGTTTTTTTTTTTTTGAAATGCAGTGCACTTTTTAGGTAAGTTTTTAAAAGCGAGTTTTTGAATTTGACCTTAATTAAAGTATGAATTAGTAAATTGCTGTACGTTGAGGAGTGTAGATGCTACAACAAAGTAGTGTTTATTGAGGCAAATTTGTTTTGCACCTTATGTTCATTTAACCAACCATGAAATAATATAACTCAACACAAAGCTCATTGGAAGTGTTGGTCAAGTACAACATCTCTCAATATGAGATATTACAATACAACACAGGTTGCATGGGAAACTTTATTGGGAAGCTTGGTATTACAATATAGCACAGGTTGCATGGGAAACTTTATTGGGAAGCTTGGTGAACTGCAGTATGTCAATTGGATTATGAACTTGCATTGTCATAATCATAAACGCCCCAGCTACCAGTAACATACAATTTAATATTCAGGTACTGATTAAGTTAATAATGTTATATTTATTTGATTGATAATTTTTTTAAATAAATTTGATTTCAATGAAGAAATAATCAATTTAATTTTAAAAAATTATTAGCTATTTATAAATTAAAATATTAAATATTTATAAAATGTTTTTTATTTATATTTTAATTTTCTTAAAAAAATCAAAGTTATAAATAAAAATGTTTATTTAAGAGAATTTCTTTTACATAGTGAAATATCTTATCATAACTCAGTTGTCAAATCAGCAGTGGGGACAACCATAGCTGCTACTCTCCTCAAATGTAGGGTGACTCATCACTGTTACTCAAGGAAAGCTAGGAAGCCTGGAATTAGTAATTACCCACTAGTGGTCTGTAAGGGCGCAAACTTTCACTCCTGCTAGATGCCTCTAGGTCTTGGGCCCTTAACTTGTTTCCTTACATCTGAGGAAGACGAGCTCCTAGCCAAGAGAATTTCCATTTTATAAAATGACCTGAAAGAGTTTTCTCAAAACTCAGAATAGGTGATTGAAAAATCTTCTACATAATAATCATTCAAAATCTCTTACATCACTCTCATCCAAAAATGTTTAGGATGGAGATTAGGGGTATGGGGTTATGGCTGGCTTGAACTAAGGTTATGGTTTTTTGTGATTTGCTGAATATATAATTGGACAGTGCTTCTACTTGTGTGACATGGGGTTGGGGTTGGGGTTGGGGTTGGGGTTGATTCTGACTGTAATTGATTCCAATTACTACCACTATACCTTCTGAACTTACTCACCCTGCACCACAAGAAGCACAAAGAAATAATCAAAGTTTAAATGAACAATCTTAGAAATATCTTAACAATATATCATCAGCTGATCTACATCTAAGTGGCTACTTTCATCAACTAATCTACACCTAGATTGCTGGAATTCAACAATATTTGATGACATAAGAGTTCCTTCTTTACAAGCGACTTATTAAATTAGAGGAAGAGCATTGATATAAGCAAAAAAGATTTCAGTGGTCTTGAAATCAAAGATACAGTTACAGGAATTGATAATAGACAAGGCACAGGTTTGGGGCTTTTTTTATGGCTCAAGTCAGGACAATCAAAATAATGTAGGGTGTATTTTACATTTCTGAAAATCATTTTATTAGAATGAAGATAGGCCTAAATAAGGGTTTAAACAATTGTAACGAACTGATGGCTCTCAGATTTTTTATGAAAATTGCAATGGAAAAATCTGTGAAGACCCTACAGGGATATTGAGATTCGATGCTAATGATCAACTGGATTAAGGGGACTGGATAGCTGCTTAATGTTCATCTAAAATCTCTGGGAAGCAGAAAAAAGGCTTCTTTTTGCAACTTTGACTCAATTTCTTTGAGATCATCTCTTCAGAGAACTAAACGCTGAGGCAGATAAACTTCCCAAAAAAGTTACCGGTTTCCAGAAAGGAAGAGTTGTGTTCGAAGAGTTCCGAGGAGAGGCCTCAGCGTATGACTGCAAAGTCAATTGTGCCCTACCGATGAAGGTGGAGATTTGAAATCTGCAAAGTCAATTGTGCCGTACCGATGAAGTCGGAGATTTGAAATTTGAAATTACATATTTACAAGAAGTAATTAATTTAAATATTTTCAAAATAAAATTTTGAAAAAATATGAATTTTATTCAGAGTTGTTTTTAGTGCGATTTTTTGGAGTTTCTGGTGCTTGAATTCAGCGAAAAAATTTGAGTTGAAATCTTGATTTCTGTTATTTAAACTGTTTTTTTACTGTATATATGTATTCAGCACCTTAAAAAACCCTAGGGCACTTTGATAAACCCCTAGGCCACTTTGATTGTGCAAGGTTACCCATCAAACCTCTGTTTTCAATGAATTCCCGCAGAATTTTAGAGAAATTAGACTCGAAAAATCCACCATCAAAAAGTCGCACTAAACACGACTCAATTTTATTCTGGCTAGAGGTACTTAATATGGGATTAAAAAAAATAAAAATTTATTATATTTAAAAAATGTTAATAATAAAAAATATTCAATATTTGAAGTGTTTGCCATTAATAAATTTTTTCTATGTTTATAATAAATAACATAATTATAACCACTTTATATATAGACATAAAGTAATAGTAAAAAATTCAAATTTCATCCATTAATATTAAAAAATTTAAATTTCTTTACTAAAAATGCAGAGTACACATGACACTTTAAATAATATTGATATTACAACTTACAATGAAAGAGATGTGAAATTCATTTCATTTTTAGTATAGAGTTGATATGTGGTATTTAAAAAAGAAATTTGGCTTTAACCATAAATAAAATATATTTCACTTTCCATATCAACCAATATAATTTTATATCAACTTTTTATAGAGGGAGATAAATAAATTGAATGAAAATATTTTTTACTTTTCAATAATATTTCAATTTCCATATTAAGTAACATAATTTTATATCAATTTTATGTATAGAAAAGTACAAAAATTGAATATAGTATGAGTTAGGTATGTAATTCCTCCATATTTCACTATACATTCTAGGTTAAGATGAGTCTATGCTCGTATTTAAAATATATATTAATAATTTTAATTTTTTAAATAGTCTACTTTCAATTATTTATTTTTTATTTTTATTTTTTTTAAATTACTTATTTTTAAAATGTAATTTAAAAAATTTATTTCTTATGCCCGATGATTATTTTTTCCCTAACGCAGGTGGAATTTTCCTTCCCCTTTCGATGGCTGGCAGTCTGCGCTACTTTGACGGTAGGTCCATGATTCAGAATGAAAAGTGGGATTTTCCTAATTTAAATTGGCATGGGCAAGATTATGTTGAGAGTGTTACTCATTGTATCAACTCCCTGGTTCTTTGGGTGATTGTGGGAGGTGGAACTCGGGAGGAAGCTAGTGGAGTCAATAAGGTAGAAGATGGCAATGGAGATGATTTCTTGGATGGATGGTGGGGTTGCATAGGGTAAAATTCAAGCTTTGGGTCTCTAACTACCTCAACATTAGCTCTTCCTCAGTGTTTTAAAATGGTAATATCCTTCTTTGCGCCTTATGCATTTTTTCCCTTGGCTTTTGTGTATTCCTAGTGTGTTGTGGGTTTTGGAAAAAGGTCTTTGAAAGAGCCTACTGATATTCCTTTTCTTTTGAATGCAAGGCCCTTGTTTCCTTCAGAGCTAGTCTATTATTAAGGAAATTTCACTCCTCGATTTGGTCATTAGTTGTTCCTTCTTATTGACCTATTATGTGGGCTAGCTCTATTGAGTTCTTCACACTATTGCAATCCCTTGAGTCGGTGTGGTATGCTCAACTGTATAGTTGGTTTTCGGTCTGTGGTGTTCTTGGGGTATGTAACGCACCTCCCCTCACATCTACCCACTTTCACTGGCTTACCCAGGGTAAACATGATATGAGGAGCTGCTATGACAAGACTCAACCTCCTAGGTGACCTTAAGGAAATGGAGTTGACAAACAAACCTTATTGACTTCCCTCGGGTGCCATAGGACCCTCTAGGAGTAACCCAACCCCTCCAGGTATGCATCCCCTGAGCCAACTTGACCTTGCCATGAGTTCCACCCCTAGTTGCTCCCTTGCCAAGGCATCAATGTGATTGGAGCCTTTTTCTGTTAGTGTTGTGACAGTGACTATGGGTTTTAAGGATAGTTTCCAGGGTTGGGGCTAGGCCTTTGCTAAAAAATCTTTGTAACCTCTAGGATTCATAAATTACACAAGGACAATGCTTGTAGACCAAAAACTAACACTAGGACTAGGCCTGACCATTCCCAACTGGGACTGACATTTTGGCAACCACTTGGCAACAATGCAACCTATAGGTCATGACTCATGAATACAAGACTAAGCATAAGGGTCTAGAAATTCATATTTGACTTAACAATAAGGATCACCACCCACTCTCTTTAACTGTTTTAACATCAATTAGGTCTTACATCCATTATTCTTTCAGTTACAAGTAAAAACATGAAATAAACATTACTAGAACCAATCACATAACCATGCTTATAACCAACATATAACAATATAAATAACCATAGGATAACAACCATTAAAGCCACATAATAACAAGTACAAAAGCAAGAGAACTTAGATTTCATTAAACATAGGCAAGAGACAACCAGGGTCGAGACTTCCACATACCACTCGACCATAGACATGGTTGAACCAAATCTTTCTTTCAGCCAGCCACCCCCGTGCCATATTCCAAACATGAATGTGGGATCTCATGGATAAACCAATCCAAAACAACCAAGGGAATCCAGAGGTTAAACCACCTCCACCTTCACCATATCGTGATCTCACCTAAACTGACACTGAGATCACTAAACTGAATCGAGTTTGGAATGCCTCCAGATCTCATCACTATCCTTGATGAATTTTCCGTCTCCATCTCTCTAGGCTTTACCACAATCCACACCAGATCACTAGGCCCTTACCGATACACCACCCTCATGCTTTATCGTAGTTGTTATCACTCCACCGGATCTCTAAGGCTGAGAAAGAGTCCAAACAGAGGTAACCACAAACTAATCTTTTAGCTTGGTAGCTAACCCTACCAAACCGGAGAGGGCTCTCTCCACAAAATCACAGCTAAGAGGGATGGATGAATTAGAGTTTTATGCTAGGTATGAGTACAAGGGTTTGTTTGTTTGAATTGGTTTGCTGGATGGGTGAATTAGGTCAAAGAGGCTAGGTTAGGGCAAATAAGATTATGATTGCAGTCCATTCAATGGGGAAAGGTAGGTAGGAAGGCTAACACTTTAGGGTTTTTGAGTGGGATGGATCAGATATATGAGGTGCTAGAAAGAGCAAGACAATGCATGTTTTTTTTGTAAATTGAAGAAATGAGACAAACTATGAAGATTTTCCCAAAACAGAGCATAGAAGATGTATTTTGCTTATCAAATTGAAAATAAACATATAATAGAAATGAAATGGATCATGGAGAGTACAAAACATTCATACATATGCAATAGAAGAAGAAACAATGTTAAATTTCCATACCACAGGTATCCCAAAGAAATAGTTGCAACTCTTTCATTAAATTCCTGCCAAATACTGAATACACTAGAGTCTCTGATCAATGTAACAACATCCAACTATATCCCTCTTGTGAAGTGAGTCAAGAACTAAAAGATATAGCCATCAAACAACTTCTCCCAACCTCAGGGGTCGAATCCCTAAGTTGAGGAGCTGTTCCACCAAAAACTAAACTTCATACCTAGAGTATAGGGAGGTCAAATTGACTCATCTCTCAATTTTTGGAAACTGATTCATTACATCTCATCAAGAGTTTTTACCTAATGTATTTACCACTAGGTAAATTAAAAACATGATTATTAAATTTAAATCCTTGAATTACTTTGGTAAGAACATCATTTTCTGAGGTGAAACTGAGAAAAATGAGAAAATTTACAAATTTCAGGAAACACAGAAAATTGGTAAAAAGCGCAGCGCCAACTTCAACTCCACTTTTGAAGGGGTTCCTAGTGTCCAAATTGAGCTCAAAATAGCTCATTGGAAATATTGTCCTATCTAGTTTCTAAAACTGTTCTTGATGTTAAAAAATGACTAGATTTGACCCTCCAAAAGGTCAATATCCCAAGACTGCTCAAAAGCGCAGCACCGGCCTCAAAAACAGGGCAGAAATATGTTTTTTGAGGTTCTTTTTGACTTTTTGATCGCTCGGTTGGCCCAAAAAAGCTTAGAAAAGTTTTTTTTCATTGGAGGTCCCTAGAAAAAATGCAGTGCCTAGGGAGTTGTGCTTTTGACAGTGCAACTGTGCAAAAGTGTCAAAATTTGCAAAAACTCAAAATTTTTCAAAACTTGCCCAAAATTTCTTCAAATTTGTGCTATGGAAGCTTGAAGAAGTGTGCTAAGAAATGAGGGATGTCTCTGCAAGGATGTCAAACTTGTCTCTCTCCTTTTTCTTGGCTAGGGTTTGCTTGTGTTTCTCCTGCAATTGCTTAAGTTTGATGCTACAAACCTTGTTTCTTGTGATGTACTTATTTGACAAGTTTATGAGCATCTTGTTGTCCTTGTTTGCCTTGTGGAGGAGCTTCTCAAGATGTATGTTGACCCTTTCAAGCCATATTTCTCTGTCCTCTTCAACCTCCTTGGCAATTTTTTCCTCAAAAGTGAGTTTTTCATCCTCACTATTCTGCTGTTGTAAAGCCCTCTTAAGACCTCCTATTTTTGGTATTTTTCTGCTGCTTTGGATGTCATCATGGTCAGGGTCTTTAGGTGGCATCACAACTTTAAATTTCTTTGTTTTAAGCAACTCTAGCTCCATGAGAATTTGTTTATCCTTTAACTGCTTATTCTCCTGCTCAAGAAAAGAAATGACAAACTTAGATCTCTCTAAGTTAGTCTGAAGCCCTCTAATTTGGGCATCCTTCTCCTTGATAATCAAACTGGAAGCCTCATGATCATCTAGCTGATCCAATTCAACTAGGTCAAAATCTGATTCCTCATCGTGAGGGTCCTCATCCTCTTGCATGGCTTCCTCGTGGACATTTGCCTATGTCATCTTTTCCTTTCCCTTCTGTACCTTCTTTGCTGATGAAGAAGGCAAGGTCCCTTCCACTTTCTGTGGAGAAAACACTTGCCTATACCCTCTCTGATATGTTCTAGCCAATGTGCCCATTTAAGCCCTTTTAGGCTTGCTGACAATAACCCTACTAGGTGACCCAATCTAATCCTGAAATTGTGATGATGGTGGTGAAATGGGTGTAGTAGGCTGAGCTGATGAGGAGTAGGTGTTGTGGGCTGAGATGGAGGAAGCCTACCTTTAGCATGTTGATCAGTAGGATGAGATGAAGAAGGCATATCTTCATCATGCTGAGCTTGTGGAGTTGTGAAGATATCATTGGCAATGAAGGTGTCCCGTGAAATATGCAACTGGTTAAGGTGACGAAGGACAATGATCTTGATTAGAGAGTGGTAAAAGAGGTTGTTCATCTGCGGGTTATAATCTCTCCTTGGTACAATGTATGCCATTTTGTCTATGCTCCTCAACAAATAGTATGGGATATTAAGAAATTTGACTCTTGTGAAGTGCATAAGTAGTCTAATATGATATATATAGAGGCTAGAGAACCTTCCTTCACAAGATAAGTACTTCATGATGATCTTCATCATGGGGGTATACCTATCAAGAAGGCCGCTGAAAGGAAAAACTCTCCTTCTCTCATTTCTGTACCTTGGCTTGATGAATGGTTCATAATATTAATCATCCAAGTCTTTGGATTTAAACCACCTTTCACCCATGTTTGGAATCCCCGTGGCAACATCAATGATAAATGTAGATATGGTGAAGGTTACACCTGCAAGGGTCACCTGATTTTATTTGAGGTTTGAAATGAAAATTCTGCTCAAAATAGGGTGATGTTGAACTCTTTCAATCATAATGCAAAAATCAAGGGAACCGAGATATTGAAAGCAAGAGACTCTCATTGGTGAAGCCATCAGTTCTCTGGTGTTGGTGGGCTCAAGCCCGATGATTTTTCCTCCTTTATGTGGCCTTCTCTCTTGTCTATCCTCCTCTTCCTCCATGTAATATTTGTCTTCTTCCATGGTGTTTTTTATCTAGAAACCCTAGGGATGAGGAAATGGGAGTGGGGATAGGTCTAGGAAAAATTAGGGAGATGGGGGAAGGGGTTATTGAACTTTGGGAGCTGATAGTGGGTTAATATGTTTAGGGAATTAGAAATGATAATTTTATTATAGGTTTTGAGTATGGGTGGCTAGGAAATTTTAAATACCCATGACTTAGGGTTTAGGTGAAAAGGGATTTATGGAAAGGGATATAGCGTTGTAGGGGTAGGGATAGGGTTTATAGTGATGTGATGCAGCCAGAAGGTTGAAATTACCCACAATACACATATTTCTAATAAGTTATGCCTTTCCCAAGTAAATACCCGTTAAACAGAGTATTCACACGCAGAGATTATACTTTTATGGCCCACACTTGAACGGACCAATCAGCGCCAAGCACAACTTTGAAACTTTTATGACTTAACTCCCCGCAGATTTCAAAACTTAACACTTTTGTAAGTTTGCGATTTTGCGATATAGAAAATCGCACCAAACTCCATATTGCATGTCGCAACTTTTAAAGTTTAGCGATAACAGTTATCCTCTATCCTATGTGATGTGCGATATGCGCTTTATCGCTATGTTGACACATGGCTTCCCCTCACCGCATCGTAGATTTATTAACTTATTGCACTTCAACCTTTTATCGCATTGCGAGGAATATAACTTATCCAGTGAAATCTTAACGATATCCACATAAATCTGCAATGTGCGATATGCGCTGGAGTGCTATGCCGACATGTGGCTCCCCTTCACCACATCGCAAATAAAACAACTTAACCGACGAAGTATTAACGATATTCGTTAAAAATTGCGATGTGCGAATTTGTGATTTTCCGTCCACCATTGATCTATGCCCAATATAACAGTCCTCGCTCTCCTTTACTCCTCCACTTCGCATCACACTTCAAATAACTTATGGGTTAAGGCCTTAGTGCGAAACACTAAATTCTATGACTTGCGAAATCGCTTTCAAGGCGATTTAATCTCCACCATTGGTCTTCTGTCAGATCTAACGGTCTCTACTGTGCATTCACTGGCCCACTTCACATAAGTATTTTCACACAGAACTCCACTGAGTCTTTGTTTGTTCGCCTCACAAATCGACTTCTTTGCATACACTGTGTGATAACAAAATACTCAACTCAACAGTGAATTAAAGAGTGAAATTTAACATAGACAGGAGAATTTCAACACAACACTTTAGAATTATCAGAAAGGTAATTACATAGAGACGAGCTCTTCAATGGTTGGAATTTACATTCAAATGACTTCTCGTCTCTGTCTCTCCTCTATCACAAAGCACACACACTTCTCACACTTCACTCTCTCTACCCTATCACACTTCACACACTTATCTACGCTTCCATCTAACTTAAAGAGCTTTTTCATTTATTAGCTTTTAAGCCAACTCTATCTTATCCTCTCAATCCTAATCTATTTTCTAAATCTCCTCACAGGGAGAACCAAATGATACTTTTATTCCTATTTAATCTAGGACATTAAAACTAGCTAACTTCACACATTTAAATCTAAATAAACTATTAATGATCAAATTTTCCCACTTCTTGTTTGGCCACAAAATGTGAACACATAATCACATCATTGGAAATTGTCTGGATGCTCTTGCATTAGACTCCCAAAGAAGAAAAGATTGATCCATCAATGTTTCAGGATCTGCATTAAACTTCTGTAACTCTGTTGTTGTCATCCAACTAGCGTCTTCCACTGGTTGTCCTTTCCATTTGACTAGATACTGATAATAGGTCTGTCCCCTGGTCTTATTTGTTACTCTTTTCTCCAGAATGGCTTCCACTTCTTTTTTTGTTGTCTTTGGCATCTGTTCCTTCCAATTCAAAGTATGTAGTTCATCCCACTAGATAGATGCATGGCCCTTCAACTTGGTAGCTGCAAACTTTACCTTCTTCTTATCTTTGACCTCTTCTAAGTCGAAATACTTTTCCTCCGAACTGATCCAATCTATCAGTTCATCCACTTTAAGGTTCCCTTCATATAAAGGAATCTCCATTCTTTGTTTTCCACTAACCTTTGCCAATATCTTGAAAACCTTAGCTTCCTCACTTTCTTATTATTATTCTTCTTCTTCAGAAGATTCTTCTGTTGCACTGACATCTTCTTCTTCAGGTGCTCTCTTCTGAGCAGTCTCCATTGTTGCTATCCTTGTATGAAGGTGTCGAATCTCTTCAAGAAAAGCTACATTTGATGTAAGTCTCCCTCGACCTCTGCCAGCTCCTCTCCTAGGTGGCATATTTAGTATAATACTTGAGAACAAATCTCAACCTTTAGCTTTAATACCAAATGCTGCAGCCGGAAGGCCGCAATTACCCACAATACACATATTTCTAATAAGTTCTGCCTTTCCCAAGTAAATACCTGTTAAACAGAGTATTCACGCGCAAAGCTTATACTTTTATGGCCCACACATGAATGGACCAATCAGCGCCAAGCGCAACTTCACAACTATTATGACTTACCTCCCCGCAGATTTCAAAACTTAACAATTTTGTAAGTTTGTGATTTCGTGATATCGCAAATCACACCAAACTCCATATCGCATGTCGCAACTTTTAATGTTTAGCGATAAGAATTATGCTCTATCCTATGCGATGTGCGATATGCACTTTATTGCTATGTAGACACGTGGCTTCCCCTCACCACATCACAAATTTATTAACTTATCGCACTTCAACCTTTTATTGTATCACGAGGAATATAACCTACCCAATGAAATCTTAATGATATCCACATAAATCTGCGATGTGCGATATGCGTTGGAGCGCTATGCCGACACGTGGCTCCCCTTCACTGCATCGCAAATAAAACAACTTAACTTGTGAAGTCTTGCGATGCGTGATTTTCGATTTGTCGTCCATCGTTGATCTATTCCAAATCTAACGGCCCTCACTCTCCTTTACTCCTCCACTTCGCATCGCACTTCAAATAACTTATGGGTTAAGGCCTTAGTGCGAAACAATAAATTCTGCGACTTGCGAAATAGCTTGCGAGGCGATTTAATCGCCACCATTGGTCTTCTATCAGATATAACAGTCTCTACTATGCATTCACTGGCCCACTTCACATAAGTCTTTTCACACAGAAATTCGCCAAGTCTTTATTTGTTCGCCTCACAAATAGACTTCTTTGCATACACTGTGCGATAACACAATACTCAACTCAACAATGAATTAAAGAGTGAAATTTAACACAGACAGAAGAATTTTAACACAAAACACTTTAGAATTATCAGAAAGGTAATGTAAAGCCGAGCCCTTCAATGGATGGAATTTACACTCAAATGACTTCTCCTCTCCATCTCTCCTCTATCACACAACACACACACTTCTCACACTTCACTCTCTCTACCCTATCACACTTCACACACTTATCTACGCTTCCATCTAACTAAAAGAGGTTTATCATTTATTAGCTTTTAAACCAACTCTACCTTATCCTCTCAATCCTAATCTATTTGCTAAATCTCCTCGCAGGGAGAACCAAATGCTACTTTTATTTCTATTTAATCTAGGACATTAAAACCAGCTAACTGCACACATTTAAATCTAACCAAACTATTAATGATCAACTTTTCCCGCTTCTTGTTTGGCCACAACATGTGAAGACATAATCACATTGCTGGAAATTGTCCGGATGCTCCTACATCATGATGTAGGAAGGGAATGCAGGGTTTATGGGCATCAAATTGGGAACGAGGAGATGGGATTAGGGTTTTCAACTAGACAAACTACCAATTTTTCATGAGAACAAAAACACCATGAAAATTCTCTTGAAGAATGCAAGGAGGAGGCAAATGTGTCTTACTTACTTGTGAAGAGGTGGTAATAAAATTTGTTGGAGGTTAGGAGCAATTTGGATGAGTTTTCGAGCTCGCTGGGAAAACTAGGAAAAAGCGCAGCGCCTTACCTAGAAGCGCATCGCCCTTCAACAAAAAAAACAACACCTTTTCCAAAAGCGAGCGCCTGTTCAAAAAATGCAGCGCCACCCAAAAACTCAAATTTTGACCCTAAAAATTGGTTTTTTGAGCTGAGGGAGTGCAAGCTCGATAGTTGCAATAGCAAATGAGCTTCTTCTTTGTCTTATGGTGGTCTTTATACTTGATGAATTTAATTTTTTGGGCCTTGGGACCCACTTTCTCTTTTCTTCTCTTTCACTTTACACTTTGAAACTATACCTTTTCTTTTTGACTTCATTATTTACACATTGATCATTTGATGATTGAGAACTCTTTACGTTTTAACTTTTGATGTTTTTTTGGCATGTGGAACTCTGAGTTGGCAGCTTTGGAACTATGAACTTATTACAAATTGAGTGACATGAAATTACATAATGGAAAACAAAAATAACAATTTGAAATAAAAATTACATCTTGGAATAAGAATTACTCCTTACAAATCATCTTTACATGGTAAAGAGAGGTTATTTGATCACTTTCTTACTTGCTGCTCTTATGCAATGGAAATGGTTTATTATTGGACCTTGAAAAACCCTAGAAACCTAACGAAACCTTGACTGAGTGGACTTCATGAAGACATGACTAAACAAGTGATAAAAACTCATGAATGATGGTCATTCAACAAATTATGAATATGAGCCAGCAAGTAATGGAAACTTAGGAAAAGTGAATTTTTTTGATTTTAGGGCTACCATGAGTGAGTAAATTTTGGAATGGTGACCTAGTGAAATTACAAAATTTCTGAATGAGACCCTAATATGATATGAAAAGAGGATTTTTAATCATTGATGGCATGATGCAAATACTGACACTAACATTGGTCTTATTGGGGATGACAACTCTGAAAGAGGTGTCAAGAACACCGCAGACCAGCAAGCATTATCTATTGGGCCAATATAGTAAAAAACTCAAACTAATAGACATGACTGAAAAATGATAACTCAAATGAAAATGATTGACTCAAGAAAAACTCAAAATTGACTGAAAATTGACTCAATACTGAGTCAAAACTAACTGAAGTAAAAAACTTACTAAACTTATTGATGACAACATATTGCCGAGACTTGAGGGCTTCAAATCCTAATGATAACCACCTGTCTGCTGAAGGCATATGAAAAATCATGTGAAGTGATCCTTCCAATGTAACCAATCCAGTAGATGGCTACTTACTAAAATTCTGCTCTCTTTTTCCTCGAGCAGGCAGAAAAAACAAAAAACTAGGCCACTCCAAGTGTCTACTGAACATGTGCTTCTCGTTCATGAAAACAAGAAAATACATCTTACCTGCTAACTATAGAAAATTAGTAAAAGGATCTTCAAAAATATGAAATGTTACCTTGTCTCGAGATTCAACAAAAACACAAGAACACTCTTCATTCTGATATGAAAGAACAATTGGTTGTCGATCCATAGGAAGGCATAGGGAAGTATGACTTTCTGTTGTCTGAGTATTGGCTGTAAATTCCTCAAGTATGGGAAAATATGATTCTATCTTTGGCATACTGTCTATCTTAAGTTCATACTCTTCAAATTCATATTATAAATCATTCTTGAACAGAAAAAATTCTTCAAGATTGTTAAAGATGACAACCTTATCCTCTTCATGAAAGACAAAAATATTTGTTAGCTGATCTCTTTGTAGGAAATCATCATTAAAAAATGGCTTACTGACAACAACTTCCTGTATAGTTTCATCAGTTTCACGATTGTCGTCATTTAAACTCATATTTTCATTTTCAATAATGGAAGAAGTTTCACTGACACATTCTTGACTATGTGAACACTGCAAACTTGCATTAGCTTGGGCTGTAATATGACTATTCAGGAGCTGATCTATCTCATCTTCAGTCAAAGGAGGAAGTACTCTTTGTTTTCTTTAGATGAAACAATAATTGTCTTCTTTCCCTCCTAAATATTCACAAGGATGTTGAATATCTTCTTTAATCTTAAGAAAAGGAGCATATAAATTTTCATTAGATTGCTGATTTATTTCATGTGGTTTCATTTGACTATCAAGATGCAAAATTCTTTCATCTTCAAGCAAAGGGGAAACTATTGCATGCTGAATATGATCTTGTGTATCAAAATGACTATCTTCTTCAGATTGCTGTTGAAGGGAGACATCATAGAAGGCTTCAATGATCTCTTGATCATTCATGCATTCGATATCATCAATAATCTCAAGATATGCAATAAAACCTTCACTATAATCACAACGGCTTTGTAAGAGAGATAAAGAAAGATTAGACTTTACATACTATTTGGAGAACATCTTATGGATATCTTTAAGAGAACATAAGCTTCCTTCTGGTAACCCTTCATACCATACCCTAGCTTTATCTTTAAGAGTAGCCATAAAAACCTTCATGAGACAGTATTCAGGAAACTCAACTCTCAATCTACATACATGTACAAAAAATTTAATAAATGCAGATTAACATCATCTTTTTCTTCATCTTTGAATATGGGAATATGTGTAAACCAATCAACATAAGGCGTAGGATTTGGAAATCCAGGGATTTGAGATCGATCCATAGGATCATACCTGATATTTTTTCTTGTAGTAGAACTCATCTCGACAATAATGAAGTCATCGAGAAGTCTATTGAAATTACCAGTTCTTGAAAAGTGAAGTCACCATGAAAATTCTGAACCTTTGGATTCTTCGACACTGGATTCGCGATGTGAATGATGCACAACCTTCTTGTGCTTGATCGCTGTTCACTGTCAGCAATCATATATGATCTTACTCATTCTTTCCTAGGGAATATTTGTCTTTTTGCCTCCCTGAAAAAGACGCCAGTATGTTATCACTCCACTGGATCTCTAAGGCCGAGAAAGAGTCCAAACAGAGGTAACCATAGACCAATCTTTTAGCTTGGTAGTTAGCCCTACCAAACCGGAGAGGGCTCTCTCCAAAAAATCATAGATAAGAGGGATGGATGAATTAGAGTTTTATGCTAGGTATGAGTACAAGGGTTTGTTTGTTTGAATTGGTTAGCTGGATGGGTGAATTAGGTCAAAGAGGCTAGGTCAGGGCAAATAAGATTATGATTGCAGTCCATTCAATGGGGAAAGGTAGGTAGGAAGGCTAACACTTTAGAGTTTTTGAGTGGGATGGATCAGACATATGAGGTGCTAGAAAGAGCAAGACAATGCATGTTTTTTTTGTAAATTGAAGAAATGAGACAAACTATGAAGATTTTCCCAAAACAGAGCATAGAAGATGTATTTTGCTTAGCAACTTGAAAATCAACATATAATAGAAATGAAATGGGTCATGGAGAGTACAAAAAAATCATACATATGCAACAGAAGAAGAAACAATGTTAAATTTCCATAGCACAGGTATCCCAAATAAATAGCTGCAACTCTTTCATTAAATTCCTGCCAAATAATGAATACACTAGTCTCTGATCAATGCAAAAACATCCAACTATATACCTCTTGTGAAATGAGTCAAGAACTGAAATATATAGCCATAAAACAACTTCTACCAACCTCAGGGGTCGAATCCCTAACTTGAAGAGCTATTCCACCAAAAACTGAACTCCATACTTAGAGTGTAGGGAGGTCAAATTGACTCATCCCTCACTTTTGGAAACTAATTCATTACATCTCATCTAGAGTTTTTACCTAATGTATTTACCCCTGGGTAACTTAAAAACATGATTATTAAATTTAAATCCTTGAATTACTTTGGTAAAAACATCATTTGCCAAGGTGAAACTGAGAAAACTGAGAAAATTTGTAAATTTCAGGAAACATAGAAAATTGGCAAAAAGCGCACTGCTAACTTCATCTCCACTTTTGAAGGGGTTCCCAGTGTCCAAATTGAGCTCAGGATAGCTCATTGGAAATCTTGTCCTGTCTAGTTTCCAAAAATGTCATTGATTTTAAAAAATGACTTTATTTGACCCTCCAAAAGGTCAATCTCCCAAGACTGGTCAAAAGTGCAACGCCAACCTCAAAAACATGGCAGAAATATGTTTTTTGAGGTGTTTTTTGACTTTTTGACTGACCGGTTGGCCCAAAAAAGCTTAGGAAAGTTGTTAGGGTGACTATATTTGGACTTCTGAATCCAATGGTGCCTTTATTTTTGTCATTGGATTTCCCTAGAAAAAGCGCAACGCCTAGGGCGTTGCGCTTTTGATAGTGCAACTATGAAAAATTGTCAAAATGTGCAAAAACTAAAAAAGTTTCAAAACTTGCCCAAAGTTTCTTCAAAATTGTGCTATGGAATCCTAATGAAGTGTGCTAAGAAATGAGGGATGCCTCTGCAAGGATTTCAAGCTTGTCTCCCTCATTTTTCTTGGCTAGGGTTTGCTTGTGTTTCTCTTGCAATTACTTAAGTTTGATGCTACAAACCTTGTTTCTGGTGATGTACCTGTTTGACAAGTTTCTGAGCATATTGTTTTCCTTGTTTTCTTTGTGGAGGAGCTTCTTAATATGTATGTTGACCCTTTCATGCCATATTTCTCTGTCCTCTTCAACCTCCTTGGAAATATTTTCCTCAAAAAGAAGTTTTTCATCCTCACTCTTCTGCTGTTGTAAAGCCCTCTTAAGGCTATTAGGGGAATTTCGAGGTCTAAAATGGGCCTCCTAAGAAAAATGTACAACAAAAATAAACTTTATAAGAACCAATAGGATTCAGGATGATGATGTCAACCGTGGGGGATGATTCACCATTTTTTAAGTAAAAGGGTAAGAAGATTAAAAAATAATAAAATAATAAAACTACTTTTTCAACTCTTATTTTCAACTTATCTCCGAAATTTTTTACTCAAATTTCGAGCGGGAGTACTTGTTGGATGAAAAATTTAATTCCTCATCCAAGGAGTACCCATGTTTCATAATTTCAATGGACATTTCTACACGAAAAATGAGAAATACATTAAAAAATGTGATTACAATCACGCTTTACATGTATTTATCATTTTTCGTGTAGCAGGACCCATCGAAAGTATTCAACATGGGTACTCCTTGGATGAGGAATTAAATTTTGCATCCAACGAGTACTCTCGCTTGAAATTTGAGTAAAAAATTTGGGAGATAAGTTGAAAATATGAGTTGAAAAAGTAGTTTTTTCATTTTTCCCTCTAAAATTTGATGATGTCATAAAATCTTATTTTATTATTTCCACTATTATTTTATAATTTCCTTAGGAGACCCATTTTAGACCTCAAAATTCCCCTAATGACCTCTTGTTTTTGGTCTCTTTTTGCTACTTTGGATGTCATCATGATCAGTATCATTAGGTGGCATCATAGCTTTACATTTCTTTGTTTTAAGCAGCTCTAGCTCCATGAGAATTTTCTTATCCTTCAGATGCTTATTCTCCTGCTTAAGAAAATAAATGACAAACTTAGATCTATCTAATTTAGTCTGAAGCTCTCTAATTTGGGGATCCTTCTCCTTGACAATCAAACTTGAAGCCTCATGGTCATCTAGCTGATCCAAGTAAACTAGGTCAAAATCTGCTTCCTCATCATGAGGGTCCTCATCCTCTTGCATGGCTTCCTCATGAACATTTTCCTTTGTCATATTTTCCTTTCCCTTCTGTACCTGCTTTGCTGATGAAGAAGGCAAGGTACCTTCCACTTTATGTGGAGAAAACACTTGCCTATACCCTCTCTGATATGTTTTAGCCAATGTGCCGATTTCAACCCTTTTAGGCTTGCTGATAATAACCTTGCTAGGTGACCCAATATGAGCCTGAAATGGTGATGATGGTGGTGAAATGGGTGTAGTAGGCTGAACTAATGAAGGAGTAGGTGTTGTGGGCTGAGATGGAGGAAGCCTATCTTCATCATGTTGATCAATAGGATGAGATGAAGAAGGCATATCTTCAGCATGTTGAGCTTGTGGAGCTGCGAAGATATCATTGGCAATGAAGGTGTCCCATGAAATATGCAACTCGTTAAGGTGATGGAGGATAATGATAATGATGAGAGAGTGGTGAAAGAGGTTGTTCATCTGCTGGTCATAATCTCTCCTTTGTACAATATATGCCATTTTGTCTATGCTCTTGAACATATAGTATGGGATATTAAGCAATTTGACTCTTGTGAAGTGCATAAGCAGTATAATATGATATGTATAGAGTCTAGATAACCTTCCTTCACAAGAGAAGTACTTCACAATGATCTTCATCATGGGGGTATACCTATCAAGAAGGTGGCTGAAAGGAAAACTCTCCTCTCATTTCTGTACCTTGGCTTGATGAATGGTTCATAATAATGATCATCCAAGTCTTTGGATTTAAACCACCTTTCACCCATGTTTGGAATCCCTGTGGCAACAAAAATGATAGATGTAGATATGGTGAAGGTTACACCTGCACCTGATTGTATTTGAAGTTTGAAATGGAAAGTCTGCTCAAAATAGGGTGATGTTGAACTCTTTCAATCATATTGCAGAAATCAAGGAAATCGATATATTGAAAGCAAGAGACTATCATTAGTGAAGCCATCAGGTCTCTGGTGTTGGTGGGCACAAGCCTGAGGATTTTTCCTCCTTTATGTGGCCTTCTCTCTTGTCTATTCTCCTCTTCCAGTCTATCCTCTTCTTCATGTCTATCCTCCTCTTCCTCCAAGTAATGGAAACTTAGGAAAAGTGAAATTTTTTGATTTTAGGGCTACCACGAGTGAGTAAATTTTGGAATGATGACCTAATGAAATGAATTTTTTTTTGAATGAGACCCTAATATGATATGAAAAGAGGATTTTTGATCACTGATGGCAGGATGCAAATACTGACACTAACAGTAGTACCCCGCAAAAACTGGTCAAGGGATTCCTAGGACTTTGGGATTGTTCTTGAGACCACCTCTACTCTAGATTCTGAAACCATCCAAAAATTCCAAAGCTCAAAACCGATAATAATCCCATCACACCATGGTTATCTGGAGAAAGGAAAGGCAAGGTTGAAAACCACTGTCAAAACCCAACAAAACCACGCCACCGACAACAAAAGAACCAAATACCAACATGCACATACCATGCATGTCAAAACCAGCTAGGAAATCATTCATGCAATATGTTAGGTGCAAGTATTCTTGTTGAAGTTGCTTGATCCTTCTCTTACTTGCTTGATCTCTTATTTTATTTCCTTTCCTTGTCCTACCTTTGTTTCTTTCTCTTTTTCTTTGCTTCTTTGATCTCCTTCTCCTCTTTGAGTGTAATTCTTAAAATGAAATGACAAAGGGCTATCAACTGATGCTCTGAGGTATTTTTATCATTCATGCCTCTAATTTATTCAAATTTCCATTATTTTCCTTCAAATTCCTCCTCACATGAAACCTACAACCTTTCACCTTCCTTTTCTCCTAATTTCCTTTATTTTCATAAATAAGTGTGCCAAAATACCTTTCGTTCCTTTTTAATTCCTTAGCCATTTCCTTCACCAATCTTCCCTTAGCCATAAACACATCTAGTGATTCCCACTATGATATATTTGCCCAACATTTAGCTTGGAAGAAGTGTCCCTTAACCGTGGTCTTAATTTTTCCTTTATTAACGTTTATTGCGTGAAATTTTAGTCCGGGCCTGATACAGAACCTTCCTCCTTAGGGAACATTGTCCTCTGTGTTAAACCACACCTATACCTCAACACAATTGGTGAAAATAAATAACACTACCCAAGTAGGTTTATAACTTAACTCGACGCAATATTTATAATGAATAACACAAAAACAATCATGACGACATGAAAATATAGCAACCATACCGTTTATTGGAGCTTTATAACTTAGCTCATGGAGGTATTTACAATAGAAACCATACATAAATATGTATAAATACCAAAAATGGTTTGCCTCAACTGGAAAACAATGAAGGATACATAGCCCACATCTGATCCACTATCTCCCATGTAGCTTCTTTGGGCCCAATTTGCTTCCACTGCATTTTAACTTGTTCTATTGCTCTGTCCCTGAGCATGAGTTGTTTTTGCTGTAATCTGCACTAAGGTTCCAGTAGAAATTCTCCTTCTTTCTTGATCCCGGGTAAAATCTTGATACCCTTAACTAAGACCTTTTACTTTGGCTAATTATAATTAGAATTGCATTTAGTTAAGACGTTAATGAACTGAAAGAACAATTGTAGTTGTAAATAAGAGGAACATAAATGAACAAGATCAGCAATCATAAGACCATGTCATTTGATGACGGAGTTCGTCCAGGAGGGACTACATCTCCGGGCCTCGGTGTCAAGATGGTGTAGGTCGCTGCATTATGTGTTGTAAGAAGAAGATGTACATGGATGTGTTTCCCTATGACATACAAGGAAACATTCCCTCACGCAGGAGTGGCTCGACTTCTTTAAGAGATGTTCCACTACGGAACTCTCATACATAAAGAAAGATTCCTATCAGTATGACCATAGCTGACATGTAATAAATAAGAGTATCCCACCAATCCCGGCAAACATGGGATCTCAACAATACACATATGAAAACGAGCATCCCGCCAATGTGGGATAAAAGGGATCTCGTACATGACACAAATACATAGCTGAAAATACATCAATAAAAACACAAGGCAAGATCCCACGACTCATGTATCAACCGGGATCTACAATACATAATGCATCTCAAAGAGAAATAAATGAAGAAGTACATGGAATCCACATCATATACCTCATGCTGCCATTTGCTGAAGGCTGAGTTGCTCTGCGGCTGAATTTGAAAACACCATCAATCTTGTGGCGTTGAAAAAGGAAAAAATGACTGCTCACTTGTGGAAGTATGACACCTGCATAACCCACTTCCAAAAGTGGCTGAAAAATCGAAAACTCAGACGAAGAAACTGAGCACGCCATCAGACTCGTGGCGTCGAGTAGTGCAGAAATGACATAAAATTTTGTCCCATTTGGACAAATTCAAAATTTCGCTCTCCTAAAAGTTGGGCTCAATTAGGGCTATGCCCGCCTCTTTCTGGACTCATGGTTCCACATGAACTGCAATAAAAAATCATAAAATCTCGATCTGTGTGCGCACATGCTACTGCTCCATGGCCTCACACTTCTGAGTTGAAATGTTTATACAACATTTCATGGGTGGATTTACCAAGGAATTTGTTGGTGCAATTGGTTTCAGATTCGAAGTTGGGGGGGAGGAGGTCGGGTGGTCAAATCTAGACCCCTCCGAATTAAGGCGAACTTTATTTTTTTGTTGTAACTGTTTTTAAAATTTAAACTCCCCATTTCATTTTTAAAATCCCACAGCAGTAATTTAATACACGTGGGGGTCGGGTCTGCATTGGGCGGCCAGCCCTTGAAGCTCCCGCCGGCATCGTATTTTTGAATGGGAGGTGGGTTGGGGCTGCGGGGTCATGACCATTGGCCGCACCCATAATGGTTACGACTTCAATAAAATGGATTCGGTTGGTTGGTTGGTGGTGCCGCCTGCTCGGGGGCCGGCCACATGGCCGGGCGAGTTCGACCCCCACTGGCACCAGATTATATATAAAACAATCAAGATGTTGCCGTGGGTTCCATCGAAGGGGGTGGCGGGGTTGGTGGCCTGCCTCCCCATATATATATATATATATATATATATATATATATATATATATATATATATATATATTTTTTTTTTTTTTTTTTTTTTAAATTTTAAAACAAATGGTCATTTTTAAAAATTCGGATTTGGACCGAAGGAGTGATTTTAACCAGGCGAAAATTTCACTCGGAATCTAGCCTGAGTTGGTTGGAATCTGGTGGCCTGATTTGGTCCAAATTGCATTCTCTTTAAGGCTGCCTAGTCACCAAGTAAAACCAAAAATTTGACCGCTCCTAACTCCTTCATACAGACTCAGAATTGAGTGTCGTCTGCGCCATTGGAATCAGAAAGATGAGATCTACAACATGATCTTGGTTCGAGAGATTTTCGAACACTTTGATTTTTGAGCCCTATGTGCTGAGCCACTTGTACTTGTACCTATTTAATCCACTTGGATCATTCCTCCTCACTGAGGAGCTTTTGGTCCTCCAAAAGCATCAAGCATTACCTATCATCAATTGTCTGCAACCGTCGTTAAAAGGCACATCCCCACATGACTCCTTCACCTGGCGTACTTCGGAATCAAGATGCAAAGCCATCATCTACAACTGCTGCAATGCGATGTCTGAAAAGGAACATACCTTGAAGACTCCTTCACCTCTTGTACTTTGGAATCAAGATGCAAAGCCATCATCTACAACTGCTGCAATGCGATGTCTGAAAAGGCACATCCCTTGAAGACTCCTTCATCTCTCGTACTTCGCAATCAAGATGCAAAGCCATCATCTGCAACTGTGGATATGCAAATGTATGAAAAGGAACATCCCTTGAAGACTCCTTCACCTCACGTACTTCGGAATCGAGATGCAAAGCCAACACCTGCAACTACAGAAATGAAAATGTCTCTAAAGGCACATCCCTTGAAGATTCCTTCCCCTATCATACTTCAGAATCATGATGCAAAGCCCTCCTGAAAGTTGCAATGAACATTACATTCTCAATGTGACCAACAATGACCCAAATATTTCCATGCTTGCCACGAGTTTATAACATGTACTCGGTGGTCAAGCTTATAGCAAAATGGAAATCATACCTCAACAAAATTACAAGACCAGACCTCATCGTCACATTCGAAGTGATGGAAAAACTCCTCATCACTTTTACATGAAAGAAATGCATCAAACGACTCATATAATATGACCAAAACATAATCGTTGCACCTCAAATTGATGGCAACACATCATCACTTTTACATGAAAGAGGTCCAACACTCGACTTATAAAACAAGGCGAAAAAAATATCATGGTCGCTTAAACGAGTGATGGAAACACATCATCACTTTCATAATAAAAATGCGACAAATGACTTACAAACATGGGCATGAAAAACTTAACATCTCTAGAAAAAAAACAATCTAGAAGAACCACTTCTCACTTATTAAAGCGAGTGGATCATTTCCCTGTGGCGAACTTGCTTGTTGATCAACTCTTTCGACTTGCGTATGCATGGGTGCTTTGTCTTTAAGGCACTGCTCTGGATGAAGTTTCTAGCATGTGGCTCTTTGGTGGCCACTTCGGTTGCAATGGGTGCAAAATTTCTTTTTCCTCCAAACCTGCTTAATCGATTTTTTTTTTTCTGTTGGGAAGAAGGCTTTTCATGCCTCTTCCTCCTTTGTGCTACCATCCTCTTCCAGCACTCAGAAATCACATGGTTATTTAAACCACAAAAATAACAAGTTTTACGATGCCATATTTTACGATCGTGGTTATCAACATTCTTATAATTAAAATGCACTCTGGAATAATGAGACTTAGTATACCTTCTGGGGTGGTCTCTGGGGCGATCATGATGATGGGAGCTCACCTTAGTTCCCTCACTGCAACATGCACTGCCATGGAACGATGGCGAAGTGTCCCCATCATTCCTCTTCCTTGGAGAGTTCATCATTATCTGATTTCCTTTGATGTTCTTTGAACATCCTTCGTCAGTGTACCCCAAACATACATAACGAGGTCGTTGCAAAACCTCCAATGGTTCGGTTATGCCTTGGCCACGAACGCCAAGTCCTCCTCCTCGATACCCCATTTTGGTGAGGAGTCTCATGCCGGTACCTGTGATGGGTATCTCCACACTTCCAATTGAAATTATATCATGTGAAGAAACTGAAGCAAAATCAACACTGTTTACCTTAGGTTTTGATTGCGAAACAGATGAAGAAAGTTGTTGTAAGCGTTCGTTGCGCTTCTGTTCCATCAATGCCTCTGACACGGCTTGTAGCTGAAGCTGCAACTGCTGTGTCTCCTCATTCTCTTTCTGTAGGAATGATTTTAAGGCATCATGATCTGCTTGTAGAATTTCGTTATTGCGCTTCCAATCTTCCCACGCTTCTGTTGTGGCTTGCAACTGAAGCTGCAACTGTTGTTTGTCCTCCTTCTCTTTGTGTAGGAGGGTCTTCAATTCTTCGTTCTCTGCTACTTGTTTTTCATAAGCCTCGTACAATATGTCCACTTTCTCGGACACCCTGAGCATGGTTTCATACATGTCCTTGACATTCTCCATGGCTCAACTTAGCAAACGTTCAATGTTCACGTCTGCAATCCAATCAACAAGAATAACTTCTCTGGTACCACTTGATCTAGGGTAAAATCTTGATACCCTTAACCAAGACCTTTTACTTCAGCTATTAATTAGAATTGCATTTAATTAAGACATTAACAAACTAAAATGAACAATTGTAGTTGTAAATAAGAGGAACATAAATGAACAAGATCAACAATCATAAGACCACGTCATTTGATGACGGAGTTCGTCCAGGAGGGACTACATCTCCGAGCCTCGGTGTCAAGATGGTGTAGGCTGATGCATTATGTGTTGTAAGAAGAAGATCTACATGGATGTGTTTCCCTATGACATACAAGGAAAAATGCCCTCACGCAGGAGTGGCTCGAATTCTTTAAGAGATGTTCCACTGTGGAACTCTCATACATAAAGAAAGACTCCTATCAGTATGACCATAGTTGACATGTAATAAATAAGAGTATCCCACCAATCCTGGAAAAAAAGGGATCTCAACAATACACATATGAAAACGAGCATCCCGCCAATGTGGCATAAAAGGGATCTCATACATAACACAAATCCATAGCTGAAGATACATCAATAACAACACAAGGAAAGATCCCACGACTTATGTATCAATCGGGATCTGCAAGACATAATGCATCTCAAAGAGAAATAAATGAAGAATTACATGGAATCCACATCATATACCTCATGCTTCCATTTGCTGAAGGTTGAGCTGCTCTGCAGCTGAATCTGAAAACACCATCAATCTTGTGGTGTCAAAAAAGGCGAAAATGACTGCTCACTTGTGGAAATCTGACACCTGCATAACCCACTTCAAAAAGTGGCTGAAAAATCGAAAACTTAGATGAAGAAATTGAGCACGCCATCAGACTCGTGGCATCGAGTAGTGTAGAAACAACATAAATTTTTTTCCATTTGGACAAAGTCAAAATTTCGCCCTCTTGAAAGTTGGGCTCAATCAAGGTTCCGCCTGCCTCTTTCTGGACTCTTGGTTCCATATGACCTGCAATAAAAAATCATAAAATCTCGATCTGCGTGTGTGCACTCCGCTGCTCCATGGCCTTGCACTTCTGAGTTGAAATATTTATATAACATTTCGTGGGCAGATTTACCAAGGAATCCGTTGGTGCAATTGGTTTCAGATTCGAAGTTGGGGGGGGAGGAGGTCGGGTGGTCAAGTCCAGACCACTCCGAATTAAGGCAGACTTTGTTTTTTTTTTTGGAACCATGTTTAAAATTTAAACTCCCCATTTCATTTTTAAAAACCCACAACAGTAATTTAATACATGTGGGGGTCCGGTCCGAATTGGGCGGCCCCGCCCGAAACTCCTGCCAGCATCGTATTTTAGAATGGGAGGTGGGTTGGGGCTATAGGGTCATGACCATTGGCCTCACCCGTAATGGTTACGACTTTAATTAAATGGAATCGGGTGGTTGGTTGGTGGTGCCGCCCGCTCGGGGGCCGGCCATGTGGTCGGGCGGGTTCGACCCCCACCAACATTGAATTATATATAAAACAATCAAGATGTTGCCGTGGGTTTCGTCAGAGGGGGTGGCGGGGTTGGCGGCTCGCCTCCCCATATATATATTTTTTGTTTTAATTTTAAAACAAATGGTCATTTTTAAAAATGCAGATTTGGACCGAAGGAGTGATTTTAACCAGGTGAAAATTTCCTCGGAATTTGGCCTGAGTTGGTTGGAATCCAGTGGCCTAGTTTGGTCCAAATTGTGTCCTCCTTAAGGCTTCCCAGTGACCAAGTCAAACCAAAACTTTGACCGCTCCTAACTCCATCATATGGACTTGGAATTGAGTGCCGTCTGTGCTGTTGGAATCAGAAAGACAAGATCTACAAGATGAACCTGGTTCGAGAGATTTTCGAACACTTTGATTTTTGAGCCCTTTTTGCTGAGCCACTTGTACTTGTACCTGTTTAATCCACCTGGATCATTTCTCCACCTGCAATTTAGACCAATCAATAACATGATCAACATCCTTTATATACATTTTAAGTAATGAAACATGAAAAAAATCATGGACTTTCACTATTGGAGGCAGTGTAAATTGATAGGCCACTGGTCCAATCCTCTCAAGTATCTCAAAAGGCTCGTAATAACGTGGTGCCAACTTGGAACATGATCCAATCCTCAAGGATATCTTCTTGGGATTGATGTGAAAACACACATGCTCCATAACCTGAAACTCCTTAATTGGCCTGTGTTGGTCTGCATAACTCTTCTGCCTGTCCTGTGTTGCCTTTAGATTCTTCTTTGTGGCTTGCATTTCTTGTTGCATGTTTTCCAACATATTCGATCCAATAAGTACCTTGTTCACTGGATCACTCCTGCTGATGGGAGTATTACAACTCTGCCCATACAGTGCCTCGAAAGGACTCATCCTCAATGACTCCTAATAACCATTGTTCTATGCAAACTCAACCAATGGAAGGTGCTCCTCCCATTTCATCTGCTGGTGCATCACATACATCCTAAACATGTCCTCTAGGATCCTATTGACCGTATTTGTCTGCCCATATGTCTGTGGATGATAAGTTGTGTTGAAGGCCAAATCTATCCCTAAACCTATAAACAACTCCTTCAAAAACTTGGAAGTGAACTTTGCATCCCTGTCTGAAAAAATCTTCTTCAGAACACCATGTAATCTCACAATCTCCCTGATAAAGACCCGTGCCGCCTCACTAGATGAATATGTAGTCTTCACTGGAATGAAGTGAGCCACCTTGCTCAACCTGTTGACCACAACCCTTATAGAATCATGCTGCCTCACTGTCCTCAGAAGACTTGTAGTAAAATCCATAGAAATGACCTCCCATTTCCATTCCAGAATTGGAATAGGCTATAGTAGACCACCTGGATGGTTACATTCTGCCTTCACCTGTTGACAATCCAAACATCTAGCCATGAAATCTGCCACTTCCTTCCTCATATTCGGCCAATAGTATAACTTCTTCACCGCCGTCAATGTATTCAGATATCCTAGGTGACCTAAGTATGGCTTGACATGAAACTCCCTTAAGATAAGCTTCTTGATCTCACTACCATCTGACACATAGATCTTGTCCCTAAATCTCACCAAACCATCTGCCGTGAGACGATAGTAAACATCATGATCACTTGTGTGTGCACCTATACTCTGCTGTAACCTGTACCTAAGCTCCATATACCTATCATCCTGTTGTTCTGCCTATAAGATCTGATCCTGTAAGTCTGTCCCATAGGAAGTCATAGCTGCAACATGATTCATCTGTAATTTCCTACTGAGATCTTCTGCAACCCTATTCTCCTTTCCCTTGATGTATCTGATCTCAAAATCAAAATCACTAAGTGTGCCCAACGATCTAGCTTGCTTGACATTCATATTTGATTGGTCAAATAGATACCTCAACCCACTGTGATCACTCAACAATACAAACCTCTTTCCAAGAAGATAATGCCTCCACATATTCAACGCATGATTAATAACTGCCAACTCAAGATCACGAGTCATGTAGCTATGTTCATGCTCACTCAATTTCCTGGACTCATAGCATACCACCTGTCCCTCCTGCATAAGGACTCCACCAACTCCTCTTTTACAAGCATTTGTACACACCACGAATTCTTTATCCGGATATGCAATCTAAAGAACTAGAGCATTGGTCAACAACTGCTTCAGCTGCTCAAAACTAGCTACACATTATTTTGTCCATTTGAACTTCTTACCTTTCCTCTGCAAAGATGTAATATGCCATGTAATGCGTGAGAAACTCCTGATGAACTTCTTGTAGTAACATGTTAATCCCATAAATGATCTGACTTCCTCCACATTCTTAAGAGCTGTCCACTTCATGATGACTCTTATCTTTTCTAGATCTAATGCTATGCCATTCTTGGAAACAACATGTCCCAAGTAGTGTACCACTTTCTGGAAGAAACTATAGTTACTAAGATTAGCATATAACTGATTCTCTCTTAGCAATATCAACATTGCTGCTAAATGCTCGACATACTCTTCCTCATTCTTAGAATTTATCAAGATGTTATCAATGAATACAATAACAAACTTGTTCAAATAAGGACACAAAAAACTATTAACATAGTTACCGATCAAACATGAACTATTACCTCAAAACGAGAACTCTAGCCCAATAAAACTCAAAAAACATGAAAAAACAACCAAAATACGAAAAGTGTGTCTTCCAGAATGCACTAATTTTCTTAGGGTCAAATTTCAACATTTTTTTAAATTATGCTAAAAACCAATTTTTTTCTTGAAAACGGGATTGAAAAAACACCCTCGGAACAAAAAGTGTTGATGGTGGAATAACATCGCTAATTTTTTGTGTGCAAAAAACAACTTGAAAACAAAAAGTGTTGATGTTGGAATAACGTCGCGAATTTTGTGTGTGCAAAAAGCAACCTGAAAATGAAAAATGTTGTTGCTAGAATAACGTCGTCAATTTCGTATGTGCAAAAAACACCTTGAAAATGAAAAGTGTTAATGTTCGAATAACATCTTTTCCTTTTTGGGGGTAAATTGTTGACAATTTTTAATAATGACATTAAAGATAAAATATCATGACTTTGAAAAACCTTAAAATTTCAACGATAAACATGACATTGAAGATAAAATATCAAAAGACTTAAAATTGCAACAATTTTTACGCATGGTCTTAAAGATAATCTATTATCGTGTCTCTGAAAAGCCTTGAAAATCCAAAGATGACATTCAAGATAAAATATTTCCTTTATAAAAATAAAATTCCAACGATTTTTAGGTATGGTATTATAGAATTATTTCAGTAATAATCACATGCAAATGAACTTCGTCAGCGCGTTTCGAACCAACCAGTGTGGTTCATCATCAAGACTAGGTGAGAGATCATATCAGGACATTGAGTATAAAGAGATGTAGAGATGGCTAAACTAACCATTAGGATAATGGCTAGTTTGACTTAGAAAATTAAATTCGAATAATAACATCTAGTTTTATCTAATTAATTAGATTAATTGTTTAATCTATAGACATAATATATATATATATATATATATATATATATATATATATATATATATATATATATATATATATATATATATATATATATATATATATATGTATGTATCTATTTTATCTTATTTTCTTTTATTATTATTATAATTGTTTTTTTTTTTAATTTTTGTTTATTTTTATTTATTTATGAGAACGAGGATCATTGAAAAATGAAAACGATACCAAAGTAACTAACAAGGCAATAAAAAGCGAGCTTAACAAACAAACAGGGGCAAAAACACTAGATAATTAAGAATAAAATATCACTTGTAAAATATATATATATAATTTAAAATTAACCCAAAACAAAAAAAAAAACAAAAAAAAATTTATTTTTCGGTAATAATCACATGCAATGGAACATGGTCGACACGTTTTGAACCAACTATGCGAGACATCAGATTGGGACATTAAGTTTAAATAGATGTAGAAATGGCTAAACTAGCTGTTAGGATAACAACTATTTTGACTTTGAAATATTTTTTTTTGGTAATAATAACGGCTCGTTACATTTTATTTTTAGAATAAAAAGTTTAATATATTTATTCAACTAATTAATCAATTAATTAATTTATTAATTAGTTATTCAACCAATAGTGATAATAATATGTATATATATGATGATGATGATGGTGGTTAATGTCCACTGAGACCAATCTTTGGTCTATCGGACCTAAAGGAAAGAGTTATTTAGTTTGATTTAAGATTTTATTCCTATGCTCAAAAAGCTTGGAGAGAAGCCTCCCAAGCTCACTATAATTTTGACATCTTAAAAGGCTAGGAAGGTCAGTATTGCAACAAAGATTATGAAATTGAGCTCTAATGTGGTTGTACACAGGGCATTCTAAGAGGAAGTGATTTTCATCCTCGATGTTCATATTCTCACAAAGATGGTAGATCCTTTCCATACATGGTGTTTTAGGAACTGTCCAATGACCTGTTTCACTATGGAGCTGACCCAGATTTATGTAGGAATGCAACAGAATACACATATAACCATGAATACAAAGATGCAGTGGAAATAACACTTCATTTCATTAACATCAAACAACTGAAATTTGTTTATAGACAGAATGGAAATAAAATAGCTAGGGTGCTGGTAGCGAATCTCTGAGAAGAGATGTGGTGGTTACAGACCTCTGAACTGTGTTACAATGAGGCTCGAGGGCCTATTTATTATTGAGAAACAATGGATAACTCTAAATGTCCAAAAATCTAACCCTAGGAGATGAAGCGCCAAAACTATGGGCCCCGTTTGGATAAATTGGTGTTTCAACTTCTCAGGGACGTAACTTCACATACGATCTCCATTTAGGGCCTCAAAATGGCTCCAGAAGTTCAAGACCCGAAAAACTGCTAAAAATAGTAAGTTGTGCCGAAGCTGAAAAACTGAAAGAGACAATGGTGGGGCCCCAAGTGGAATAGGCGGGTGGCCGCCAATATCCACCTGGATCATTCCTCCCCCCTTAGGAAGCAATGGTCCCCATTGCGTTGAGTTCCTCCATGAGATGAGGAAACTTCTGCTGAACTTGGTCCCTAGTGAACCACTTGCCTTGTTGCAGGAGTTGGCCAAATTTGACAACTTGATACAGTTAGATCTTCCATTGGCAAGTGTTCTTGATTTGCATGTCCATGATACAATCTGTGGTGGCCTATTCCATGCAGACTGGGTTTAACTCTTTTGGTGTGAGTTCTTCTACAATGTCAGAGGTGTCCAGTAGAGGTGGGAAGTAGGGACGAAGGCAGTCTACATTGAATACTGGATGCAGACCAAGGAATGGTGGAATACTGAGCTCAAAGGCATTGTTCCCTACAACCTTAGTGATGGTGTACGATCCATATTGGAGCAGGCGAAGCTTGCAGTGGGGTCCAGTGAGGCGCTCCTTCTGCAAATGTAGCGACACTTTGTCGCCCACCTGGAAGTTGTGTGGCACCCGATGTTGATCATGTCCTTGCTTGTACTTAGCATTAGATCTATCCAATATGTCATGAACCTGTTGGCAGATGTGCTGAATGTGCTCAATGAAGTTGTTTGCTTTATTAGCTTCAGACTGGACATGAGCCGAATCGGCTAGAGTAGCCGCAAATGGCATGGTTACGTCAACGGGACATAGTGGCTGGAATCCCAAGCCCACCTGAAAGGCGCTGTGGTTGGTTGAGCTGTGGAGAGCTCGATTATAACTATGTTGTACATAGGGGAGGCTCTCATCCCATGTGCGTGGCTGCTTTGAATTGTACATGCACAGAATGTGTACAATCATCTTGTTGATGACCTCTGTCTGGCCATCAGTTTGGGGATGGAAAGTTGTAGACTTGGTGAGCTTGGTGTCCAACATTTACCAGAGGCTGGACCAAAATGTGCTAAGGAACCTATTGTTGCGATTTGATATGACAGACTGTGGGATCCCAAAGTGAACCCACACTCGTTCAAAGAAGAGTTTAGCAGTGACTTCTGCTGTGATATTCTTCTTGTAGGCCACCATAATGGCCATCTTCAAGAATCTGTCAACGACCATGAAAACACAGTCGTTTCCATGCTTAGTAGAAGGGAGGCCTGACATGTAATCCATGGAGATGGATTCCCAAGGCCGAATAGGGGTAGGTAGCGGAGTATAGAGCCCTTGCTTCTTGATGGTTGGTTTGGCAATGGCGCAAGAAGTGCATGATCTGATGTACTTCCCGACATCCTGTCGAAGTTTCGGCCAATATAAATACTTCTGTAGTACTGCCACTATTTTCTCGACCCAAAAATGCCTAGCAACTCGACTGTAGTGAACTTCCCATATCATCTTGGCACGCTCGCTTAAAGGAACACAAATGTGTCCCATGTGACATAACATTGCATCTTTGAGGTGAAAATTTGGAAGCGTACCCCCCAAGAGTGCCTTATTTGTGTGGCTGAATTTTGGATCGCTCTTGTAGAGAAGCAACCAATCAGAAGTCTCGTGCCCACAAGAGTTGAGAACTGTGGTTATGGCCACGATCGATGGTCGACTGAGGCAGTCGGCAACATTATTGGTGCTACCCTTCTTGTACTTGATGTTCAAATGAAATTGTTGTAGATATGTGGACCACTTCTGATGGCGATCATTCTGCAACTTCCCTTGCATCTGTATGAACTGCAGGGGTTGGTGGTCTATGTGGATGATTGTTTCCTTCCCCAAAATGTAATGCTTCCATTGTCGACACGCCTGCACAATGGAATACATTTCTTTGTCATAAGTGGGATACTTGCGAACTGTGTTAGACAATGTCTCACTGTGATATGCCACTGGGTGCCCTTATTGAGTAAGAACTGCCCCAATAGCATAGTCAGAGGCATCTGTCTCGATCTCAAATAGTTGTTGCAAGTCTGGTAATGTGAGCACTGGGGCAGAATAGAGGCGATGTTTCAATTCTACGAACGCCTTCTGTTGAGATTCCGACCAAAAGAATTTTTCTTTCGCTCCTCCCTTGGTGACTTGACTCAAGGGCCAAGTGATATGAGAGAATCCCAACATGAACCTGTGGTAGAAATTAGCAAGACCCAGAAAGCTGCACAACTATGTTAGAGTGTTGGGGCTGGCCAATCCTGAATGACTTGGATCTTGGCTGGATCCACATGCACCCCCCTTTCATCAATAATGTATCCCAGATATTGAACCTGGGTCATGCCAAAAGTGCACTTCTCCAAATTGGCACACAACTTGTGTTGTCGTAGTGTTTGGAGGACTTCTCAGATGTGGTGGAGGTGCTCTTCCCAAGTCTGGCTGAAGATCAGAATGTCATCCAAGTACACCACTACAAATGAGTTGGTGAATGGACACAAGATGTCATCCATCAACCTCATGAAGGTTTCGGGAGTAGTCGTCAACTCGAAAGGCATGATGAGCCATTCAAAAAGGCCCTCCTTGGCTTTGAAGGCAGTCTTCCACACATCAGAGGGTTCTATTGGTACCTGGTGATAACCAGACTTCGAGTCGATCTTGCTGAAATATTTTGCCCCTTTGAGTTGGTCCAAAAGGTCATCGATCCATGGGATCAGGTACCTATTCTGGACAGTGATCTTGTTTAGTGCTCGATAGTCAATATAGAGTCTCCAAGTCCCATCCTTCTTCTGTACCAACACGATCAGGCTCCCACAGGGCGATGAACTTGGCCGGATGTGACCTTTCTGCAGCAGCTTCTGAATCTGCCTCTTGATTTCATCATTTTCCAGAATAGAGCACCTATAGATTGGTCCATTGGGTAGCGGTGCACCTGGGGTTAGGTCAATGGGGTGCTTGACCTGACAGTGTAGAGGCAAGTCCCCTGTGGGTGAGGTGAAGATGTCCCCGTACTCCTCCACAACCTTGTCCATTTGTTTTTGTCATGCAGAGGAGCCATGTTTGGAGGTCATGGCCACAATATTCTTCTTGCCCTAGGGGCAGATCATCAGGAAAACAAATTTCCTAGTTTGGGAAATGAGCTTACTGCATTGTTTTGCAGTAACCAAAGAGATAGTGGGAGGTGGTGGTACCTCTGGTATCCTATAAAACTTATTTCCCAAAGTCACAATAACAGTGCGAGGCCGGGACTCATACACAGCATGTTGCTTCCACAAGTATGGTTGGCCTAATAATACATCAGAAACATCAATACCTCATCCGTGAAGGGCTTGATGCTATAGGGGAGGCAGCATTGCTGGTCGACGCGGAGATCACGTCCTTGGTGAAGCCACCCGATGGTGCATGGTTGTGGGTGTGTTGTGGTCGGCAATCCCAACCGCTTCACGACATCTACTGAAATGAGATTCTTTTGGCTCCCATTGTCGACAATGAACCGTAGCGGGGAACCCTTTACCCACATATGGGAGTGGAAGAGACGCTCTACCTCCTCTGGATCTTCTGGTTCCTCCTTCTGGATCTTCATAGTGGCAACAGTGGCATTGGGATTTGCATCAATAATTTTCTTTCCTTTTTAATTCCCCTTGTCAGGTTCTGATTCAGAGTCAGAGCATGCATCTGATTTAGAAGCCCTCATCTTGGCCACTAGCGACTACTTGGCTCGATACTCACTTGTGTTGTGAGTGGAGCTCTTATGGAACTCACACTACTTTCCCATGTCCTTCTTTTACTTTGTGGTGTTGTTCTTTTCTTGTGGCTGTAGCACGTTGTCTAGGGCCACCATGCCTTGGCTTTGTCCTTTGGTTTGTGGTTTGGGGGCACCTTTCCCTTGATTTTGATTCGCAGATCCAAAGTCTCGCTTCTTCTGTTTGAATTTCTGCTCAATATTGGCAGCATACCGGTATGCCGTACCAAGTGAGGAGATGTCGAGGAACTCCATTTCCTCCTGAATGTATCTATGCAGAAAACCATGATACTTTAGCACCAAATGTTTCTCTAAATCTTTGATGCCCAAATTTGTGCGCAAGGTATGGAACAGATTCGTCAGCTCATGCACATCTTGATCCCTTTGTTGCCACAACGTGGTCCATTGTATGTACTTGTCATAGCTCCCCACGGGATAGTATTGTTCCTTGATGGCATCTTGGAAAGAATTCCAAGTGGGTACAGCTGAGAACAGAGAGGGTTCTATCTCATCCTTTTTCTCACAATAGGTTTCCCACCAGTCCTTGACATGGAGGGTAGCTTTGAGGAGTGAAAAAAAAATCTTCTCCCGGTCGGAAAAGTCATGAACCAAGAAATATCCTTCTAATAGATTCGACCATCTATCTACGACATCTGCATCTATTTGACCCTCAAATATGGGAATGTCAAATTTTACTTGTACCTTAAAGGGATTCGCACCTCCAGAGTGGCTGCTGGAAGAAGATGCGCTGCCAGTGGGCAGTCGTTGAAGGATCTAGGCAAAGTTATCCATCATCGCGTTCCTTTGTTTTTCGAGGGCCTCCTAGAGAATTATTTTGATAGGATCTCTTGCTCCCTCATCTTTCTTTTCATCCCCCATGGGCGTCCGTCTAGGTTTCCGAGGCTGATTTGCAAAGGTTCCACTAGATCGAGCCCTAACTCCTTATATCCCGACCTTGTTGGGGGCATGCAAAGAAGGATTGAGAGAAAGCAGACTGCTATGATACCACTGAACCGGATTTATGTAGGAACGCAACAGAATACACATATAACCATAAATACAAAGATGTAGCGGAAATAGCACTTCATTTCATTAACATCAAAGAACTGAAATTTGCTTACAGACAGAATGGAAATAAACTAGCTAGGGTGCTGGTAGCGAATCTCTGAGAAGAGATGTGGCGGCTACAGACCTCTGAACTATGTTACAATGAGGCTCGAGGGTCTATTTATTATTGAGAAACAATGGAGAACTCTAAACGTCCAAAAGCCTAACCTTAGGAGATGAAGCGCCAAAACTATGGGCCCCATTTGGGTAAATTGGTGTTTCAACTTCCCGGGGACGTAACTTCAGCATACGATCTCCGTTTAGGGCCTTAAAACGGCTCCAGAAGTTCAGGACCTGAAAAAATGCTAAAAATAGTGAGTTGTGCTGAAATTGAAAAACTGAAAGAGACAATGGTGGGGCCCCAAGTGGAATAGGCGGGTGGCCACCAATATCCACCTGGATCAGGAGCTCATGAGAGTTCATTCTAATCTTGGCTATATTAATTTTCTTCTTTGAGCTAGTTAAAACAGATAGATAATTTTGATCTTCTAGGGTGGGGTTGATGACCTCCTTATAATATCTTAATTTTCTTTTAGCTACTAGATCTTTCTCACACCACATTTTTTCTTTGAACTTAGAAGTAACAATTTTTTTAATGTTATTAATGTTTTGCAATACAACATTCTCGTCGATCTCCCAATGGTTTAACCAGGCCCTTGTGTCTTTATACCAACCTCCTTTAAGCCTTAGGTGGTTTTGGCTGGAATTTAAAGCTAGCTTAGGAAGTCTATGGCCTCCTATGCTATTGAGCTTGTGCTTGTACAACATAAGCCTAGTCATAGCTAGGCTCTCGATAGGGGAAATATCCACTTCTATAAGGAGAATAGGATAGGGTGTATTGCTTTTAATTTTAAGGTTATAAGTTATAAAATGCTTCTGGATTTGCTCAATATTTCTCTAGGATTCTCTAAAGATGCTGCAACCCCAAACCTAGAGATATATCTCTTATTTTATTTAATTGATTTAATTATATGTATATATCTCTTATTTTATTTAATTGATTTAATTATTAATTAATTAATTATTATTATTAATTTATAATTATATATATTTTTATTTATAAGAGCAAGGTCCAAGGAAAAAATAAAATGATAACCAACGACCCATCAAAGAATCATAAAACGAGCCAGAAAAAATAAATAAAAATAAAAATAAAAAAATAAAATAAAAATAAAATAATATATATATATATATATATATATATATAAGGCACGAATCTAACACCTGCTGATATTCCAGCCATCATCTATATTGATAATAACAGGTCTTTTTTCAATTTCTAAGGCCTCTTTCAACTTACAATGATGGAAATGGTCGAGCCTAGCAATGACCTTAGCATCTTCGATGCAAACATGATGGTTTGTCTTTTTTGCATGCTCAGCTAAGGTGGATGAGCGAGATCTTCTATGTTTAATGTCAGTAGCATGCTCATAGATCCTTTGATTAATAAACTGACCAGTTTCACCAATGTAAGGAGTCCCATATGAACAAGGAATTATGTAGACCATCTCTAGGGTCAATCAGATCTTTAACCGATTTGAGAAAACTGCGAATCGTGTTAAGGAGCTTGAAATACGAAGACACCTTATGCTTCTTAAGGATCCTAGCAATCTTATCAGTGGTACCCTGAATGAACGAGACAGACACTGCCGGACCATTCACTAGGCTCTTTTTTATTTTTAACTAAAGGACCTTTTTCCGCTTTAAGGAAAGGTTTAGGGCCTTGTGACCTATTATAACCATTTTTACAAAAAATCCTTTAATCTCAATAAAGATGACGGCTAGAATATTAGCAGGTGTTGGATTCACCTTATATATATATATAATTTTTTTTTTCAGGCTCGCTGTATGATTCTTTGATGGGTCGTTTGTTATCATTTTCTTTTTTCCTTGGACCTTGCTCTTATAAATAAACAAATATATAATTAAAAATAATATATAAATATAAATTAATAATAATAAATAATTAATAAATAATTAAATCAATTAATTAAAATAAGAGATACACACACACACACACAGATATCACTATTGGTTAAATAACTAATTAATAAATAAATTAATTGATTAATTAGTTGAATAAATATATTAAACTTTTTATTCTAAAAATAAAATGTAACGAGTCGTTATTATTAAAAAAAAAAAAAAATCAAAGTCAAACTAGCTTGTTATCCTAACGGCTAGTTTAGCCATTTTTACATCTATTTAAACTTAATGTCCCGATTTGATCTCTCACATAGTCCTGATGATGAACCACACTGGTTGGTTCAAAACATGTCAACCATGTTCCATTACATGTGATTATTACCGAAAGAATTTTACAAATTTATATGATGGATCACAGAAGCTTAGATTCCAATTTTTTTAATAATAATAATAATAATAATAATAATAAAACTACATTATTAAAATAAAAAATTTAAAATTAATTAAAAATAAAAAAATAAAAAAATAAAAAAAAATATTAAAATAAAAAACGATTTAAATTTAGAAATTTAAATTAAAAAAAAGCATTAAATTTGAAAAACAAATAAAAATAAAAATTTTAAAATAATAAAACTTTAAATTAAAAAAAAAATAAAATTTTAAAAAGAAAATTTAAATAATAATCTAAATTGAAAAAAAACATATAAATCTATGAAAAATACATTTTTAAATACAAAAATTATCAAAATTCTTTTGTTTTTATAATTAAAAAAAATGAAAAAAAAATGAAAAAAAATTCAAATAAAAAAAAAAAAAACAAAAAAAATATAAAATATATTATAAAAAAATAAAAACTGAAATTAAATAATAATAATAATAATAAAAATCACCGCCACCGCCCGTAGGGCTTGATCGACGGGTGGCGGAAAGCTGCTAGCTCTTCGCCACCCGTCAGCCAGTCCCTGCGGCCCCCAGGGCGGCAGGGGTCGATTTCGGGTGGCCCCCAAGGCAATGACGGTGATTCCCAGAATCGACCCAGGGTGGCCAACCATAATCTCTATTGAGATTAACGGGTCTTTTTTCAATTTTTAAGGCCTCTCTCAACTTACGATGACAAAAATGGTTGATCCTAGTAATGACCTTAGCATCTTCGATGCAAACATGATGGTTAGTCTTTTTTGCATGCTCATCTAAGGCGGACGAGCGAGATCTTCTATGTTTAATGTCAGCAGCATGCTCATAGATCCTTTGATTAATAAACCGACCAGTTTCACCAATGTAAGGAGACCCATAGGAACAAGGAATTATGTAGACCATCTCTGGGGTCAATCAGATCTTTAACCGATTTGAGAAAACTACGAATCGTGTTAAGGAGCTTGAAATATGAAGACACCTTATGCTTCTTAAGGATCCTAGCAATCTTATCAGTGGTACCCTGAATGAACGGTAGACAGACACTGTTGGACCATTCACTAGGCTCTTTTTTCTTTTTAACTAAAGGCACTTTTTCCGCTTTAACGAAAGCTTTAGGGCCTTGTGACCTACTATAACCATTTTTACAAAAGACCCTTTAATCTCAATAGAGATAACGGCTGGAATATCAGCAAGTGTTGGATTCTTGCCTTATATATATATATATATATATTTTTTTTTTTTTCAGGCTCGGTGTATGATTCTTTGATGAGTCGTTGGTTATCATTTTCTTTTTTCCTTGGACCTTGCTCTTATAAATAAACAAATATATAATTATAAATTAATAATAATAATTAATTAATAAATAATTAAATCAATTAAATAAAATAAGAGATACACACACACACACACACATATATATTATTACCACTATTGGTTAAATAACTAATTAATAAATAAATTAATTGATTGATTAGTTGAATAAATATATTAAACTTTTTATTCTAAAAATAAAATGTAACGAGCCGTTATTATTAAAAAATAAAAAAAATCAAAGTCAAACTAGCTGTTATCCTAACGACTAGTTTAGCCATTTCTACATCTATTTAAACTTAGTGTCCCGATTTGATCTCTCACATAGTCCTGATGATGAACCACACTAGTTGGTTCAAAACACATCAACCATGTTCCATTGCATGTGATTATTACCAAAAGAATTTTACAAATTTATATGATGGATCACAGAAGCTTAGATTCCAATTTTTTTTTTGTTAGTTATAATAATAACAAAACTAAATAATTAAAATAAAAAATTTAAAATTAGTTAAAATTAAAAAATAAAATAATAAAAAAAAATATTAAAATAAAAAATAATTTAAATTTAGAAATTTAAATTAAAAAAAAAAAGCATTAAATTTGAAAAACAAATAAAAATAAAAATTTTAAAATACAAAAACTTTAAATTAAAAAAAAATTAAAACCTTAAAAAGAAAATTTAAATTGCAAAAAAACATATAAATCTATGAAAAATACATTTTTAAATACAAAAATTATCAAAATTCTTTTGTTTTTATAATTAAAAAAAAATGAAAAAATAAAAGTAAAATTAAAAAATTAATTTAAAAAATTAAAATTAAAATATATATATATATATATATATATATATATATATATATATATATATATATATATATAATATTAAAAAAATAAAAAATAAAAAATAAAATAAACCTTAAATTAAATAATAATAATAATAATAATAATAATAATCACCGTCGCCACCCGTGGGGCTTGATCGACGGGCGACGGAGAATTGCCAGCTCTTCGCCACCTGTCGGCCAATCCCTGCGTCCCCCAGAGCTGCAGGGGTCGATTTCGGGTGGCCCCCAGGGCAACAGGGGTCGATTCCGGGTGGCCCCCAAGACAACGATGGTGATTCCCAGAATCGACCCAGAGTGGCGGTGATTCCTAGAATCGACCCTGCGGCTGCCAAGCTGGCACCATTGATTTTTATTTGTTTTTTTATTTAATTTTGTTTCAAAATTTATTTATTTATTTATTTTTTAAATTTAAATTTTGATTTTTTATTTATTTACTTTAGTTTTTTTGTTTTATTAATATTTTATTATTATGAATTTTTTTAATTAATTTTAATTATTATTATTATTATTATTTTTATTTTTTTTAAGTTTAATTTATATTTTTAAATTTATTTATTTTATATTTATATTTTTAAATTTAAAATTTTGTTTTTATTTTTAATCTTTTTAAATTTTATTTTTAAAAATTTGTTTTTTTTTTAATTTTTGATTTTTTTTTTTTTTAAATTTTTAACTATTTTATTTAAAAAATTATATATATATATATATATATATATATATATATATATATATATATAAATTTTTTTTTAATATAAATTCTTTGAATTTTAGTTATTTTTAATTTTAGTATTTGATTATTTGATTTTTTTTTTAATTTTAATTATTTTTAAATTTCTTTTAATTTTTATTTTTAATTTTTAATTTTAATTTTTGTCTTTAAATTATCAAATTTTTTTAATTTTAATTTTATTTTTTTAATTTTTTTTTTGATTTTTTTGATTTTTATAAGTTATTTTGTTTTTGTTTATATTTTATTGGTTTTTTTTATATATATATATTTTTAATATTTTTAATATTTGTTTTTTTATCTTGGGTTTTTTTTTATTTTTATTTTATTTTTTATGTCTTATTACCAAGATGAAAATCACCACTCTAAACAAAAAGGATTGATGTTGCATCAACACTTTTCAAAATTAGCATAAAGATCATTAACATTTTAAAAAAATGTTCATACTTGATAAATAAAAAATTTAAAGTGCTAAAAAAAGGTACATTTTTCTAAATCAACCTGATATTTAAAAAAAAAAAATCAAAGAAAATTTAATGTTCCAAAAATATGTTAAAAAAACCAGGTTATTCTACATCACCACTTTTCAAAATTGACATGAAAATCATGACATTAAAACAAAAAGTCATAAGAAAATTTAAAGTGCCAAAATTATGCTCCAAAAAAAGGGTGGTTTTGCATCACCACTTTTCAAAATCGGAGTTTTTTTTGCTACCTCAAAAAAACGGGTATTAGGTAATTTTCTCGTTTGATCGGTAACTATGTTTATTCATCAAACACATAAATGTAGCTGGAGCATTAGTCAAACTGAATGGAACAACAAACTCGTAATGTTCATACCTGGTCCTGAAGGCGGTATTGTAGATGTCCTCTTCTTTGATGCATACTTAATGATATCCAGATCTCAAGTCGATCTTAGAGAACACTGCTGCTCCCTTCAACTAATCAAACAAGTAATCAATCCTCAACAACAGATAACGGTTCTTGATCGTCATTGTTATTGTTGTACCCCCGTAGTCCCCATATTGTTATTATTGTGCCCTTACATTATTATTGTTAGGTCGACTAGGATTATATTGTGACCCCATCGACTCCTATATATAGAAAGGAGGTTTTGTCATTTGTGTCATCCAAGAATTATTAATTTATGTAATGCATAGGAGGTTACCCCATCGAAGTCGCTGATTTCTAAAGCGTTGATCTCTCTTTTCTTCTATTTTGGGAGCTAGTTTCATAACAAAAACTCTAAGGGAAAAAATCTCTCAACAAGGTGAAACAATAACATCTAACGGAGTAAGCGAAATTCATTTATGCATTCAAAATGCAATTTAAGAATTGTATCTTTATGGTTGTTAGTTGGTCACAATATTAACTCATTATTAAATTCGTTTAAGTTATAAATTGCTACAGGTAGTTAGGATAGTCCTATTAGAAAAAAATGTTTCCATATCTTCTATATGCGGATATTTTGAAGTTTTTTCTTCCATCTTTCAAGAATTGTAGGTACATTCCAATTAAAATGTATAAATGTGTCTCACCTATACACCTATCACTATTGAGTTGTTAGTTACTTATTAATAACGTATCACTACATTTAAAAAGTAAGTTTTTTCTTTAAAAAAATTATCACTGTATCACTCGAATGTTTTTAATTAATCACATTAATGACTCATAATTAAATTGGTTTTGAGATATATGGTTTCTATAACCAATTACATAGAGTAGTCACTTTCAAAATATTTTCCTTCCTTTATGTATCTTTATCTTATCATCAATCATTTAAAAGAATTGTAGTCTATTTGTTATATGTTTTGAAGGGTGTTTTGGCATATTTATTTTTCCCATAATTCCATGGGGATTTGTAATTTGTTTAAAATCACAAGTTTGAATTGTAAATTTTCAACAATTTGAGTTTCAATGGTTTTTCAGTGTGTTGAACCCATATCTGTAGTTAAAAACTTGATCTAGACAACAAAGATGAAGATTTTACCAAACCAATTTTAACTAGATTCTGACTAAAATCTCCAATACTTATAATAGTTAGACAATGCCTTTAAAAATTGATACTCATTTGGGCATTGGAATTGTTTGGAGATTTTTTTCGTGTATTTTCTAGGAATTGTAAATACACCGATACCTTTGTCCTCTGATTAAAATAAAATTATAAGTATTATTGTATTTTTATTTTCAATTGAGATAAATCATTATAGATATATTGATGCAAGGGCATTAGATTCTAGCCAGCAATGTGAAAGCTTGTTCACATGTTGTGGCTAGCTGAGTTAAAATTCATTCACTAATGGGTGAAAGTCAAATGTTTAGTGAGAGGATTTAATTCCTCAAACAATTTAATATTATTATTTTTTGTAATAAATTAGGAAAGTATTTAGAGATAAGTGGTTTGAATAAGTGTGAGCTTGTTGAGCATATCTAGCTACAGTTGATAGATCTTAGGAGGATATTGGGCAAGTAGGATTTTGTCTCTATTTAGGAAATCTGATCCTAAATTGAGGAGGTCTCTGTTTTGTAATAAAACTATAAATTAGAATCTTTGTAATTGAGAAATTCGGAGTTGGTCGTGAGGAATTATTGTAAGGATTGGAGTTAATAAATATTGCAAAGTTCTGAATTATTGGATCATACTGGCAATCCCCAGAGATCTTTTATCTTCGAAATTTTATTGGTGTGATATTTCTGTACAAGTTGAGGGTGATCGAACTTCTGTGGGCTCTGTTAAAAGAAGACTTGATTCTTTTTAAATTCTTGAATTATACAGTTCGATATCAATTTGAGTGCAACGTAGATCCTATGAATATTTCTTTATGTTTGCAGATGCTTATATTCCAGCGTCCTCTCTGTTAAGATAAAACACATTTTTATAGTGTGAAGTAATTCTTTAATATCAGAGATCAATTCTGATATCAATAAGAAATTGTATAAGCGTTCTGGTTTGATTGGCAAGAATTAATGTGATTCTGGCTATGAAAGCTACCAATGAAGAATTTATGATGTTGCTGAAACACAATCTTCAGTATAGAGAGCAATTCGTTTGTTTGTTAATCTATGATGTTGCTGAAACACAATCTTCAGCATAGAGAGAAGTATGTTTGAAAGGAAGCAATTCGTTTTGATTGCTGGAATCAATTTCTGTTTATGTATAATTTTGATAAGTCGATGTATAGAAGCCGATTTCAAGATTTGATGCAGAGCGACGAATTTCTGGGTGAATCGAATTAAAGTTTGTGTAATTCGACTTCAAAGCAATCAGAAAGTTAAGCCTTGAAGAAGCAGTTTTACAGCCAACAACGCATAGCTCTGGCATATTAAAGTTCAGCATTTCAGAAATTACAGTTCTATCAGTTCAGTGTATGACAGGTATGAGACATCGTTTGAAATTTAACGCATTGGAAACTTCAGGTATGAGCCAGTATTGTTTGAAATGAAAATTGGTCATAAGAGATTAATATAAAGAGCTTTTAAAATGATTTAGAAGCACTTTATTTAAAGCCAAAGATCATATTGTGGAGTTTTTGGTAGATTTCATTAATTAATTTTTTCAAATTTGATGAATGAAAATGAAAGTGAAGAACTGAATCCAACTCCTTTGGAGTTAGAAATCATAGTTGATAAATTTGAAAGGCTCTCCTTAACGCCTGCACCATCACCGCCATCATTAGTGGTATCGGAGCCAGGTTCAAAGCATTTGCCAGAGATTGAGCAGACTTTCCAGAGTCAGAAGAAGAAATCCAACATGGCTGTCTGAATTGGTAGAGGTGCTGCTAGTAGAAGAAGAGGTAGGACAGTTGCTAATGCAGAAGTACTGGAGACTATGCAGCAGATCCAAGCTAGATTGGAAGCAATTGAAGTAGGAAAACCAAGGGATCCTGAAGATGTCAGTGAACCTGAAGCTAAAGAAGAAGGAGGAGATGTTGAGCTTACTCCTGAGATGAGATTCTTTAAGACAGTTTTAGGATCTACATCCAAGCCTAGACTTGAAGTATCAGATTTTGCAGGAGGATTGAATCCAGAAGAGTTGATAGACTGGATCAATGAGATGAATAAATGCTTTGATTATGAAGATATGGCTGAAGACAAGAGAGTCAAATTTGCAGTCACAAGATTAAGGGGACATGCAGCAATTTGGTGGGATGGAGTGCAAGCAGAGAGAAGGAGAGCTGGCAAACAACCAATCAAAAGTTGGAGCATAATGGTGGCCAAACTGAAAGGTAAATTCTTGCCTAGTGATTATCAGCTTACATTGTTTAGACAAATGCAGAATCTTAGACAAAGACTAATGACTGTGAAAGAGTACACAGAAGAATTCTACAAAGTGAGTATAAGAGCTGGGAAAATCCAGGACACAACAGAGAAGATTTCCAGGTATGTAAATGGTCTCAAATTGGATATCCAAGATGAAATCAATATTTTGTCTCCTAAGTCAGTTGAAGAGGCTTATCAAATGGCCTTGAAAGCTGAAGAGAAACTGCTGAGAAAGCAGTCTGCCAAAGGAAGAGGTACTTTCTGAGGAAAGGGAAGTCAAGGTGGTAGAGGGAGATCTACAACACCAAAGGATGGAGCTGGCAGCAGCTCACCTCAGCATGCACAGACAGATGGTGATGCAAGTGGCAGAATAAATTCCCACAGAGGAAGAGGAGGCAGAAGCAGAGGAAGAGAGGTAAGATGTTACTGATGTAACAAATTGGGACAAAGAGGCTTTGAGTGCCCAGAGAAAGAGAATGTGGGTACAAGCTAAATAAATGCAATTGTTGTTCAGACTGAAGAAGCCGCAAAGATGCCTGAAGCTGAGAGAGAAATTGTGCCAGAGAAGGGAGAATCTTTGGTTGTTAACAAATTTTTGCTGAAGCAAGCAAAGGAAGTTGCTGAACCAGCACAAAGGAAAAATTTGTTCAGAAGTGTATGCAAAGTTCAAGGGAAATGTTGTCAACTAGTCATTGATAGTGGCAGCACAAACAATCTGGTCTCTATAGAGGTGATAGAGAAGTTGAAATTGAAGACAAGGGAACATCCAACACCCTACAAGGTGTCATGGCTTTAGAAGGGCCATCAGCTGATTGTGAAAGAACAGTGTGAGATAGAATTGCAGATGGGCAGCTACAGAGATAAGGTAATGTGTGATGTGATGCCTATGGATGTATGTCATATACTGCTGGGTAGACCTTGGCAGTATGACAGAGGAGTAGTGCATGATGGTAAGAGAAATACTTACAAGTTCTTCAAGGATGGTATGTATCAAACATTGTTGCCAATGTAAGAAGGAGAAACATCAAGCAAAAAGTCTGATCCAAAGGCTTTATTGCTGAGTGGGAAGGAATACTTGCAGCAGATTGAAGAAGAAGAGGTAAATTTTGCTTTAGTTTGAAAGCCTAAAGTAGTACTTACCTCTACAAAAATTTCTGATTTACCAATTGAATTCAAGAAATGTTGGACAATTATTGTGATATAATTGCAGATGATTTGCCTAATGAGTTACCACCTGTAAGAAAAATCAACCATCAGATAGATTTGATTCCAGGGTCAAATCTGCCAAACAAAGCAGCTTACAGAATGACTCCAGTAGAAAATGAAGAAATCAGAAAGCAGGTGCAGGAATTGGTTGACAAAGGTTTGGTTCGAGAAAGTTTGAGTCCTTGTGCAGTACCTACAGTGTTGAGCCTGAAGAAAGATGGAGGCTGGAGAATGTGCTCCGATTCAAGAGAAATCAACAAGATAACAATCAGGTATAGATTTCCTTTGCCGAGAATTGAAGATTTAATGGACTGTTTGAGTGGAGCGAGATATTTTTCAAAACTTGATTTGAAAAGTGGGTATCATCAGATTAGGATAAGGGAAGGTGATGAATGGAAAACAACCTTTAAGACAAATGAAGGATTGTATGAGTGGCTGGTAATGCCTTTTGGCTTATCAAATGCACCCAGTACTTTCATGAGGCTCATGAATGAAGTTTTAAGAGAATTTATTGGTAAATTTGCAATAGTATATCTGGATGACATACTAATTTACTGCAAAACAAAAGAAGAACATTTAAGGCATCTTAACTATGTCTTGAAGAAATTACATCAAGAGAAGTTGCTGATAAATTTGAAGAAGTGTTCCTTCATGAAGGAAGAGCTGGTGTATCTGGGTTTTGTTGTTTCTGCTGAAGGATTAAAGATGGATCCAGAAAAGGTCAGAGAAATTGTGGAGTGGCCTTCACCAAAAAGTGTCTTTGAGGTAAGAAGTTTCCATGGACTTGCTAGTTTTTACAGAAAATTCATAAGGAATTTTAGCAAGATTAATGCACCAATCATTGAAACCATAAAGAAGTACAAACAACCATTCAAGTGGACTGCTGAAGCTGAAAAGAATTTTCAGTTTTTAAAACAGAAAATAACAGAGAAACCTGTATTAGTGTTGCCTGATTTTACTAAAACATTTCAAGTAAAGTGTGATGCCAGTGGAGAAGCTATTGGAGCTATCTTAAGTCAAGAAGATAGGCCTGTAGCATATTTCAGTGAGAAGTTGAATGACACAAGGAGAAAATACTCTTCTTATGACAAAGAGTTTTATGCAATAGTACAATCATTGAAAAAGTGGAGACATTATTTAATGTCTAAAGAATTTGTACTATATTCAGATAATCATGCTTTGCAATACATCATGCAACAGCCTAAGTTAAGTCAAAAACATGCTAAATGGGTTGAATATCTTCAAAGTTTCAACTTTGTTTTAAAACACATAAGTGACCAGGCAAACAAGGTAGCTGATGCCTTGAGTAGGAAGAACATTCTTGTCCAAGAAAGTCAAATTGAAGTGATAGGTTTTTATTTTCTTAAAGAATTGTATAAAACAGATTTGGACTTCAACGAAGTATTTGAAGCATGTTTGAATCCTGTTTTGATTGATAGAAGTCAGTGGTTGGATTATTTCTTGCAAGAAGGTTTGTTGTTCAAGAGAAATCAATTATGTATACCAAATTGTTCCATGAGAGAAAATCTCATCAGAGAGAAGCATAGTGGTGGACTTGCTGGACATTTTGGTACTGATAAAACTTATGAGCAGCTGAGTCATTTTTATTATTGGCCAAAAATGAGATCTGAAGTGGAAAAGTATGTGAAGAATTGTAAAATTTGTCAGTATGCCAAAGGTAGAAGCCAAAATGCAAGTTTGTACATTCCATTTCCTATTCCAGACAGACCTTGGGATATGGTAAGTATGGATTTTGTTTTAGGACTGCCTAAGACACAGAGAGGAAATGATACAATTTTTGTTGTTGTTGACAGATTTTCAAAGATGGCACATTTTATTCCATGTTATAAAACCAGTGATGCTACTCATGTTGCTAATTTGTTTTTCAAAGAAATTGTTATATTACATGGGTTGCCTAAAAGTATTGTTTCTGATAGAGATACCAGATTTGTTGGTCATTTTTGGAGGACATTGTGTAAAAAGCTCAGTACTAATCTGAGTTTCAGCTCATCTTATCATCCTCAGACTGATGGGCAGACTGAGGTAGTAAACAGAAGTTTAGGTAATCTTTTGAGAAGTCTTGCAGGAGAACATCTTAAGCAATGGGATCATATCTTACCACAGGCAGAATATGCATACAATGATTCACCAAACAGAAGTATAGGACAGAGTCCATTCCATATTGTTTATGGGATGCACCCAAGAGGAGTTTCTGAATTAAGAAATTTGGGAAAAGCAGAATTGAGAAGCGCTGAAGGTGAAGAATTTTCTTCAGATATTCAAGCAATTCACGAGCAGGTAAAGCAACAGCTACAAGACAGCAGTATCAAGTACAAAAGCAGAGCAGATTTGAGCAGAAGAGAAGTTCAATTTGAAGTTGGTGATTTAGTTTTGGCTCATTTGAGGAAAGACAGATTTCCAAAAAGAGAGTATAACAAGCTGAAGTTTAAAAATATAGGACCATGCAGAATCCTGAGAAAATTTTCTGCTAATGCCTATGAAATTGAATTACCATATGATATTGGAATATCTCCAATATTTATTGTTGCAGATTTGTACAGGTATGAAGATGGTGGCACAAATGAAAGACCAGAAGACAAAGAGCAGATTGATTGGGTAAAACAGTTACCTACAGCACAACCATTACAACCAGAGATGATCTTAGACAAGAAGGTGTTTAAGAGAACTAGAGGACAAGAGTATTTCCAGTACTTGATTAAATGGAAGAATCAGCCAATTGAAGATGCTACTTGGATGACAGAAGCTATGTTGCAGAAGCTGGGCAGTTCTGTGAAGGAGCTCATGGACAGGAGCCCATGAAGAATTTTGTCCTTGGGAGTCTGATGCAGGGGCATTAGATTCTAGCCAGCAGTGTGAAAGCTTGTTCACATGTTGTGGCTAGCTGAGTTAAAATTCATTCACTAATGGGTGAAAGTCAAATGTTTAATGAGAGGATTTAATTCCTTAAACAATTTAATATTATTATTTTTTGTAATAAATTAGGAGAGTATTTAGAGATAAGTGGTTTGAATAGGTGTGATCCTTTTGAGCATATCTAGCTGCAGTTGATAGATTTTAGGAGGATATTGGGAAAGTAGGATTTTGTCTCTATTTAGGAAATCTGATCCTAAATTGAGGAGGTCTCTATTTTGTAATAAAACTATAAATTAGAATCTTTGTAATGGAGAAATTCGGAGTTGGCCGTGAGGAATTATTGTAAGGATTGGAGTTAATAAAGATTGCAAAGTTTCAAATTATTGGATCATACTGGCAATCCCCGGAGATCTTTTATCTTCGAAATTTTATTGGTGTGATATTTCTGTACAAGTTGAGGGCGATCGAACTTCTGTGGGCTCTGTTAAAAGAAGACTTGATTCTTTTTAAATTCTTGAATTATACAGTTCGATATCAATTTGAGTGCAATGTAGATCCTATGAATATTTCTTTATGTTTGCAGATGCTTATATTCCCGCGTCCTCTCTGTTAAGATAAAACACATTTTTATAGTGTGAAGTAATTCTTTAATATCAGAGATCAATTCTGATATCAATAAGAAATTGTATAAGCATTCTGGTTTGATTGGCAAGAATTAATGTGATTTTGGCTATGAAAGCTACCAATGAAGAATTTATGATGTTGCTGAAACACAATCTTCAGCATAGAGAGCAATTCATTTGTTTGTTAATCTATGATGTTGCTGAAACACAATCTTCAGCATAGAGAGCAATTCGTTTGTTTGTTAATCTATGATGTTGCTAAAACACAATCTTCAGCATAGAGAGAAGTATGTTTGAAAGGAAGCAATTCGTTTTGATTGCTGGAATCAATTTCTGTTTATGTATAATTTTGATAAGTCGATGTATATAAGCCGATTTCAAGATTTGATGCAGAGCGATGAATTTCTGGGTGAATCGAATTAAATTCTGTGTAATTCGACTTCGAAGCAATCAGAAAGTTAAGCCTTGAAGAAGCAGTTTTACAGCCAACAATGCAGAGCTCTGGCATATTAAATTTTAGCGTTTCAGAAATTACAGTTCTATCAGTTCAGTGTGTGACAGGTATGAGATAGTGTTTGAAATTTAACGCATTGGAAACTTCAGGTATGAGCCAGTATTGTTTGAAATGAAAATCGGTCATAAGAGATTAATATAAAGAACTTTTAAAATGATTTAGAAGCACTTTATTTAAAGCCAAAGATCATACTGTGGAATTTTTGGTAGATTTCATTAATCAAAATTTTCAAATTTGATGAATGAAAATGAAAGTGAAGAATTGAATCCAACTCCTCCGGAGTTAGAAATCATAGTTGATAAATTTGAAAGGCTCTCCTTAACGCCTGCACCATCACCACCATCATATATTAAACTTATAAGATTCAAAAATAAAATACAAAAATATAAAAATTATTTTAAATATTTTAAGAATAATTTCATTTCTTAATATTTTTTTGGGTCGAGAGGGGCATTCTACAAATTAGTATGAGAACAATGTGTGATTTCCTCAGTGCTCAACATTGAGTTGACACACGTCCATTTTAAATTAAAAATAAAATATTCTTTAAATAAAAAAGCAATGTGGCCTATAATAGAGAAAATGAATATAAATGTTTGGTAAAGTTTAATTAAAATCATTCTAAAACATTAATAATTTGAGTGCCATTATGCTTCATGGTTCATATTACAACTCAATTTACAGGAAATGAGATAAAAATAATTACTCTCATTTTTAACTATAAATAAATTATTTTGATGTCCATGTAATGTAACATTATTTATGTCAACCTTATATTTTTACTTTTGAGTGTGAGGAAGATGTATACTTCATAAATCTTTTCAAAATATTCAATACATGATTTAAATAAATGATTTGAATATCCATTTTAATTAATTTATTCAAATATGAATTATATATATATATATCCCTGCTTACTATAGTAAAATGTTGAAATGTCCTAAAAAATAAAGATAATGGCTACTGCATCCAACTCTACAAAGGTAGTTAGGGTTCGTCCCTAGCCGTCCACTGCTCTTCTGATGTTCATTCTTCAATGATGGGATCCTCTTCTACTGATAATGTATATGCTAGGATCCTAGCCTCATATTTCACCACGTTAGATATCCTTATCTTAGATTTTGTGGCTTCCTCCTCTCTTGTAATGGTGCCAAAAGGGGGTCATTTCAGATTCGCGGTCTATCAAGATTGTAGGCCCGAGAACTTTCTCTCTTGTTGTGAAAGGTGTTTCTTCTCTTGGTGAATTTCCTCATGACCACTTGATGGTGACAACTATTGCAAATTCCATCTCTTTTGATGCTTCTTTGTCACAAGGCTTAGCTACAATGTTCATTTTTGTTCCCTTTAGAAGTCTAGATTTCTCTAGATTGGAGGAACCTTTCAATTTTTGTGATGTTGTGAAGTTTGTTCTTGGAAGTTTCCCTTTGGTGTCTTCTTCTTCTCCTGCATATTAAAAATCTATTTTCGGGTCTCACTCCTCTGGGATTCTGGTCCTGGAAGCTCCATTGATCAAGATCCCATTGGTGGTTGATTCTATCAGTGAGGAATTTTTTTTTTGTGAGGTTGGTCTTATTTGCAGATTCAATGGACTGTGGGCAAAGCTAGGAGATATTTACTCTTGGATTTTAGAGTAGTTGAAGTCGTTAATCTCTCATGTTGTGAAAATTTACCCTCTTCCAAAAGGATTTTTTATAGCAATATTTAACAAGATAGTTGACAAAACTTTGATTTCTAGCTTCGGTCCATGGTTATGGGGTAGCGCTAGCCTCTCTATGCAGCCTTGGTTTCCCTCCTTCGACGATCCAAATTTATGCATGAATGAAATGAAATACATATTTAAATATAAACACAGAGCTATAGTGAAAACTCAACTTCAATTCATTAATAACAAAATACTAAAAATTTTCATTACATGCAGAAGTGAAATAAACTAGCTCAGGCAGTGGTAGTTATCTCTAAGAAGAGATGTGATGGCTACATGCCTTCTAAACTATGTTACAATGAGGCTTGAAGGCCTTTTATTATTGATAAACAAGGGAAAACCATAAACATCCAAAAACCTAACCCTATGAGTTGAAGTGCCAAACGTTTGGGTGCCCCATTGGGGTTAGTTGGTATGTCAACTTCTTGAGGTCATAACTTGTGCATACCATCTCTGTTTTTCATGTACAATACCTCTTTAGAAAGATTTATCTAAGGAAAAAAAAATCATATTCAAACCTATGATGGAAGCATTTAGTTTTCTGTTACAGGTCAAAATACCTCCTCATCAGCTCAGAGGAGAAGACAAATATGGAAGGAATACAAAGACCTAAATTAAACCTATTTCTACCAAGGTAACGCCTCACTATAACAACACAATAGCGTTATAACGCAGCTGATCAGTGAATAGGCCGCATTAGTGGCTAGGGAAATGCTCTGTTTACAATAGAGGGCAGTGTTACCCATGTTTTAAGTTTGAAACGGGAAAAACCTGCAGAGAATGATTTGAATCTACAACTTTTTCTCACAAGAGAGTCAGTACAAAAATGAAACTGCAAAGCACTAACTCTTATTGGGCATTGCCATAATCAACTGAACTCTCAAAGAAGGCAAAAGCATGGAGGTTGGGGAAACATCTTGGTTTTTTCTATTCAGAACTAGTGGAAAGAGAAGGGCAATGATTGCTCTCTCCATCTCCTATAAAATGGAGTTGAAGGCTCTTGGTTCAAGGTCGAAGGATTGTCAAAGTTTTCAAATACTTGTGAAGTAGAGATCATTGTTGTAGTGTGAAGGTCAAAGGTCAAAGAGGCTAATTGAGAACTTTTTGATCAAGACATCACCACTTTGAGAGATAGAGAGATTGGAAGGTTGAGGAGGGCTTGGTGCAACCGACGGTTGTAATCCTCCTTTTTATAAATCAATAGAATTGTATCTGTTTTTTCCATTTTATGCGTTGATATTGTCATTATTATTTAATCACTTATATAGCATGAGATGAATGGCTTAGATGTGAAAAACTTAAATGTTTATTATATATTGGCTTAATTGATAGGAAATGTATGTTATGTTAGAAATTACACGAGTGCTTTAATTGATTGCAAGACCTAGATTTGGAGCTGGTGAAGGAGAACCGCTGCTTTGCTGCCTAGTGCTCTCCAAAGGACTCCAAGATCATTAAAGAGGTAATCTTCTATCTTTTTCTATCAAGTGGTTTTAAGTTAATATGAACATGCATATGCCATCTTTGTGAACTATACAGCTAATCTTACTATTTGCCTCAGGCACCGGAAAGCCCTGAGAGGGATATACGATAACCAACAACCTAAGCATTTTACCCTATAGCAGAATTGGTGACTCCGCTAGGGAAGTTTCCCCATAGTTTTAGAACTATTTCTTTCCTCTTTTCTTCTTTCCTCTGTTCACAGATCCTTCCGACCAGTATTTATGCCCAGTAGACATTTCAAAAGCTCGCAGAGTTCAATCCTGTTTCTGTTTGACCATCTGAAGAACTTTACCCTGGCTAACGCTACCTCTGTGTGTTTTCCAGTGCATTATAACATTGACCCTGCTTAAATACAGTGCGTTAATATTTCAATTAACGCTGTCTTTACCCAGAGACAGTGTGTTACTCAGCCAAAATTTGCTGTTCACTGCTGTGATTGTGTTTTGGTTGCAGAGTTTTTTGGTCATCAGTATCTCTCCTTGACTGAATCCCTGTGCTTGTTTACTAAGCTGGCATTTCTGTTTGTTTGCTCTTGTTTGAAAAGTTAGTGTTAAAAGCATTTACTTTTTAGAGAATCATTTTTTTTAAAATTTTTCTGCATGTAGCTGAGTTTATTCTGAAAATTTCAGTTCATAGACTGTTAAGAAGAGGTAGATAGAAGTCTGAATATTTAAAAGTTGAACTATGCTATTTGAATGTTAGTGCATGGATGTTGAAAAGAAACCTCTCCTTGTAGAAATACTCTTCATCGAATTGAATATTTAGAGCATGTTTTGCATGGTTTCTTGAGTCAGAGTCTCATTACATTTCATATGTCCACTCCCCCTTCGCAAGACTAATAATCAAGTACACTAAGAATCAAGCGATAATAAAATCAATCACATTACTCTTTTTTGAGCTCACACAAACAGTAGTTCAGGCTAGGATCTTGGGTTAGGAAAAGAGAGAAAATCACCCAAGATCTCAAAACTTGAAACTAGAGTCATTAACGAGCGAAATCATACTACACTCATATTATCGGGACCGTTCCTTTACCGGAGCTCAGTGCGAGACAACACTTGGGTACACAAGAAGGTAGCCCGCCTTTGACTGCATCTGGTGGGTGTGTTATATATTGGGGTTCCCTTTGGGTATGTCGAAACTAGATCGGGTATCTAGGTATTCTGCCCATATAGCATGCTGTCCTTGACCGTGGACCCCCTTGATGATGTCTGTGATTTGAGGTATCTTTAGTGGCCATAATTTTTAGGGACTTACACAAGGTGACTGGGACGGGCTGTCCTAGTACCTGAAACAGACGGACCCACTCTGTCTTCGGTCTTTAGGAGGGTACTCGTCTTCATGAGAGTGCTTACACCTATTGTCTAAGGTTCGGGCGAAGCTCTAGAGTGACCGTAACTGTACTTTCAACCAACCCTATCTGTATACTATTGTGATACTGGATTTCATCACCAGCAAACGGTAGTACTCAGACAGGGCACCCTATTCTGGCTGCTTGCTGATTGATTTTAGAGAGTCCTTTTTTCTTTTATTTAGGTGTGTGGCTACTGTCATTAAGATGTTATAATACATCAAAATTTGTTAAAATTGGTTAAAAAATAAATAGGTCACTGTGGCGTCATCCAACCCACGCTGTTTGTCTCGACGACAACAAGGTCTACCTCCTCTAACTATTGAGGAAGAACTGAACCTCGGTGAACCAGTGCCTTCTGCGGAAGAGCAGTCTCCATTGACTAATCCTGATTTTCACATAGCCTCATATCATACGGAATTTCCGGAGGACCCTTTCACGAAAGGGGTTGTACCTCATTACAATCCTCTGCTCAATGATCCGTTGGGGCCTGTGATAGTGCAGATTCTACCACGCCAAGATATGTCTTTGGCCGCATAAACATCCATTTCACCACCAGCATCCACAGGGTCGATGCCAATGGCAACCATCCCAGGTTCGCCACCATCCTCCCCGTCGGTGGTCAGTTCTATGCCATCACTTGGTAACCCCAGTAGTCAACATATACCTAATCCCAACCGTACGGTCATCACAACTGTCAGTAGCTCGCCGAATCCTTCGGTATCTACTCCTATCGTGACTACGATGAGACCCACGGTTGCTCCTCCCACCAGTGTGACTACTTCGGTTCCTTTTAGCAACCCTTTCGGTTGGAACCCTTTGCTGAGTTCAAACCCCTTGGCCACTATACCAGGGGGTAGTGTCACCAGCATGCAGGTAGCAGGGAAAATTTCGCTTCCCCTGCAATCCTTAGGACAAACGGGACAACCTATTGTCAATACTATTCCCTTAAGTGGTTCAAATATAGGTGTAGGGTCTGTGCCATTGCCAAACTATGCAAGTAGTAGCATGCCTCCGGGAAACTATATTGCATCCATTTGGACTAACCTACCCCAACCTCCATCTGGAATGGGAGGGCACTTTTATATTGGGGGCAACCAACCGTTCGCCCCGCAATACAATATGCCCTATGGACAGCAACCATATGTCCCTACCCCTCCACCTATAGGAAATTTTTATCAAAGTCCTACTTATCCTCTTGGTAACAAATTGATGGGTGGACCCTATGGTCTAAATAGTCAGCCCATACTGCCTTGGTTAGATTCGGGGGAAAATCCACAATTGCCATTTTTTGCAGCTCTGGACATCCCCGATATCCATAAATTGACTAATGATCCCATGAATCACAACCTGCTCTAGCCTCCAGTACTGCACAAGAGTCCTTCTGACATCCCAAAGTTCTACGGGAAACAAGGGGACGACCCAGCCGCACACATCACTACCTTTCATCTATGGTCTATATCCAATTCCATGGTGGATGATAGTGTCCGGCTTCGGCTCTTTTCCCGCATCCTTACATGCAATGCTGCCAAGTGGTATATTGAATTACCACGCGCCGCCATCAACACTTTTGGCGCTTTAGTGACGGAGTTTCTAAAGAACTTCCAATTACCAATCAGATTTGAAACCGGAACAGAACTGTTAACTTCGATATGCCAAGACACCGCCACCCACATCTCCAATCACATTCATGAATGGAGACGTAGGAGGAGGCTAGTCAAAGCGCCAATCCCGGATCATCTCTTAGCCAATTGGTTTCGTAAGTCTCTCTTACCCCACATCTCTAAAGACATTGGCCTTTCCAGTACGATTACAGAAGATCAATGCATTCGTCGTGCCCAAAATTTGTATTTAATCTATTCACAATCTGGCATGCTATATGATTTTCTCCCCAATGCCCCTGGTAACCCAAATCCTCCGGCCACTCAGAAAACTGGAGCACATGCCGACGGTCTTGTTGGCACAATCTCCAGTGTGGCCACAAAACAGTCTCGGGGGCAAGCCTCCCAGCCATCTTCGGCTGCCATCACCCCTCACCAAATGACTACTCTTCCTACTGCTGAGGTAAATTCTTTGCAAACTTCACAAAAACCTAGTGGGAAAAATAAGAAGTACAAGAAAAAGACATCTTCTTCGGAAGAGCAGTCGGACAATCAGAATAACCCTAATCAGAAAAAAGCTGCCAAAAATGACAAAGGGAAGGATAAACCCATGAAATTTCCTTGCAAGATCTGTGCGGAGGAACACTTGACATGCAAATGTCCTCAGCTGCAGGAATGCACCGATTTTATTGCCAACAAGGATTCTAGGCGAATACCTATTGTTCTTCATAATCCTTTCCCTAATCAATAGCAGCAACATCAACACATGGTTGAAAACCCACCACACCCCCAGCAATGGGGCAATGGTGGTTCACATCCTTCCGGCGAAGGACCATCTGCCATTTATGGCATTGAGAGTGTTGAACTCCAAACACGAGCAAAGCTTTAAGGAAATCCTACCATAGATGCTCAAGAACCTGGTACTAGTTGAAATCCACCACCGCCCAATGATTTGCATGTCGAACGACTACTGCTGACCCTGTGATTCGTCCCCCCAAAAGGGACACTTCGATGCACGACTCATAACACCTCTACACGTGCAACCCAAAACTACAACATTGTAGAAGATTTGGCACAGGCACCGTCAACTATGTCTGCTCTTGAAGTATTACAAACCTGTCCAGTAAAAAGGAAAGCCTTGCTTTTGGCCCTTGGTGGAATAGACCCCTAGGATTCCATGCTAGCTATCTTTGATATGGAAAAATCTGAACCTCGCCTCTCACACCAACTCGCATTCCAGGTGCAGGTTGTGTCGAAAGGGAGACCAATCCATTGCACTATCATAAACGAAGGTGCTTCGACCTGCGTTATGTCACAAGCTTGCTGGCTCAATTTAGGTTCTCCTACCTTAACACCGTCATCAAATTCCCTCAAAGCTTTCGATGGCCACACGTTCCTCCCAAAAGGATACCTTGCTAACTTTCCCATCACTCTGGGTGGGAAAACGGTAATCGTGGATGTTGAAGTTGTAGAGCGCCATCTCGACTATAATTTATTGCTTGGTCGCAGTTGGTCTTATGCCATGAATGCCATTGTTTCTTCGGTCTTCCGACTCATCCTATTTCCATTGGATGGGAAAATAGTCACAGTGGATCAGTTATCCTTCTACACCCCTGATTATACCACGTTACCAAGTAGCACTGTACCCCTAATAGGAGGATTTCCTGACTCTTACGTTAGTATTGGTACCGGTCTTCTGAAGGCATCTTCCCTACTGGGTTGTTTTCCTCTCCCGTTGCTAGAGATCCAAAATATGGTTGCAATGATATCCACCACTTCTGATGGCTCTATCGACCCATGGATTCTCCCGGCACCTTCAGACATTGATTCCTATGGAGATCAGACGCCGCTCTCACCAGCTGAGTTGGCCTACCAAGCCATCCAAATTACATCTGAACCCTCCATTGCTATGGTTTCAACCAAAGGTACAAACCTCCCACCCATCACAGTTCTCTCTAAGGATCTCCTCAATGAAGTCTTGCCTACAGACGAAGCTATTCAAGAGATCATGTCTCTAGAAGAATGACCTTGGGGAGAGTTTCACCATCGCGCTTCGATGATCGATTCAGACATGATATATACTAAAATCCCATCCTCTAACCCACCTGAGATGGTTCCCTCCGCTTACACGACTGTTCAAACTATCGATTCAGAAGGGAACATGGGTAATCTTTGTAAGATAATGCTCATTGATATCTCGGTCAAAACGGGTATCGTGGAAAATATTTAGATTGGAGCAGATTGCAATCCTGAGGAACTTGCACGCTTCACATCCCTTTTCAAGGAATTCCGCGATGTGTTTGCTTGGTCTCACAAGTAAATTCCCGACATAGATCCTTCTATTGACGAGAAAGAGATCAAGAAATTTCGAGCATTATTTTTATGGTATTTTTCTTGCTCGTTAATCTGAAAAACCTCGAGTCCTCTTCTTCGGGCTCGTTAAAATTACACAAAGAAGCATCAAGCATTATTTTTACGGTATTTTTCTTGCTCGTTAATCCGAAAAACCTTGAGTTCCCTTCTTCGGACTCGTTAAACTTATACGAAGTCGATTTCGAGCGTTCTTTTTTATGGTCCTTTTCTTGCTCGTTAATCCGAAAAACCTAGAGTTCTCTTCTTCAGACTAGTTAAAACTATGAAGAAGCACTGAGCTTTCTTTTTATGAACCTTTTTCTCGCTCATAAAACTGAAAAAACCCCGAGTTGACTTTGTCGGGCTCGTTAAACTACCACGACAGAGATTAAGGAGCCATTCTTTTCCTCTTTTTCAAAGCTCTTTAAACCGAAAAAGTAACCCAGTTTTCTCTGCGTGACTCGTTAAAATTTCACGGAGGTAATCGAGTTTTCTCCGCGTGAATCGTTAAAATTCCATGGAGGGCACCGAGTTTTTCTTTGTAGGACTCGTTAAAATTTCACAAAGAGTACTGAGTTTACTCCATCTCCTCGTACTCATAACAAAATGAGGTAGACGTCCATCGAACATAGATTTCTCACTTTTTCGGCTTCGATGGAGTAAATTATGGAAAATGAACTGTTTCGGGCTTACTATTCTCCCTTTGTCGTGCCCAGTTATCAAGACATGACAAAGGTACCCCAATGGAGTCGTCTTTTACGATATTTTTCAGACTCTCTAAACATGAAAAATTCACCGAGTTTACTTGTCTAGACTCGTTAAACCTAATCAAATGGGGCACGGAGTTGTCTTTTATGATATTTTTCAGACTCTCTAAATATGAAAAATTCACCGAGTTTACTCGTTTGGACTCATCAAACTTAATCAGACGGGGAAAAAATTTGGACAAAATGGATACTACCTCTGTTACATTTCAGAAAGGTCGATTTGGCAGCAAAATTCTTGAACATGGCACTTCCCAGAAAACTCTTTTGCAGTTAGCTGAACCCTACCATCTATGAGTATTAGCCTTCATCCCCCAGTGTCCCTGCACCGGTAAAATCCTAACACACTCTTTGGTGTTCATTAAGCCTCAGCTGCCTAGTACCCTGTTACAGTGCCTTCTATTGTTCAAGCAAATCTCGCTATCTACTGCTCCTGTTATCAACTAAACCGCTCATTATGCTAGAAATTATTTGTCGTCCGACATCCCCATTTACTCTTCATTATATAAATCATAGATAAAATCAGTTGGTTTCCATTTCGTGTTGACTGATGTAGGATGCCTCAGTGCCTACCTTTCAACAGATCTCTTCCTATCGACTTCAGCATCTTATCTAGGAAGTTGATTCAGAAACCCATCAGTACTAGGATACTTGCAGACATCAGTGGCAGGTAGTCTTGTGTTTGATCAGGAGTCTTCATCATTGGCTCCTGGTCGAATGATTCTATGAGTGTTTGACTTCAACTCATTTTATTCACACTCGCTAGATTGTACTGTGCAGCTTAGGGACCATCATCATTATCGGTGGCCACCTTCGCGTCTGTTAACAATTTTCATTATTGACTGGTAATCAGAATTTTTCTCACATGTTCAACGACAACTCCTTCATTCACATGTTGAGGAATATGCAGTTTAAGTGAATCGGTGATCAAGACCTTGGGGCAAAGGTTACATCATTAAAGTTGTGTTCCCTTCCCCAAGTTGCGATATTGTTTATGGAGACAACTTTTTCAGCCTAATCCTGTTATGACAGACACTTCCACATTGTGCTCATCAGTGGAAATATTCTTCATATCTCTATTCTAGAGAAATCATGTTGTTTAAGATACTGAGCATGGGAATGCCCGACTCAAGGCAGATACTATATTTTCTGACATATGTTGTTGTTTCAGGTTTTCCTCAGTCTTTCAATCTCTTTATCTCTACTACACACATTGTAAAGTATTTCGGCCATCGTCTTCGTCTCTGACCTCACACTTTAGGGGGCATCTGTTACAGGTCAAAATACCTCCTCATTAGCTCAGAGGAGAAGACAAATATGGGAGGAATACAAAGACCTAAATTAAACCTATTTCTGCCAAGGTAACACCTCACTATAACAAGACAAGAGCATTATAACGCAGCTAATAAGTGAATAGGCCACGTTCGTGGCTAGGGCAACGCTTTGTTTACATTAGAGGGCAGCGTTACCCGTGTTTTAAGTTTGAAATGGGAAAAACCTGCGGAGAATGATTTGAATCTCCAACTTTTTCTCACAAGAGAGTCAGTACAAAAAGGAAACTGCAAAGCACTAACTCTTATTGGGCATTGCCATAAACAACTGAACTCTCAAAGAAGGTAAAAGCATGGAGGTTGGGGAAACATATTAGTTTTTTCTATTCAGAACTAGTGGAAAGAGAAGGGCAATGATTGCTCTCTCCATCTCCTATAAAATGGAGTTGAAGGCTCTTGGTTCAAGGTCGAAGGATTGTCAAAGTTTTCGAATACTTGTGAAGTAGAGATCATTGTTGTAGTGTGAAGGTCAAAGGTCAAAGAGGCTCATTGAGAACTTGTTGATCAAGACATCACCACTTTGAGAGATAGAGAGATTGGAAGGCTGAGGAGGGCTTGGTACGACCGACGGTTGTAATCCTCCTTTTTATAAATCAATAGAACTGTATCTGTTTTGTCCATTCTATGTGTTGATATTGTCATTATTATTTAATCACTTATATAGCATAAGATGAATGGCTTAGATGTGCACAACTTAAATGTTTATTATATATTGGATTAATTGATAGGAAATGTATGTTATGTTATAAATTACACGAGTGCTTTAATTGATTGCAGGACCTAGATTTGGAGCTGGTGAAGGAGAATTGCTGCTTCGCTGCCTAGTGCTCTCCAAAGGACTCCAAGATCATTAAAGAGGTAATCTTCTATCTTTTTCTATCAAGTGGTTTTAGGTTAATATGAACATGCATATGCCATATTTGTGAACTATACAGCTAATCTTAGTGTCTGCCTCAGGCACCGGAAAGTCCTAAGAGGGATATACGATAACCAACAACCCAAGCATTTTACCCTATAGCATCTGCCCATTTTCCAACGAAAAATTGTTTAGGGCCTTAAAATGGCTCTGGAAGTTTAGGACCTAAAACAATACCAAAAAATAGTAATATGTGCTAAAAATTAGGAAACATAAAGGAAATAGTGTTGGGGTCAAAGTGGAATATACGGGTGGCCACCAATATCCACCTAGATGAATCCTCCCCTCTTAGGAAGAAATGATCACTGTTGCGTTGAGAGCCTCCATGAGATGGGGAGACTTCTACTAAACTTAGTATTTGGTGAGCCACTTGCCTTGGTGCAGGATTTGGATAGCTTTGACAACCCAATACATTTGGATACTCTATTGGGGAGTGTTATTGATTTCTGTGTCCATGACCTAATCAGTTGTGGATTTTTCAATGCAGTATGGGTTGAGATCTATTTGTGTTAGCTGCTCACAAATGTATGATATGTTCAACAATAGTGAAAAGTATGGTCGAAGGCGGTCCACATTGAATATAGGGTGAAAGCCAAGGAATGGGGGGATACTGAGCTCGAAAGTATTGAATCCCACAACCTTGGTGATGGTGTAAGGCTCATATCAGAGTGGTCAAAGCTCCCAATGGGCACTAGCAAGGCATTCCTTCCACAAATACAACCACACTTTGTTTCCCACGCAAAAATTATGTGGAACCTGATGTTGATCATATCGTTGTTTGTAATTGGCATTAGCTTTATCCAATATGTCATGAACCTACTGGTGGATGTGTTGAATCCATTCAATAAAGCTGGTTGCTTTATTAGCATCGGACTAAACATGGGAAGATTCCTCCCATGTAGTCGAAAAATGCAGTGTAACATCGATGGTACATAATGGTTGAAACTCTAGGCCCACTTGAAAGGATTTGTGGCTAGGAAATCTATATAGAGCTCTATTATAACTGTGTTGCACATAGGGAAGACTCGCATACCATGTTCGTGGATTATTAGAATTGTACATGTGGAGTATGTGCGCAATCATCCTATTGATGACCTCTATCTAGCCATCATTCTAGGGGTAGAATGCAGTCGACTTGGTGAGCTTGGGGTCTAACAATGGCTAGAGGATCAATCATAATGTGCTTAGGAACTTGCTATCTCAAACTAATATAATGGTCTGCAAGATCCCAAAATCAACACACACTCATTCAAAGAAGAGTTTGTGTTGGGTGTGGAGCCTTATTATCTTCCCGATTCAGAGGTCTTTGTATCAGTTGGATGTATACCCCAGGAATACTGTACACCCCTCCATGCATATAATAATTTCTTAATCAATCTGGGTCATTCATTAGGCACATTATCTAACGATAGAAGTTATGTTTAATTTAAGGTTTTTTTCCCTAGAAGGAAACCCCTCAGTTTATATGAGGGAATTGTATCGCGGCTGTGTATTATGTGTATTCTGGATGAGAAAGAGAGAGGATATTGTGTGATAGAGAATAGTAAATTACAACTGATCTATTATAACTTGTATCTCTTCATTTTGTTGGATAACATAAAGGAAAGACTGGTTGTTTCTCCGTGGATGTAGCCCAAATTAGGGGAACCACATATATTCATATCTCTCTTGTTTTATGCATTTTCTGTATTTGTGTTTTGCAATATTTTAAGTGTTCCATTGCTCTGTAATATATAATTTTATAACAACTAATATCCGATCCGAGGTCTATTTGGCTTCTAAACTTGCAGGAAATAAGGGTTTTTGGTTCGAGTGGGAGAAATGGCAGAAGATGGTAGGTTTAGGGTCGAGAAATTTATCAGCCAAAACTACCAGTTGTGGAAGATGCAGATGGAAGATTATTTGCATCAGAAAGATCTATACCTACAATTTAGAGGAAAAAAAAATTCAACGAGTATGATAGATGCAGAATGGGAGATTCTCAACAAAATGTCACTTAGAACAATATAGTTATGTTTGGCAATGTCGGTAGCCTTTAATATTTCAAAGGAAATGAAAATAGAGGGTTTAATTTCAACATTGGCCAAACTATATGAAAAATCCTCTGCCTCAGATAAGGTATTTTTTATGGAGCATTTATTTAATATGAAGATGTCAAAAGGTGGATCTTTTGTTGATCATTTAAATGAAATTAATATGATTACATGTCAGTTAAGTTCTGTAGGGGTAAATTTTGATGATGAAGTTAGGGCTCTATTATTTTTGTGCTCATTGCCAAAAAGTTGGAATGGTTTAGTTATGGCCATTATTAACTCTGTCTCTAAATCTAGTACTTTAAAGTTTGATGATGTTGTCAGTGCCACCCTTAGCAAGGAAATGTGATGGAAAAACTTTGGTTAGGCATCAAGTAATTCTTTGATTGCAAAGACTAGGGGAAGAAAAATGGAAAGAGGAAAGAGCCCAAGATATCGCAGTAAGTCAAGGAAAGGCAGATCCATGTCCAGATCGGGGATAGTGTGCTAGAAATGTGGGAATAAAGGACACCTAAAGAAAGAACAACTAAAGAAATATTGTACGTATCAGAAGGGAAAATAAGGAGACACACAACAAGAAAACAATCATTAAGCGAATGTGACAGGTGATGTGTTAGAAGATGCTTTAATTATTTCATTAAAAAATATTATTGATGCTTGGGTGGTAGATTCAAGGGCCTCATTCCATGCCACACTTGATAGGAAACATTTTCATGATTATGTTCAAGGATATTTTGGAAAGGTTAATCTAGGTGATGATAAACCCTGTAAAATTGTTGGAATCGATATGTTTTTTATATAAAAAAAAGAATGGAAACTAGTGGCTATTATAGGAGGTAAGGCATACTCCAGATATGAATAAAAATATAATTTCAACAGGGAAGTTGGGAAGTGAAGTTTGTGTAACTAAATTTATAGATAAAACCTATAAGGTCACTAAAGGATCCCTAATAATAGCAAAAGGAGAAAAGGTTGGTACATTGTATTTATGCAATGGTATTTCTAATCATTTTAATGCTTTAACCTCCATAGGAGTAGATACAACATTATGGCATCATAGGCTATGGAACATGAGTGAGAAGGGGAAGCAGATTATTCACTCAAGAAATTTCTTGCCAGGTTTGAAGCATGTTGATTTGGATACTTTGAAGAAATATGATGTATTTGATACTTTCAAGAAATCGAAAGCTTTGGTTGAGAATGAGACACGAAATAAGTTTAAGTGTCTCAGATTATACAATGGAGGTGAATATTGTAGCAAAGAGTTTTGTAAGTATTGTTCAGAGAATGGAATTCGCAGAGAGAAGACAGTTCCAGGAACACTACAGGAAAATGGTGTGTCAAAAAGGACGAAAAGAACAATCATGGAGCGTGCAAGGTGCATGAGATTGCATGCATAATTGCCTTTAGAATTTTGGGAAGATTTTGTAGATACTATTGTTTATATAATAAATATAGGGCCTTCAAGTTCCTTGGATGGTGATATTCTAGAGGAGGCATGGACAGGTAAAAAGGTAAAATACTCATTTTTAAATACTTTCAGTTGTGAAGCCTTTGCCCAAATTAATAAAGAAAATAGAACAAAGATTGAGGAAAAATAAAAGAAATGTACCTTTATTGGATATGGTGTTAATGATTTTGGTCATCACTTATATGATTATGAAAATCACAAAATCATTAGGAGTAGAGTGTTCATATTCAATGAAAAGGTCTTGTACAAGGACCAGATGCGGGAAAATAAACAAGAAAAAAAGAAGAAGAATACATAGTGCTTGATGAGATCACATAAAAAGTAAAGATGCCTAGAAATCATAATGATCAATAGCCACAATAACAACAACATGCACCTCAAACACCTGAAAGTGGTGTTAGAAGATCTTCTAGGATAAGTAGACCCCCTTAACGATACTCCATTTCATTATGTATTGTTGATTAATTCTGGTGAACCAGAATGTTATGGAGAAGCAATGTAGTTAGAAACCAGGAAGAAGTGGAAGCTAGCCATTAAAGAAGAGATGGACTCCTTGGTACATAACCAAAATTGGGACTTAGTCAGGTTTCTTGCAGGTAAAAAAACATTACAGAATAAACAGATTTACAGGTTGAAGGAAGAAGATGGAAGTAAACATAGGTATAAAGCTAGACTTGTTGTGAAGGGGTTTGCACAGAAGAAAGATATAGAATTTGATGAAATATTTTCTCTTGTTGTTAAAATGACTTCAATCAGAACTATTTTAAGTCTAGTAACAGTAGAAGATTTGTATCTTGACCAGTTAGATGTAAATATGGCCTTTCTCCATGGGTATTTGGAGGACGAGATCTATATGAAGCAACCATAAGGATATGAGGTCAAAGGGAAGGGGAGATTAATGTGCATGTTGAAGAAGAGCTTGTGTGGCTTAAAACAGACTCGAAGGAAATGGTATCTAAAATTTGGCAGGTTTATTTCTGAACAAGGTTATACTAGATGTCACTCTAATCATTTTGTTTATCTCAAAAGGATAAATGATGAAAACTATATTATATTTTTATTGTGTGTATATTACATGCTTGTTTCAAGGTCTAACATGTAGGAAATAAATGTGCTCAAAGGAAAGTTGGAAAATTCATTTGCAATTAAGGATTTTGGAGTTGCAAAACAAATCCTTGGTATGAGAATAACTAGAGACAGGAGAAATCGCAAATTAACGTTGTCTCAGAATGTGTACATACAAACCGTGTTAGAAAGATTTAATATGCAGAATACAAAACCAGTTAGTACACCTTGGCTAGCCATTTCAAACTAAGGAGATGTGTCCCAAAACTCAGGAAGAGATGGGTTATATGTCAAATGTTCCATATACATCAATAGTTGGAAGCTTAATGTATGCAATGGTCTACACAAGGCATGATATTGCACATGCAATGGGAATTGTAAGCAGGTACATGAACAATACAGAAAATAACATTTGATGGCAATGAAATTGATTCTCAAGTATTTGAGAGGTACCAAAAATCAAGCATTTGTTTTTGTGCTTCGAACATTGCTCTACAGGGATACGTTGATGCAGATATGGCAGGTGATAGAGATAACAAGAGGAGCATTAGAGGGTATGTGTTTACTAATGAGGCTCATCAATAGGTACATTAGTACCATTAAAAAATTAATTAAGGTTCATACTTAAATTAAGAAGGGTTCATACCTATTTACTAAATAGGTATATAAATATATAGTTTAGGTTTAACTATTTAGTATTTATCAAATGTAAGTATGTCGATTTAATACTAGATTTAAATGAACTCACACTTTTAGCATAATAAATGTTATGTTTATCTATTTATTAAATGTAAATATGAAGATTTAACCTTCGATTTAAAACAACTCACACTTTTAAAATAAATCAATGAAGTTTAAAAATTAAACTTTATGGCCACATAAATATTAATATTAATGTTAATTTGACTATCTAAATATCACCTTTACTAAAATTATAATGAAGGAATTAGTGTAAAGTAGATAGACGATACATGCAATTATGTTAATTGTAGATGAATCCATATGCCGTGTTATACTTTAGAGAAAAAAGGGCATTTAGAATTTAAACACTGTTGATAGATTCAAAGACCAGTTGTTCTAAATTTTAACACTGCAGATGCATTCAAAGACCCGTGTAATGAAATGTAACACTTCGGTATCAAAATTCCAATTTTCCATTTATGGAGTGCCACAATTAAAAATTACTAACATAAATGACTAATTCATATACTTGTTGTACTTGTTATTTGGTCATATGGTTATTCTTTGACTATAATATTAATTTACATTAATCTTATTAATTTTGTCACTTATTATCTAGTCATATATTTTAATCCTAGACTAAATTAGTGATTTAAGTTAGTCACTTATTATCTAGTCATATATTTTATCCCTAGAATAAATTAGTCATTTAAGTTAGTTGCTTTTAGTTTAGTCACTTATTATTTAGTCGTATATTTTATTCCTAGATTTGTCCTTTAAGTTAGTCATTTTTAGTTCGGTCACTTAAAATTGCTCAAATTTTGTAGTAATTCACTAAATTTTTTAGTCACCTAGTCATTAATTTCAACATTTTGTACTGATGCTATAAAGGGTCATAATGCCATCCTATAGCTTTAGAACTATCTCTTTCTCACATTTCTTACATTTTTTGTTATATTATGCTTAGTGAGAAGGATAAAATATGTTTTTAAAAATCATGTAGCATAATATGGTTTAATTGCAGGAAATGGAACAATTTTTGAGACAATTTCTATGTAGGGACTTGGAGTAGACATCAAGGAGATAATATAGGGGGTTTTCCACCTCCTTAACTCCCTAAATCAGCCCAAGATCACAACACTCTCTCTTTCATTAGCTTGAGGTCATTTCCAGCCAAGCAAGTGAAAGTAATGAGGAGCAAGATCCACCATTCTCGAGTTGTAGGAGACAAATATTCCTATTTTCTAGGGAGTTTCTACTAGATACCCTCTTTTATAAATAAACATGTAGAAGAGTTCATTAGGATTAGAGTTTTGTTTTCATCTAGGTAGTTATTGAGTTCAGACACTTGGCATTGTTATTTTTGATAGTTATTTGATGTATTAGACCTTGATTCAATGATAATGAGAAGCTGCTTATTGATTCATCACTGGGTTAGTTATAGAGGGTTGAGGATTTTGGGTTTGGGCCCAACCCAATGGTTTAGGTCCCTCTTGTGCACTTCTATCTCTTTTAGTTTCATATTATTTCTTAGTTTCTTTCATTTCAGTAGAAAATAATCCATCAAAACCTGTGATTGCAACCTCTACCTCATCTCTCTCATGGGAGCATGAGTAGAAGGATTTCCAACCACAACCCAAAAACATTGTGTTTATGATTTATTAGAAGAATATTAGTGTTAGTTATCTTATTTTTCAGGTGCTTTTTATAGCTTAGAAGTTGGTTTGTTGATTAAATAAGAATTCCGACATAGATTAGATAACATTCACATTCAACTCATATTTTCGAATACTACTTGTTTAATTTTGTCAATGATAAATGAATGTATGCACATGATGACTGTAGGGTCATTTGAATCTGCAGGAAAGGGAACCTTCATCACCTCCATCCTGGACTCCCTCACTTCATCTTATGAACTCCAAATTATGTCCTAAAAATTATGTTTCATGAGATAATTTTCCTAGGACCACCAAGAGCATCCCTCCTGGTGAAAAACAGGCCCTCAAGGGGCCCTGATCTTGGATAGAAGCTTTGGTCACCCTTCATTCATTTTCCTCCACTTCCATCCACCTTCTCACACCCTTAAACCATCATCTTCACCCTTAAACCTTCTCGTAAGCCCTCCTGTAGCATTACATGCCCTCCTATCGCAATACATGGCTCCTGTAGCAACCTTCTGTAGCATACCTGTAGGACCTCATTCTTCCACCAATTTTGATCCTGACTGCAATTTAGACTTAGTTTAGAAGAGTATTGACCCAAAGCTATGATTTCATGATTAAGGGAAGCTCCTAGGTCACTCCAAAGCCTCCTTTTCATTCGTTGCAAAAACATAATAGTGTTAGCTATTTTATCACATACTTGGTACAAGTAGAAAATTGATTCACATGCAAGTTTGAGCTAGTTAGATGATACACGAAGCTCTAAATTATAGTTTGATATGTTAGGCAAGACTACTTAGTTTCTTTTCTGCAAGTAGATTTGATAACTAAATGAATGATTGCAAGATAATGTAGTTTCCTTTATGCAAGTAGTTTAGCTCTTACCTTTTCATGAATATTTTCAATAGAATTTGCAAGTTGAAGTTAATATCATTTCCATTTTCTTAGTTAGAGGTAGCTTCTAAATTTCATCTTCATTAGCTATTTTTCATTCTAATTTAGTAAGAGGAATTATCTTGGAGCACTATTGATCATATTTCCTAGTTGAGGGTGGCATGAGTAGAATCCCATCTACTATGTATATAACATTGTCACCTCAAATTTTGTGCAAACCTCCGTTTGATGAATAGAGTTGAGGAGCCCTTGGGAGTTTCAACACTCTTGGTGCAATATGTTGGCGAGGAAACAGGTCTCGCGGGCAAGACCCAGGTTCAGGGATTGGGCCAACAAGGGATTCCACTATAGTCTAGCACCACACCGACATTTTCACCCTACTTCGAAGAGCAGAGAGTCTCACCCGAGGCGTGCTGCGACCACATGAAGGAGGGGAACATACTAGTATCAACAGATGGATCCGTAACTCAAAGATAACACAGAATCGTACGCACACATAACACCGTATATAGAAGATCTCTCAGAACATCATGCAGATAATAAGAAATTAAAATTTTAAGGTACTATAGGAATCATGCAACACATTCAAGACATACGATATACCAGCAACCTTCAGATATATTAGGAAAAATTTAACAGAATCAAGTGTTACATTGCTCGACAGAATGAGCTTCCAGATTCAATTACAAAGGTCCCGCAGGACAGAGAGAGATACTACATCAATATCAGATATATAGAGACATAGGAAATACAGTGATGTCGAGACCAGGACAGAGCTCTCCTGTGGTGTCTTCTCCTCAGCCTCATTCTACTCTAACCTCTCTCTAACCTTTTGCTACTGGGTGATAGCCTATTTATTCACCAGCCAACACAACGGTTAGTTTCTCCTATGTTCTCACTCGTCTACTTTCGGCTTCTTCCTGTTGAACAGGAGTTCCACTGTCTGTCCTTTGCCACATCTTTCCTTCATCTGCACTTTTCTGCGCCAACCTTGCCACCTATCTCTTGCTCCTTCGCAACCTCGGCAGCTCTGCTTCCTACCGTTGTTGCACCTGCCACGTGTCGATCCACAACCCAAAATATGTCTTCATGCAAAATTCAAAACAAGGGCCCCAACAGGCCCCGACCACAGTCTCTTGACTCATCCCGAGTCAATCGCAGATCATCGTCTCCACCTCCATGGCTTCGCTTGTTCCTGTCTCCTGTTCCGCCGGCCATCCCTCCTCTATTTGCTCAAACAAGGGCCCCAACTCAGGGATATTTGCAAGGGCCACGACCTTGAGTTATTGGAAGGAAGCTACAACTTTCCTCCACTCCTACATAATTTGTTCAGTTGCAACTGCGATTCGAGTGACGACTTCCTCTCCTCCTTCAGTTGGAAGCTTTCTAAAGATGGTTGAGACCTGTGTACTGGCCTGAGCGACCAGTTGGTGCATCTTCTGAGCACTTGCCATGACAGGCTGCCTGAGCTCCTGGAGGGCCTACTTGGTTGTTGCTAAACTGGCCTCTGTCTACTGAATCTAGACTTCCAGGCTGTTTGCTGCGGCATATAGTGGATCAAGGCCGACTGGGTCCTTTGCATTCTGAATCTCTTAGTTGATTTTTTGAATTTGTAGAGACAAGGGTTGGGTCTTGAGAGTCAGGGTCGTCATATGTTCTTGTAGACCCTTCAGTAGGTCATACGCTTCCTGGGATGCAGTACTCAAGGCTTCCTGCACTCTCTCAACCCGTTTCTGTCTTGTTGTTATCTGGTTGGCATAAATTATCTAGGGGTCTAGCAGAGCTAGGCGGGCTGCTAGAGCTGCTTTGAGCTCAGTGTTCTCATACCGAAGGTTGTCCCATGCTACCTTGACGTGGATAGCTCTTTCACCCAGAACATCGGCTTGGACTTCTAGTGGTGGTACCTAAGTGTCGTAGGCTGTTACAGTGGGCCAGATGTCTCAAAAGATTCAAGTCACCAACACAAATTCTTGCTGCAGGGCCCTCTTCTCAGTTTGTAGCTGATCATGATCTTCAGTAAGTGTGATGATTTGTTGATGCTGCTACTCACATCTCTGTTGAAGTTCGGCGTGGAGCCCCTTGGCCAGCTGTGCTGCCCGCTGTATGAAGTGGAACAGTTGGGACGTCCCCCATATTTCCATGCTTTTTTCTCCTAACGTACCCTGCTCTGGCAGCCTCGCTTGTAAGGGTTTCTCGTTGGCTACTGACTTGGCTGAATGTTCTGTTGGTGATGGCGGTGGGGTTGGATTCTTGGCCTGGTTTCTAGAATTGCCCATGTTGACGTCGGGCCGTGATTCAGGTGCTGCTCCTATGTTTGGGGGGGGGGTCGAGTGAGCTGGCTATTCTGGAGTCTGCACTGGAAGTTGGTCAGCTCTGTCTTTTATAGCTTGCTCTACCTGGCTGATAAGTTCAGCAAATGTGACTTGGGGGGCTAGGGTTTGGCTAACCACGGGTACTTCTGCAGTACTCGAGTTAAATTCAGTTCCGAGGTCCCCACTGGTCCTCTCTCTGGTGATGGGGTCGGGCAGGGTGGTAGATGAAGTGGATGGGGCAGAGGTGTTAGGTTCCCGGAACGAGTTGAATTTTGGCAATTAGTAATTTCAGGTGGTGGAAGTATGAATTTTCAGAAAGTTAAGTGGAAAAAGTGGGTTGGGGGGTGGAAGCTCGCTAGTTACCGGGGTCTCCACGAGGGGTTCTTCTCTGATCAGGACTCCCCAGCTGCTCTGTCGCGGCTGATCCTCACCAGTGAGGTCAACTACGGAGCTGGAGACTTCCACCCTGGGTTTCTTTGCTTTTGGCGTTGCGACTAGCTTTGCAGTTTTTAACTTTCGCACCAGCGTTGTGGGCACTGGGGGTGGTGTAGTAAACACAATATTAGGCAATGGGGTGAAAATAGGAGTCGTGATGGGGAGTGAGGCGGACTAGGAGGCTTGGAATTCAGGAGACTCATTGGCTATCTTGTGAACAGTACGATTGAGATTGTGTACCTTGTCATTTAGCCGATCGATGACTAGATTCAGCTGTATAAGTCCCGTCACCCTGGCTGCTGTTTGCTCTGGTGTCTCTCCTAGTAGTAGTGCAGCCATCATTCCTGTGAAGTCATAGACGTATTCCCCCTCCTGGACCTCCATCTGCACTCTTGGCCATCTGCAGACTTCCGAGTGGAAGGTGTTTTCATCAATGTGCAGCTTTAGGGGCGTCATTTCAAAAGTCATCGCCGGCACACCTTTTGGCCTGAGGAGAGTGTGGTTGTGTGTGACCCCGAACCAGACCTGTTCGTTGTATTTGTCAAGCAGAAACCCTGGTATTCGCTGCTGGCTTGTGACCACGTCTACCATCATACCATACCAAACCCGAAATCCCTCCTCATTGGCCTCTTTGAACTTGGGTCACTGGATACCCTCCAGGGAGTGTATTTCATTGCTAGTGGCTAGCTGTCTAGTATCTCAGTTGGTGTCCGCCTGCCAGGAAAGGACCATTTCCACATGGCGAAGGCCATGATCAAGTACCCGTATATGAATCCTGTCACTCTCCGATAGTTGTCCTCGCATGCCTCGAACAACTCGTGGAGAATGAATGAACACCAATTGAGCTGTGTTCCCTGGATATAGTGCTCTGCCATCGAGAGGGTGTCTAGGGTGCACTCTCCCTTCATATAGTGCCTCATCGTTTTGCTAGCGATGAGGTAGCATGCAACTTTAACATTGTGCTGACCAACCACGTCTATCCTAGCTCCCTTGCCTCCACGCCGTGTACCATACTTGGTGTATAGGTTCTTCTCTCCATCCTTCCTAGCCTGCTTTGATATTTTTTGGAATGTGGTCGAGACTTTCTGACCTTCTTGTGATGATCCTGTCAACTCGTGAATATCCTCTGCACATATGGGGATCTCCTTCCCCAACCACAATGAGTCGTTTTGAATCCAACTGAGTAAGAGTTTTGTACACTGCATGGTAGCGCCCGTGGTGCCAAATACCGACAAGTCTCTTAGGTTCAGTAGTGTTGATTGTTAGAGGCCCCAGAAGTCTGGCCGTGTTCTTGACGTGGGATTCTCGGCTTCCATAAGATAATCCTCCATATACATTTTCCGCTTCATGGCTGGGAATTCGAACCAGTTTGTGAGGTCCGAGTCTATCAAAGTTGCACTATCATATTTCTTGACTAGTGACTCCGTCTTTTCAATTCTTCCGTCTATCTCAGGCTCGACAACTAATGGGATTGTTCTAGCCATCTTCGCTCTGCGCTGGTACACCTGTATCACTGCTTCACCTCTGCATCCCTGGCTCTCTACCTCCTGCAACCTTCCCTGTTCTTCTATGCTCATGACCTTCCTTGCTCCTTGAGATGTTTCTAACTCGGAAATCTTCGGCATTCTCGCTCTTTTCTGCATGCAGACTATGTAATTAACTGGCACGAGTGAGGTTGATGAGACCCCATAACTAATTAATTCTTGCTGGCTTCCTCTGCAGCGATAATAATGTGATTAGTTGCCTGCTGAGGTGTGTTATGCCATCTGCTGACAGTGGTGTGGGGAAATGGGTGGATGCGATGGCTGAGGTTACTTTTAATTATGGAAAAGTTATTACTGTAATGTTACTGCTAATTATGGCAATTTATTTTTCAAATCCTGGCGATCCTACGGATTGACACAAGTACTGGACAAAATGATGGGGACTGACACTTGACATGTTTTATTATCCTACATGGATGGCATGCTGGATGCGACTCTCCCTGACCAAAATCGGTTGCGTTGCGGTCCCCGTAAACTAGCTGTTATTGACGACCTATGCATGGACAAGTGACACTACCTATGCTCATCTCGGGTGCGAGAGAGTTATTCAACTACTCTATTCTACTGAATTCTCTCGGTTGCGAGAGTTATTGAAAGAAAACTAAAGAAACTGTCATGGTAGGGCTTCAGGTGTGCGCTATTCACCCATCCAGGTAAAACAGTACCGTCCAGTTGAGCCAACCGAACTGCTCCGAAATCCTTGATTTCGACGACGTAGTATGGTCCCAACTAGTGCATCTGCAGTTTCCCTTGAAATTTTTGAAACTGACTATCATATAGCAGAACCTTGCTGCCAACCTGGAATGTTTTGCTCTTAATGTGTTGATCATGCCACGCCTTCTGCCTGTCTTTCTAAACTTTTTGATGAAACTCGGCAAGGAACCTTGCCTCGTCAAGTTCCTGTAATTCATGTAGGCGTTCCTGTAGTGATTCCTCCTTCGAGAACTTTAGGGATGTGGCGATCTCAACTGCTTCACGGTTTTCGGTGCTTCCATTTTTGACGATTAATTCCACCTTTGCAGGGTCGACACAGAATCCTTACCTACACACCACATGTCCTAGGAGCGTTCCGAACGGAACCGCGAAGATGCATTTCTTCAGGTTCAACGAAATTTTTAGTTGTCGACACCGGTTGAACATTATGTGTAGCAGGGTGGCATGATCCTTTAGCAAGCTGTAGAATTTCCAGTCGTTCATGTAGACTTCCAGGAACTTATGAATATATTCTTGGAAGGTAGCTATGAAAATCCTAGAAAACATGGTAGGTGCGTTCTTCAACCCAAAGGGAATCACGTGATATCCAAAGGACCCCCACTCTGTTGTGAATGTCATCTTCTTCTTGTCCTCTTTCGCGATGCGCACCTGGTGATATCTTGAGAACCCATCGATGAAGGAGTATGCCTCATTCCCTGTAGCATTATCTAGTACTTCGTCGCTAAATGGGGTGGGGAATGGGTCATGGATGCAGGCGTTATTCAAGCTTCGGCAGTTTACACAGACGTGGATTTATGATTTGTCCTTCTTATTTTGAATGACGATGGGACTCACCCACTCTGCTTCTTCCACAGGGATAATCAAGCCTACCTTCAGCATTTTTTCGATCTCTTTTTTGAATTTCTCCTTTATTCGCGGGTTCAGCTAGTAAGGTCGATGCTTCATTGGCCTAGCGTCCGGATTCAATATAATACTCATCTCTCTGAGATCCCCTTTGATCCCTTTCAAATCCGCAACCGACGAAGGGAATAGGTCTTCATATTCCTTGAGGAGACTAAAAATTTCCTTTGTCATCTCCTCGTCCCAGTAGTCCCCAACTATAGCCAGTTTGGGTTTTTCCTCCATGCCGATGTTTAGCTTTTTAGTCCTCAGCAGAAGTAGATGTATTCCTTCTGTGGTAGGCTCTTCTTTGATGTTCCGCTCTCCTTTTGTTTCTTCAAAGTACAGGTGCCTCAGATCCTCCAGATTGTCATCTTCTAGCTCACTGTCAATCCTTTGGCAAGCCAACTTGTGTCTGCCATCGGGGTTCAACACCAATGGCCTCCTTCCTGCGCTCTGATCGGGGAAAAACAATATTCCTTTTATGGCCTGTAATGCTTAGGATATCGGATCTGTCTTCCCCTTAAATGAGAAGCACTGAAAAAATTTGTCTACAACCTCTTGCCAAGAACTGGTCCCTCTCTTCCTCTCTTCTTCTAAGTACCAGGCTTGCGGAATGGTATCCAAGGAGTGGACAAACTGATGTACCCACAACTCCTCCTGATATCCCACACTTCTCCACTACTCCTGACATAATTTCAGATGGTCTTTCAGATCGGAATTTGCTTGGTACCTTCACTTGCTTCGAGGTCCTTCGTCTTCCTTAAACTGTGCCCTCAAAGCCGCCGCAACACAACTAGGGAGTTGCGGTGATTTTTCCACCACCAGGCTAAGGTGGACTGTAACGCTACGTCCACGAGTGGTATTCTTTGCTCCTCCAATACCTTATCTTCTACCTTTGCGATGGAGGTATTTACTGCTTGCATATTGGACAAGGTGGGGTATTCCCTTATCTTAGCCCCAGCCAATGGATTCTTGCAATACTGGTGCATATCCTTGTGCTGGTCTCATACCCGCCTTGCTGCTAGTACTCCCAAAATATTTCTAAGCCCAGCTCCAAGCTCTGGACACTTCACCAGCTTACGAATCCAGTTGCTGTTAGGTTAATGTAATCCTCCCTCTTCCGTGCTGTCATCTAATAGAGGTTTTCCAACAGCTGAGCATCTTCCCTGTTATCTACTGTCTTTGTATATCTCGGACCTTGATATGGGTCTAGAGGCTGAGTGACTCTAACTTCCCCATCTTAAAAAATCATTAACTCCTTCTTGAGATCAATGATGGCATAGTTTTCAAAAGCCTAGTTGATCCCTAGCAATGCAGGGTATGGATATTTGTCTCCCATAATATCTATTACCTCGAAGTCTGTGTAGGTCTTTACCCGTACGATGTCTACCTCGACTTCTTTGAGTCTGCCAATTGGCACAATGCAGTACTGGTTTTCCATCTTGAGTTGGATCAGCAAATAAGTCAACCATGGTCGCCCTAAAGCTTCCAAAGTCTTCCGAGGCAGGATATTGACGTTGGATCCCAAATCGAGCATGGTGTCCCTGAACTGGAATCCCGCAACCCGCGTGTCTAACCGGAACTCTTTTCCCGTTGTTATTTTTTTCTGCTTTACTCGCTGTACATACTGTGATGCTGTTTCTAGGGATTCCCTCGCTCTTGCCTTCCCCTGCAACACTTCCTCCAGGGTATGCTTAAGCTATTCCCGCATTGAAGCGTTGTCAAAAATTTTGAGAAATAGGTGGAACCATTCCTCGATCAGAGCCCCTGTAGTGCTCTATTCTCCGGTATCTTTCTTCATAGGTAACTAAATACCTTTGTCTCCCCCCAGCTGGGCACAAGTTTCTACAACATCCTGAAAATATTTCTTCTGCATTTCCGGTCTGATCAGTTATTTCGGGGATGCTGGCCTGATCACCCTCATCGAATCCTTCTTGCGTGTAGCTTCCCCGTTTTCTTTCCTCCTTGTGTAACTATGGCTACGTTCTGCATTGCTGGAGTCACTGTCCCTCTAGGTTCTGCATTCACTAGATTCGTGCCTCTCTGCCTTTCTCTTTCCTCCCATTTCTTGATAAGTTCAGGACAGTCTTCTGTCGTGTGCGTGTTCATGCGGCATTGGGAACACCACGATCTTCTGGGCAGGGGACATTCTCTGGCCACATTTCCCTCTTGATCACAATTTTAGCATCTCAGCGGACCCCATCCTTCTGTACGGCCTCCCCTCATACCGCCTCCTCTGCCTCTGGGAGCCTCATTCACTCTGTAGGGGGGTCGATCTAATCGGTCTGATAGTGCATATAGAGCTCTGCACTGTTCGGTGTTGTGAGTCATCGAAGCGTAGAACTCACAGCACACGTTGTTCGAAACATTGGAGTACTTCTGTAAAATTGGACACATCCAAGGTTGATGACCCACTGTTTGGAAAATTTTGCAATACTCTGTTGCGGCTTGGGTTGGCTGATTTGGGAACCTGGTATACTGTTGTTGCGGTGGATAGACCCCTTGCGAGTTTATCTGTGCAACTCCTCTGATAGGTGGCGCCCCCTGCACTGTCGTTGCTGAGGCCCCCACTCCCTGGCTTCGCAACCGAGGACACTCAGTCGCCATTTGGCCTGGTTGGTCTTATGGGCTGCATCTCCTTCAGTTTTTCGGTCAGATTGGAAATCTGATGTTGCAGTCCTAGCAGGGATGGGTCTTGCAAGGTTGCTCCTCCCCTATATTCTTGCGGGTAGCCTGCCATTGCCTCTATCTTCATAGCCTGTTCCAATGCATCCTAAAAATTGTCGATCATTTATTGAGTGAGGGGGGTTCGCATCAAGGGAAGCAGAGCCTTGATGAACCAGTCCCTCTGATGATTCGGGTCGATCGGGTAGATGAGTTTCCCGATTGCATATTTGAACCTGTGCATTAGCTCCCATGTAGTCTCTCCTTCTCTTTTCTTGATCTCCCATAGTTCAGACAGACCTTGCTGGTCCGTTTGGGGTAGCTTAAACTCTCTGAAAAAGTCCCGCTTGACATTCGCAATCACTGGATTCTGGTGGGCCTCTGACCACTTTATGAACCAGCTTAATGCCCTTTCTCTTAGTGTGGTTTGGAATTTTATCAGCTTTCCTGCATCTAGTGTCTGCCTAGCCCTCCATATGGCTTCACAAAGGTACCAGTGCTATTCCAAATCATCGTTACCCCGCCCAGAAAATTCTGGGTACCGGGCGAATGATCCTGCCATATTCGCTTGCAGAGGTGTAACTAGAATGAACCCTCTTGGTCTTGGTTGTGCAAGTATACCACTGGCAATGCTACTATTAACATGCGTTGCTGCTGACAACTGACTGTTATTCAATTGACTCAACTCTTTTAAGTTAACAAAAATATCACTTAGGGGTTTATAGAGTACCAGGGGAAGGTAGGGACCCGTGCTATTCAAACTTTGGGGAGTAGAAATACCTGGAGATATGAATGTCGTCCTTTCTTGGAATAACTATTGCATCGTGACGTACCACTCGACATCAGAATCTTCTTCGGGGCACGCGTCTGCACCTCCTTCGTCGGACATCGTCTCTCTCTTCCTCCGGGCTGGGCTCTCATGCACCCACCGCACTCCCTCAATGGTCCTTCCCATCTCCTGGGGAACCCCCTAGCCTTCCATGTCCACTATCTTCTAAGGCACCTCCTCTTTATCCTTCCGACTACTCCCCTGTCATTCCAACTCCCTCATCACCCTCTCTCACCACCATTCGGCGATATGCACCCTTCAATGTGCACGTCGCTCCCTCAACCTCCTTGCGGTTTCAGCATCCACTCCTGTACTCCCCCTCTTCACATTTATTGTAGCATTTGTCCCTCAGGCCCTTCCCCCAGCACTGGAGGTTTACGCTTCCATTCCTGATTTCTAGGACTCCATCAGCCCTTCATCCACCATCAAGGCCTTAATCCATAATGGAATTTCCTTCAGTAGCTTCCCTCTTAGTCCAGATCGGAATATAGCTTTTTCTCTGGAGAAATACTGGTAGTACTCCGCTGCAAACTCCACAATATACCCGTCCAGGGTAGATTCTACCCAGAAATCTACAGCTCGGGTCAACTCGGTATCCAGCCGATGAAGGGCCACCAGATCTCCATGCACCCACTTACAGTTGATCTTCCACGATTTTTCCTTAGTCAATTTGGTCTGCAGCCTCCGAAACCAGCTATAGAGTTCATTGGGGAACTTTCCCCAGAATATCTCGTAGGTATCGCTGGCAGAATCAGAGAACAGAACTAGATTTCTGATCGCCTTCTCTTTTTGACTTCTCAGTTCAGCTTGCTGAGTTATAAACTGGTCCAGGTGGTTATCCCACCATCTCTGTATTTCTCCTTCGAGGATCCTTGGTACCATGATCTAGTTCCCCTAATGAATTTTATGGTCCCGACAATGGAACCATTTGTTGGCGAGGAAATAGGTCTCACGGGCAAGACCTAGGTTCAGGGATTGGGCCAACAAGGGAGTCTGCTATAGTCTAGCACTACGCCAGAATTTTCACCCTACTCCGAAGAGCAAAGAGTCTCACCCAAGGCGTGCCACGACCACATGAAGGAGGGGAACAGACCGGTATCAGCAGATGGATCCACAACTCAAATTTAACGCAAAATCGTACGCATACATAACACCGTATATAGAAGATCTCTCAGAACATCATGCAGATAATAAGCAATTAAAATTTTGAGGTACTACAGGAATCATGCAACACATTCAAGACATACGATATACCAGCAACCTTCAGATATATTAAGAAACATTCAGCAGAATCAAGTGTTACATCGCTCAACAGAATGAGCTTCCAGATTCAATTACAAAGGTCCCACAAGACAGAATGAGATACTACAGCAATATCAGATCTATGGAGACACAGGAAATACAATGATGTCGAGACCAGGACAGAGCTCTCCTGTGGCATCTACTCCTCAGCCTTGTTCTACTCTAACCTCTCTCTAACCTTTTGCTACTGGGTGATAGCCTATTTAGTCACTAGCCAGTGCAACTGTTAGTTTCTCCTGTGTTCTCACTCGGTTGCTTTCGACTTCTTCCTGTTGAACAAGAGTTCCACTGTCTGTCCTTTGCCACATCTTTCCTTCATCTGCACTTGTCTACGCCAACCTCGCCACCTATCTCCTGCTCCTTTGCAGCCTCAGCAGCTCCCTTTCCTATCGTTGTTGCGCATGCCACGTGCCGATCCACAACCCAAAATCTGTCTTCATGCAAAATTCAAAACAAGGGCCCCAACACAATACTAGGGCTCATGCATTTTTGGCGTCGTTGTCGAGGAGGTGTCTAAGTAGATGATTGCTTCTGCTTAAGCATAAATTTATGCTGTTTTTTTTTCATTCAGTTTTCAAAAAAGTGAAAAAACAAAATTATTTATTTCATGCCTCGTAAGAGTAGGAATAATCAAGGAAAATTTCTGCCAAAAACCCCCACACCTTCAAACAGTCAACCTTCATATTTCTTCGGTGACTGTGAACTTCCCTCTATAGCTACACAGGAGAAAGAAAAACATCTAGGAGAACCAACATATATTTTTGAAGAACCTACTAGCGAAGAAGAAGATCTTACTTCACATATCATGTTATGGATGAGAAAAAAAACCATGAGAATCATGAGATCTTTCCCATCAGATAAACCAATGGAGAGGCTAGGATGAAGAACATCAACACGGGTGCCCTCCCACACTTCCATGGCCTAACCTTTGAGGACTCTGAATCTTTCATGTTTGAATTTGTTATTGTTTGTAGGACTTATGACTATGCCTCAGATGAAAAAAATATGAGGTTGTTCCCCTCTATCCTTAAGGATGCATCCTTGCGCTGGTTCATGGGTTTTCCTAGCGCAACATCACTACCTAAGCTCAAATGCAATAGTCCTTCAATAGCAAGTACAAGGATTACTATAGGTAAAAAGAAACTAAAGAGGAAATCCTCAGGAAGACCTTAGGATGAGATGAATCATTGGAAGACTATGAGGAAAGGTTTCAGCTTAACTATAGGAGAGTTAATTGCACCCTTTATCCTGAATCCCTCAAGTTATTTCTTTTCGGAGGAATCAGGTAAGAAGTGTTAGAAACCCTTAATATGTTATATGGAGGAGACATCTACCAGTTATCCTAGAATGGAATTAAAATTCTGTTCAAAAACCACTCTAGGGCAACCAAAAAGAAGGATAGGGCTAGTCAAGGATTTTTCTGTACCTCTTCCTCCTCAACATCCATCAAGAATGAGACTTGGAACATGTTAGAGGAATTTGAAAGTGAAATGTTTCATACATTTTCTTTGCAAATGGATACCATGTAGATAAAGAGGAAAAAAGAGGAATCAAAGAGAGCCCTAGCTATTTTCTGCCCTAAATGCACCCCAAGAATGAATGCACATTAAATTTCATATAGGTTTTCTCAGTCTATGAGGAAAACCATGCCACAGATAAATTCCCTTATTTGACTAGTTTAAAAATTGTATGCCAAGGAGTAGAAGTTGGGACTGAGCAACTCTTATTTATAAATCAAAGGAGGCCTCAAGGACCTCAACCATACTAGCAGGCATGCTAGGTGTATCTTAATATTATTACAATCCAAACCAGAATGCACCCTTGCCACCCCAGTACTCTTCCACTCATCCATCATGGTCCACACCTCCTTCTTGGCCCTATTCTCCTCCATATCATCATCAGCCTGTCAATCAACCATTCCAACCATATGCTCCCCAACCTCCTCAATGGAACAACCCATCATAAGGGTGGAGGCCTAAAATCAACCAACCTCCTAATTTACTGCCTCCACCCCAACCTCAACCACAAATCAGTCATCCTGCTCAACCCAAACAACCTCAGATGTTTGCTCAAACCAAACCTAACCCGAATAACAAGCAGGAAAAACAAATATACAGTGTAGAGAAATATTATCATACTTATGCTATGGAGATCCAAGAGATCAACCTTCAGTCTGGGAGAGTGCTTCCAGATAACCATCCACCATATACACCTAAAGAGCTTGAAGAGGAAAATGAAGAGAGTGCCCCTCCAGTAAATCCACCTCCTTTTCCTGAAAGATTAATCTACCCTAGACAACACACACCAAAATAGATCGAACTTCTAAGAGAATTGAATAATTTATGTGTTAAGATATCCCTTCTCCATGCTATTAAGGATGTTCCCATCTAAAATAATATTATCAAGAAAAAATTCTTCAAAAATCATGGGAGAAAGAAGAGAGACACCCCCACCATAAATGTTTTTGGCCAATTATCTAATTTGATGTTGGGGAGAGTGATTTTCCCAAAATACCTAGACCTTGGAAGCCCAATAGTGGATGTGCACATTGATGGAATCATTGTCCCTCATGCCTTGACTAATCTTGGGGCTGCCATCAATGTAACGACCAAAGAAACCATGATAAAACTAAACCTCCAAGGAGACTTGAGAAAGGCCAATACAATGATATAACTTGTAGATATATCCATAGTATATCCCGAGGGAGTTGTTGAGGATGTCATGGTCTCCATTGAATCTTAGGAGTATCCTACTGAATTCCTAGTGTTCCAACCCAAAACCAAGTTTAATGGTTATCCTCTTATCTTAGGAAGACCTTGGTTGGCCACAGTCGATGGCTATTTTAGTAGTAGGGCTTGGAACATGACCATAAAGAATGGGCCCTTATCAGACCAATTGATATTGTATCCTCCTACTTAGCCTTCTCTTGAACATGATCTACATTTGTGGCTTGAGGATGAGGAAGAAGATGAAGTATATCATAAAAAATCCTACCCAATTTGTATCCTAGGATTTGTTATAGGAGGGGGGCAACCTGATGAACATGACCTCATTGAACATATCCTTCAGAAACAACCACCAAATACCAGTTCTCTTCATGAGATAGTGAAAGAATATGGGAGTATTACTTGTATTAAGTTATTCTCATTTGACCCAAGCTATGAACATGTCAAAATTGTAGAGTTTTTCCCATCCATAACCTTAAAGCTTAACCCCTCTCTCGGCCACCCAAGAAGAAGAATTGTGCAAGATACTAAGAGAGTACTTTGATGCTTTTTTCTCGGGACTATAAAGAAATGAAAGGGTTGCATCCCTCAGTTTTTACTCATCACATCTACATCAAAGAGGGATGAAAACTTATCCACCAACCTCATAGGATAATGAACTCATCCCTTAAGGACATAGTGAAGGAAAAATTACAAAATTTGTTGGATGTAGGGTTCATATAATCCATCTCAGATAGTGAGTGGGTGTCCCCTATAGTCTTAGTCCCAAAGAAGAATGGGAAGTGGAGGATTTGTGTTGATTACATAGAACTAAACAAGGCCACAAAGAAAGACCATTTCCCTTTTCCTTTCATTGATCAAGTCTTAGATGGTCTTGTAGGGAAGAAATTATTCTCTTTCTTGGATGGATTTAGTGGTTACAATAAGATCTAGATCAACCCTGAAGACCAATATAGGTATAAATTTACATGTCCTTGGTGTTGGCTCATTAAGATGTCTATTTAAAAACAATCCTAATGCCTACATTAATCATCAACCCAGGGTAAGTATTTTTATTTCAAGAGTGTTCAACACATTCTATGCAAGTGAAACTAGAGGTTATTAAATCAAAATCGTTGCAGAAGTAAAATATAATTCTTGAAATTCAATCAAATAAATAAAAGAAATCATTAAATAACCTCAACCTATTAACTCAACTTAATTCTAATATGTTCTATGAAAGCAGATGGAAATGAAAACTTAAATAAATTCACAATGAACTAGAATTACGGACTAACATATACATCAATCTATTAACATCTACACCAATCTATTAATTAGGTAGGGAATACTGCAGTAACTCATGAAAAACAAGTAACACAGTCACGTTCTGCAATTGAAATTCTCAATGGTTGATCAACCTACAAGCTCACTCAAAATAAACAACAATCTAATTATTCAAATAACTTGCGAGAAATAACATTCATGAAGAAATGAAAACAATTAAAATTTTAAATCAATAAGATGCAAACCACTCGATGTTGATGAAATTCAAATCAATTATGAATTCTATAAAACACAAAAATGATTAATTACATTAAAACAATGAAATGAGAATATAACACAAGACAACAATAGAACTCCCAGTGACTGGGCCTAGAGTCTCCAGAAGTCTATGCCAGATGATCTTCAGAATACGATTATAGAAAAACCAATATCTATTTCATTAAATTTAACAGTCAGGGTACAACATCGCTGAGTGCGAAAGCTTCTGTTATGAGGAAATGTAAATAAAATATAATTACAACATATGGATTATTAACCTCCGTTCTATTCCATCTATTGATATTTTATATATTTATAGAAAAACAAAATGGATAATGGCGAATCCTCGAGATTAGGAGATCCTGAGGATTTCACAGTTGTCTAACAATTTGCGCTATAGAATGAGTGAGGCCCTCCTTGATTTTTGCTGGTCTGTTTAAAAAGAAATGAGATCGTTTTCTTTTTCCTGGCAGGTGTTGTTCAATCGTTTGAACAACGATTAATCAGTTTGGATCCCTTGGACCTAAAAACAACGGAAGTTAGCCCTTTTCCCTCATAATTACATAATTTATTGATAATTAGTTTTACCCTTTGTTATAATTAATTATTCTAGATTTACTCCCAAAATGAAGGTAAACACATGAAAGTTAATAATAAATCAAGTTAATCATGAGGGTAAAATGTACATTTTTTGTGACCCAAAACTTGGGGTACCTTTTCTTATATATTCCTTCCATTCAGCCTATGAAATTCCTCTTCCACATTTCAAAGGGAAGTTTTGAGCATCTTTGTTGAACTTGTTCATGAATCTATGGAGATATACATGGATGACTTCACTCCCTATGGTTGTGACTTCTTGGAAGCTCTCTCTAATCTGGGTGAAGTCTTGGGAAAATGAATTGAAATGAACCTCTCACTGAGTCTTGAGAAATGTGAATTCTTAATGAACGCATGGAATGTCCTTGGCCATTCCATATCTCAATATGGGATACAGGTGGAGCTAAACAAGGTTGCCATCATCAAAAGGATCCGTACCCCTCAAAAGTAGATGGATGTTAGGAATTTATTAGGCTTAGTGAGTTATTATAAAATATTTATCAAGGATTTTAGTAAAGTGGCTTCACCTTTGTTTGGATTTTTGGCCAAGGACTCAGATTTCTGTTGGTCAAGTAGTTTTCAAGAGGCCCTTGAAATGTTAAAAGAGAAATTGACTACTACACCCATACTTAGGGGTCCCAATTGGGCTCTGCCTTTCCATATCCACACTGATGCTTCAAAAAACGCTGTATGGGAATACTTGGGGAAAATATATGATAATTTACCTTATTCCATTTATTTCATTAGTAAAAATATGTCTAAGGCTGAATTGAACTACATTGTCACTGAAAAGAACTCTTATTTGTTGTACACCTTGAAAAAATTCAGGAACTATATGACTGGGTACCAAAATTTTGTGTATACTGATCATGCAACTATTAAGTATTTAATTAAAAAAATTGATGTGAATTATAGGATTATTATATGGTTGTTACAGTTACAACAATTTGATTTGGCGATCACTGATATGAAAGGAAAAGAAAATGTAGTTGCAAATTTTTTGTCTAGACTCACTTTGCCTGCACATGATGAAGGGATGGTCGATGATCAACTTCCAAATGAACATGCATTTTCTATCTCAGCTCTCTCTCCCTAGTTTTCCTACATAGACAACTACCTAGTTGCTGGGATATTTCCTACAAATATGTCATCTAGGGAGAAGCACAAAATTGTGAGGAAAAGTGCCCCTTTCACTTGGATTGGGGGAAATATTTTCAATTTTGGATCAGATCAGATATTAAGGAGATGTTTCAGGGAAGACGAGGTCTTTGACATCCTCTCAACATGCCATGATGGGCCCTATGGGGGTCATTGTGTTTCTAAGAGTACAACTTTCAAAGCCTTACAAGTTGGATACTATTGGCCCAGTCTCCATCAAGATGCACGATGGTATACCAACAGATGTGATCAGTTACAGAGGATGGGGAAACCCACACCCATGGATGAGATGCCTCTACAACCTCAAGTGGCCTTAGAGGCATTTGACAAGTGGGCATGGATTTCATTGAGCCAATTGATCCACCGTCATGATAAAGGAAATACATTATTATATGCACTGATTATTTAACAAAGTGAGCCGAGACAAAGGATATGAGAGAAGTAATAGAGGAGAAATTAGTTGCGTTCTTAAGGGAAAATATTTTCTACAAATTAAGGTATCCAAGGGAGATAATCACGGATCAGGGAGCTCAATTCACATCACATTTGATTGAGAATATCTCAAGGCAACATAATATCAAACATATAACATCTAATTCTTATCAACCATAAGAAAATGAGGAAGTAGAGGTTAAAAATAGGGAACTGGAGATAATCCTCACCAATGTTGTGAGCAAAAATAGGATAGATTGGGCAGACAGATTAGTGGAGGATACTTGGGCCTATAACACAAATTTGAAGACAACTACTAGGTTCAGTCTATATGATCTAGTTAATGGGAAGAAATATTTTCTTTATATTGAGTTTGAGTATAGCACTTTGATAATTGAAGCCCAATTAGACTTAGATGTCACTAGAGAAAAACAAGAAAGGATGCTCCAACTGAATGAATTGGATGAGTTCAGAATGTAGGCCATCGTACAAAATGAAGTTATGCAATTGCAAAGGAAGGTATAGCATGATAAGAATATCAAGGATAATATTTTTCAATAAGGGGATTGGGCCTTGTTATATGATTATAGGTTAAAATATTTTAGAGGGAAATTAATGACAATATGGTTAGGCCCATACCTGGTAGAAAAATGTCATGACAATGGATTTGTTCAGATCATAACCATTGATGAGGAAGGAATCCCCTTGCTTACCAATGGTTATAGGTTGAAGTTATATAGGAGATCTATGCCTAAGGAAGAAATAATTAGTACAATCAATATAGAAGTCAATGTGATTGGGAGTTTGATGGCTTCCATCTCACAACCCTACTAGGAAGAAAAAAAATAAAAATTCCTGGATGAAAAACTCTATGAGGCAGTCATGGAGTGAAAAAAAAGAGAAATAAAAAAATAAATATCCCTAGGTGAAAACCTCCTCTGAGGCACATAGCGCAGGTTTGTAGGTTTAAAAACTCCTCAGAGGCAATCTATTTTTCTAAAAATAAAAATAAAAAAAGAAAAGAAAATAACAACTCAAGTTGATGTCATGACTGTTGACCTTTCTCTTGTTTTGCAGGATTATGCACAGTTGCAGATTTCATGGCTACAGGTCCAAAAAAATTTCAAATTTTCCTCCATTACTTATGACCTTTAAAATGATGAAGAAAGTTCCATCATTATTCTCCATCATCAATCCAACACTCATCGATCTTATTTCACATAAAATTCACTCGATTTCTCCACTCTGTCCTACCTTAAAAAAAAAATTACACAAAAGCAAATAGGCCATCATCTTCATTCCTACAAGTCGACACTACTCCCTAGTACTTTCCTTATATCTTATTACTATTTCTCTCATCACCCCCATGCATATTTAAGAACCAAAGGGGAAATTAAAGGAATTCTAGAGGAACAAAACCTCCTCCTGTAGCAGTCCATGCAAATACCATAGATATCACTGTTATTGGTTTGTTAATGATCACAAGGGATGATGAAAGCTTATGAGACAACTATGAAGAAGTCATATCATTCCCAAGGATACTTTCTTCCAAAAACAACATCTTGGACATCAATAAGGTACCTTCACACACACACACACAACTAACATGCACAGGGAAATAAGCAAACAAGTCAAACTCACTTGATGTTAGTGTTATCTTCCATATCCAGCATACAAATCCTTGCAACAGTTTGATCATGAGGGAGGCTCAGGTATGGAAGAATCTTACCTCCTCCCTATGTGTAAATAACTAAAATGTATGACTGTCAAGAAAATATGTTTTAATAAGCTAGAGGTGGCCAATTAACTTGGCCACCCTCAGCTAGTGAACTAAAAGTGATGGTAAGCACTCATGCATCGTGGAGGTGTCACATCAACCAAGTTGGTATCACAAATAGTGGGTGGTGATTACAAGGGAAGGATATATAATTACTCAGAGTGGGGACAACAGTCCAAAAGAGGAAACTCCGTGTGAATTCTATGTCACCACAACTCTCCAAGCCTCAACTAAAAATAACATATTATGTACCTCAGATCAGTTTCCTTTGCATATCCGCTCATTTCAAAAATAGTTAGAGAGAGGACAAGCTTGGTGTGCCACCGAGGAAATTCAAACCCCATTCTACAATTGTTACAGGAATGTGCTACAAGCATACTTATAATTGCTACAAGAAGGAAGAGAGGCTGCTACAGGAATATTGAGAGGGTGGAAAAGAGCCACAAAGGTTTGAATTGGTTTCGAAATTGCCATCTTCATCTCAGATTACTTGACAAAGATGCAAGTTTCACCATCTCCTTCATCCATCCATCAAAATTGCATGCAAATTGTGTTAAAATTCTATAAAAAGTGGCAGTGTAATTGTGCAATTAAAATGTATGTTTGAAAAGTATAGTGGTTGAAACATATGACATTGGATTGATAAGGAATTTTTGACTCACTGCTTCCACTAAATTAAATATTGAAGCCACAAAAGAAGCATCTCTCCCTCACTTAATTAAGTACATAAAGAAAGGATGAGGGGAGGATTTAACAGAAGGGAGCCCTCATGGTAAAATTTTTGTTATCAGACAAACTACCTCCATGTGAATCGAGTTGCAGACCTTCAGGGTGGTAGCACACTGCTCCACCATTGTGCAACTAGTGTTCCTGGTAAAGCATAGTAGGCGAGTCCTATTTAAATTTTATTGCAATTCGTATTTTGGGTTTGGGTTGGGGTTAACCCTTGGCCCCCAGTCCACCCAATCCATGAAATCGTAGCGGGAAGCTAGGGACACGAGGTTGACCCCAGCCCCAAACCACAAGTCAACAACACAACCACAAGTTTATCGTGGGTCATTTAACCAGCACCAAAACCACAGAGAAACCATAGTTCAACGAGAGTTGGGTTATGACTTGACATAGTTTTCAAACCTCTCGTGCAAACCACGGTGATGTGGATCAATTTAATGGAAGGGAGAGGGAGTTAGGATCCCATGAAAAAAGGAGGACGGCACACTTCTTAAGGGATAATCCTATTATGTGTGTGTTATATACATTCCATGACTAGAGAAAGGTGCTAAGCGGGGGGCTAGAGGGGGGTAGCAGCCCAACTTGTCAGGGTCTGGGGCAGCGCCCCGAGATTTTTTTTTTTTGGGCCCTATATTAGGTGGGCGAACCACCCTATGGTTTTGTGCATGATTTTGCACATTGTTTTGGGCATGATGGTTTTCGGCTCATGGTATTTTGTAGATCTAGTCAAGGGAGCTAAAATTATGTTTTAATCCAAGGTTAATGGATTATGGTTTATGAATGCTTCGACATGTATATATATGTGCCGTAACACTAAAAGGAATATAACGAAAAATCAAGTTGGTAGTCTCGGTTTGGGATCCAGAGGAAAATATCTGTGTATATATGTTTGATGCTTTCGCTATTGTTTATTTTTTTGTTTTTAAGAATTCTTTTGCAGATAATTTCTATACAGGGTTAAAACCTACAAATACCCTATTGATAAGATCAAGAGCTCCAAATGAGAGCTTGACCCTATCTCCACCGAATAACATCCAGATCACCGTCCTCGAAACTTCTAGAGCTCGTGTTTTCTCCCCCATTTGAGGAAACACTGCCAGAAATGGTTCAACGTGGTTTTTTTAGTCATAAGAGCACTGACATCGCTAGGCTAGAATGGGAAATCTGAAATCAACGTGGGAAGATAACTAGAGAAAAGAGCTGACCCATAAATTTAGTGTTTGAGCGAAGCTTCTTTGGTAATTCTTCAAGGCAACTTTCTTAGAGTCTTTAGAGGATATCTCGATGTATATTTTACTAAGTGGATATACTACACAATATTTATCATAGGGAACTTCAGGATCAGGGACAGGAAGTGAGCAAGGTGAAAAATTACTGTGTAACAGATTCCCCCTAAAGCATGAAGGAAAAACAAGGAGTGATGGGTGAAATGCTTTACGAACCAAGGCAAGGACTCATAATACCACTAGGAAACTTTCCAAATAAAAAAATTTACAATATATGACACATATGATATGAATATTCCTAATAACATATCTATGGAATAGACATCAAATAACACATGAGCCCATGGCATGGTCGCAACCATCTGTCTGAAGGAGATCAAGGAAATAGATCCACAGTATGTACGCAACAATATGTATAGAAAGGATCATGTGTACAATCATGAAAACACAATAACCCCATGCAGGCTGGATAATAACAGATGTGATCTAGGGTCTTCGTCTCAATCTCGGTCTACCCAGTGTACAAATCTATCCATGTGAACAAATGTGGTTATGTCAAACAAGGTAGAAGCCACTTGATTACTGTCCAATGATGATAACCGTTAGCAGGCATGATAGAAACCACCAATAATGATGATGGACCTCAAGGTACAACAACACAATCTACACGTGTGTATAAATCTGTTGAATACAAACACTTGCAGAATCATTCGATCGAAGGTCAATGATGTGAACCTGTCGTCAAACACGAAGAACTTGCCAATGAGGCATGCAAGCTCCAAGGTACTAATAAGGAATTTCTAAACCATCTTCCTGGATAATGTGTAGAAGTCGATAGGAAGTGATTCATCGAAGGAGGGCCATAATGGTTCCCACATCATCGACACGAAACAAAGGATGTCTCAAGATGATAATAGTGATTCAAGACTGTGACAGAGAAGGTCAGATAAGTAGAGGATGATTCACTTTGACAGAAATGACTTCCCTTGAATATGTCGACGACATGAATCTAGAGTATGGAAGCATTTGAATCAAATGGGATTAGGGGTCATGGTGAAAAAATGGCGATCGTATGAGGGGAAAATGGATTTCCCAAACCTAGGAAGGAAAAATGACGAATGAAGGATATCCCAACCTGACACGAAATGTCGATGAGTGTCATGTTCAAGAGCGACAAGCTTCCCAAAACACATAGGATGTTCCGCTTTAAATTTTCCCTTGTTAGTGCTAACGAGTACCTATTTATTTTTGATAGCTAGCATGAAGATGATAGAATATGCTAAGTGTATAAGTTCATTCTTCGAATGAATCCATCTTAGTAATTTTAACGAGCCCTAGGAAGGAGGAAATTGATCTCGTCATGGTGACAAGTCTTTCGCTGTTTAATTTTTAACGAGTCCAACGGAAGAATAACTCATTGTCTTTTTCATGTTTATGGAGTTTGAAAAAGAAACGAAAAATAAAACTCCATCATGTACCTTTTCATAACTTGTCTCTTGAATCTGAAAAGGTAGAAAACAATACCCGAGAGAACCTCTTGACCATGTTTGATCAAGGTATTCATTTTTCATAAATAGTTAATCTGAGCCCGAAAAAGGGGTAAAAGTATACTGATACCATGCCAATTCATTCACTTTAATGAATTTGAAATGATAAGTACTCGATAATCCTTTAATTTTTCGAGAGTCAGAAAAGAGCTAAAAAATGCCTCCAGGGGGGTTCCTTTTTCATTTCTTTTAAACGAGTTTGAAAAAGAGATAAAATAAAACTCGTTGCATAAAAAACTAATTACTGTCACCATAAAATATCCTGTTAATGCACAAAAAAAATGACAAACTTCACTGATATAGAGAGAAAATTATAAACTATTGGTAAAAATATCTTTAGAAATCTATAAATAGACAAAAAGTAAATCATTTTTACCATTCTATTTGGAGTAAATTGGTGAAGCACTTCTAACCCCATTTTCTCTCAATCTTCAAATAAGTGGTGCAGCTGATCTAGGACACCATTCAGTAATCCATCGACTGCAGGTAAGAGCCCTATATTTTCTCTTCAATTTGATTCCATTCTTAGGTCATTTAGTTTAGAAATTTTGATGTTGGGGAATGATTCAAAGTTTTAATTCACAGGCGATCAACACGAGTTCATCCTATGAGACCCGCGCTGATTTCCTCTAGCCCATTAGGCTAGCACGCTGTTATCTCCCCGTAATTTGAGCAGATTAGCAAGACTAAAGCTGTAGGGAGGACATTTGAACCACTTTGGGATCCTAGGATCTAGCCCTCCTGGATCCAAAGAGGGATCTCTCTATAAGTGCAAAGATTGATTTATCTTTAAGGCTTTTGGGTGTGATGTTAGGCTAGTTATGAAGAACAAGGGTTTTTGTTTGGTTTTGGATGGTTGAGCATGATTTTTAGTTGAGTGGAAAGTCCTAAAATGAAAGAGTTTCAAAAGGGTGAAGATGTAAACAATCAGAACAAGATTTGGCTGATAGGATAGATATGAAACTGGTTTTAGTCCATTAGGCTATGGAGTCATAAAAGGGTTTAATTGTGCAACAATTTCAAGAGTGGTCCAAGGGGCAAGTCATCTATATCAAAATATCTTTGATATTAAATGATGGAATGGAACATTAAGAGTGTTGAAAAGGTGGAAAAAGTCAATAATTTCAACAAGGATTTATCAACTTTCCAAACAAGAAAAGCCTTTTAAGAAACTATTTGAAACCAACCAAAGGACAAGGCTAACCATAAACTTCTTTGGACAAGCTTGTATTAAAGCTAACTTATCAGACAAACAATCCAACAATCCACATGACTACTTTCAGAAGCGATGAAAACAGATAAAAAAAACAAAGTGCAACCTAAGATCAAGCAAGATACTTTTAAATCTAAACCCGCTTTCAACATACTCTTAGGGAAACCTTCAGAACAACCTTTGGAGAAAGAAACTAGAAGACAGGGCAAACCATAAAATTTTCCAGTCTAACTTTACTCAGCATATAATGAAAATATCATTCAAGAACTTCCTTTCAAGATTTGCACAACAAGACAGGGTCAAAACAAACATTCCTTGATAATGTTTACACTTAACTTAAGTCATTCTTAAATACACAATTTGGAGGAAAACATAAAGATAAAGATTATCAGTGAGAGTAGGGTACTTTTGACAGTAAATCCTAGCTCTATATTTGTTGTTCTTTATCGGAGAATAAGTGAACAAAATGGCATACATGAAAGGAAAACAATAACATAGTAAGAAGTACTTCACCAATGATATAAACCAGGATCCCAAGAATCAGCTTGTATATTGATGTCAATCCAGTTACATACTTCAAGTCCAATGTTTCAGTACAACAATCATCTTCTCTTCTCAGCCTAACTTATTTGATCACAAACAGAGCTTCAAGAGCATCTGAAAACTATTTACATGTAGAAAGTTTCAAGCACAAGTATTATATCAAAGTCTAGCAACCAACCCTTTATCATGTGCTCCTCAAGAAGGTTTTATAGGAAAATGAGGAGGTGGAAGAGTTTCTAGGGTTAAAGTATCATAAATGCTATAGTTAATGCAATTCTCTGCCTTGAAAACCATGCAAGGCATAAGGCAAGAATACATTCGATCTATATCTCTGTTTGATAACTCTGTTATGCTTTCGAGGCTTAGTGGATTAAAAGATTTGACTTTAAGGCTTTTTCTTATCCTCATAATAACTTTGCTGACAGTTGTAATAAGTCTCTTTGATTCGAAATAACTATTCAGCTGTCTTTATGCTAATATCTTTTGTTCTAGCAATAACTAGGCCTTCTTTGATTGCTTTGAGGCTGCAGGTGTCTTTCTGGAAGCTGGAGAGGATTCAATTAGCCTCTGATGTGTCAGTGGAGGATTCTCGGACTGATAGATCTGATTGTTCTTCAAACTGTCTTCAATTGAGTGGATTAGGCTTTAGATAGTTGACTTTAGGCCGTAATCCCTCAAAACTGTGTTAATGATCTTTAAGTTTCCATTTCTGCTGTGATTAGATCCTTTAACACTGATACTCTTTGTTTGATTAATGTCTGCTGTGTTTTGTTGCTGCGCAGGCGTTACAGAGGGTTGTATAATGGCATCAGTGCTCATGAGGCATGGATAAAACATGATTTGGAACCCTGCAGAATGATCTCCTTTCAAGGATAAAAGCCTGGGGGATCATCATCCTCGGCCTTTGATTTCCTTTAAGAAACTGTGTAAAAGCTTTACAACCTGCAAAAATACACAAAAAGTTATAAAATCCTGCGTGGATGAGCTTAGACTGCTTCAGAGGTTTAAGGTTAGATCGCGGTCGTTGGATGAAAGCATCCAACGACGAGGATAGCTTGTTGAGGTCAAAAGGAGAGGTGGTCACAGAGGTGAATGAAAGATTAAGTTCGAGCCGTTGATGCATGTTGATCAACGGTCAAGATAAATCTAGGATCTTATAAGGCGGAAGGGAAATGATATAGTGAAATGGCGGAAAATATAAGGAAAATAGGGAAAAACCTTTATCGGCAACGAAAAAGGTTTAAATGAAATTTTGGGGACGCAGAATGATCTGAGCCATTGGATTAGGTTAATTAATGAAAGATCGACGACGGATATCCTTTGATGACATCTCTAGGAAGAAAGGTGGAGGGCGATGGCTTAACGGTTAAATGCATTCTGGGCCGTTGGATGAAAAGAACAGACGGCGACGATTTAAATGAGAAAAAGTAATGCGATGGGGGAAAGGTGGTTTGGCGGAAAACCATAATGGTTTTTTCACAGATCTGAGGCGGTTTCCAAAATTTCTCAAAAAAACGCGATACACCTCACTACCCGCCACGTGTCCTTAGTAAAACCACTTTTTTCGTGTTATTTTTTGGCGTTAAACCTCTGGCGCAAAAAAAATTTGAAACTCAATGCCAGCCATTGGATGGATGGGCACAGATCCGACGGTGCAGATCGCACATGACGGAGGATAAGATGCACGGACGGAAAGGTATGGCAAGGACAAAGGCGGATTAGATCTGGACCGTTAGATCTAGGGAATGGACGGTGGAGATTTGTCGAGGGGGAATGGTATGTCCCAAAGGAGTTGGGCCTATCGGGTTCAATCTAGACCGTTGGATTAGAATAATTGACGGTCCAGATTGTTGAGAATGCAGCAAGATGATGGAGCTTAGTGAAATGAAGTCGCCTTCACTAAGTGGGCCCGCAGGCAAATTCTGGCGCAAAGTCTATTTTTAGACTATGTCTATTTTTAGACATACGGAGCATAATTTGGGAATTCTACTTGGAGATTCTTGGAGTATGTGACATGTCGGTAAAAATAGATGAGACCCTAATTTTTAGGACCCAGGCTATTTTTAGACTGATCTCCTAAAAATATGGAAGTCAAATATTATTTACCCTTAATAATATTTTGACTATAAACGGCAGTTTACTCTCTTGGCGCACTTCAGTTTGAGTCATGGAGGTGGCTCATGCAACTGACACAAGGAATCACGTGGTTCCTAGGGTTTGATGGCATCTTGCATGGTTGGCTTCGGTTAGACTTCAGTGGCAGGAGTTTTGGAGGAGTTAACGGGACAGATAGTGGAGTTGTGTTCTGTTTGTTTTAGTTGAACTAGTTGGGATTAGTTAACTAACTAATCAACTAGATATGAGTGGAGTAAATTAAATAATATTTAATTTACTAAATATTAACTCATTAGTCAACTCAAGAACACTTCAGTTCACTACGGTGCATGATCAGTTCAGTGGAGACCAGTGGAAGAGGTAGATGAAAGGGTGAGTAAAGCTATCAGTTGGTAGATTTGTTTTGCATGAGATTTGCATTACACTTGGAGGAATTGTCCATGAAAATTACGCAATCAAGGGAAGGGGATTCGAACCTTGAACCTCTTCATATACGGGCCATGATTGCGCAATAGAGGCAAGGCAATTGGCGGGGAGTTTTGAACCTCAGACTTGTTCAAAACTGAGTCAGATTGTGAGTAACTTCATGAGAGAGTACTGAGTACTTGTGAGGAGTATTGTACTTGTTTGGTTACTTGATTTCTCCATTATAATATACAAAATAGCTGCGGGGTTTTCAGCTTTAAGCTTTCCCATGAAATACTGTGTTCATATGTGTGAATTTTTATGGCTTTAATGTGTGATGATTTGATGTGCGATCGCTTCTATTATTTCCGCATGTGACAATTAATTGTAGAAGAAGGTTATGTGTTATGTATGCAATTCGAAATTGATATATGACCAGGTTAATCTTCAGTGAATAAGTGATTTATTCAGCTAATTTCTACATGGTATCGGAGCGAGGTTAATTGTCGAGATCTATTACGGTGATTGCAAACTTATTTCCTCGGACAGAGTCTGCATGCGGGCCAGGTAGCCTCCGGAATATTCATCCTTCTTTGTAAGGTGAAAGATCTGGTGAATGCCCTTGCGGTCAATCTCTGATTTGGAAATAATTTGTTTTCAAGTGTAGATCGGAAGCGATAGAGCTTGGAGTTTGGAATTCGAATTTTGCAGAAGGTTGTTCTTCTTGGTGCCGGTGTTGAAAGATGTCTTCTTTCAATGGTTTGCCACTCGAATATGCTCTTGAAGGCAGTTCGAACTATATTGCATGGAAAGATCGAATGGAAGCAGTGTTAGAAGATAATGGTCTGAAGGAGTTCGTGGATGCGGATGTCCCAAAGCCCACTGATGCAGCTCTGGTCGATGCATGGCAAAAGAAGATCGCGAAATGTCGAAGGATCCTGTTGGAGGGCGTCAAGGATCATATTGTATCTAGCTTGCATGGAAAGGCTACTCCACATTTAATGTGGAAAGCTTTGACGGATCTATTCCAGAGTAAGAGTGACCAAAGGAAGCTGGCGCTCAAAGACAAGCTCAGGAACATCAAGATGGAGAAGGGCGACAGTATCGCTAAATACCTCACGAAGTTCACTCAATGCAGAGATGAACTAGGAAGTGTGGGAGTTACTGTCGATGAAGAGGACATGGTCGACCTGGCTCTCCTTGGTCTTCCGAAGGCTTGGCACTCATATCAAGATAGTGTCAATGGTCGGGAGAAGCTGCCGGGATGGGAGCGCCTTTGGGCGGATCTCATGCAGGAGGAGATAAGGAGGACTACTCGAGATGGATCTTCATCAAGGGGAGCTGATGAAGAAAATTGCGCTTTGGTTGCCAAAGCAAAGAAGGGGAAGGGTAAGAAAACCTCTCATTCTGGTGCAAAGGGCAAGAAGCAGGATATGGCGAAAGTGAAGTGTTTTCACTGCCATGATCATGGAAATTATGCTACCAATTGTCCGAAGAAGAAGAAAAACAAGCAAGCGGGAAGATCTGCAGATGGAGAAGCTTTGGCTTCACAGTTCGAGCTTGACTTTTCACTGATCGCATGCCTGGTTTCAAGTGTGATGGGATCGGTGTGGTTCTTGGACAGCGGTGCGTCATTTCATATGACGGGAGATCAGGAGTTGTTCTCAGATCTGGAGGACAAAGATTTGGGTGTGCACATCGAGATGGGCGATGACGGTAGATACAGTGCATCTGGTATCGGTACCGTATCCTTTCAGAGGGAGTCTGGTAAACCCTTTGTCTTGAAGGATGTCATGCATGTACCTGGATTGAAGAAGAACCTGATTTCAGTAGCGATGTTGGAGGATAAGGGTTATGATGTGGTCTTCAGCGAAGGAAAAGCCTTCCTGCGCAGTAAGACTACTGGAGAGACCCGGAAGATAGGGGTTCGAACTCAGAACCTTTATCAGTTGCAGGTAGATGACTGCGCAGCTATGGCATGCAAGGCGGGAGAAGTGGTGAGACGGGATGATGAGGGCGAACTGTGGCACAGGAGATTGGGCCACCTTCACCATGGAGCTTTGAAGATCCTGCAGCAGATTTCTACTAGGCTTCCTAAGGGCACTCTTGCGCAGTCAGATCAGTGCAAGGGGTGTACTTTAGGGAAGTATGTGAAAGCCACCTTTCACGAGAAGGATAGTCGCGCCGCGACGATCCTTGAGAGAGTTCACACAGACGTGTGTGGTCCTTTCTCAGTTGCTTCGACAGCAAAGCACAGGTATTATGTGATCTTTGTTGATGATTTCTCTCGAAAGTGCTGGATCTTTTTCATGCAGAAGAAGAGCGATACATTCGCGAAGTTCTGTGAGTTTAAAGCACTGGTCGAGAAGGAGTCGGGGAAGAAGGTGATTGCTCTAAGGAGTGATAACGGTGGTGAATTCATCTCGGCTGAATTCAAGGAGTTCTGCGGCGCAGAAGGGATTCGGAGAGAGCTCATCGCACCCCATAACCCACAGCAGAACGGGGTGGCTGAGCGGAAGAACAGAACGATCGTGGGTGCTGCACGGGCGATGTTGCATGATCAGGGCCTACCCCTTCACTTGTGGGCTGAGGCATGCAATACAGCAGTGTATGTGCAGAACCGTTGTCCTCACAAGGTTCTTGGCATGAGTACACGAGAGGAGGCTTATTCTGGCAAGAGGCCTGATATTTCCCATTTGCGGATTTTCGGATCTCCTGTCTACATGCATGTGACGAAGGATGCGAGAAGGAAGCTGGATCCAACTGCTGAAGTTGGAATATTTGTGGGGTACACTGATACACCTCACAACTATCGGGTGTATGTGCCAGACAGTCGCAAGACTGTTGTGCGACGGGATATAAAATTCGAGGAGGAGAAAGCCATGCAGTGTTCGCTTGAGAGGGAGCTACACTTGCATGCAGATGAGGAGCTGTTAGTTCCTAAGGAGGAGCTTCCGGATGTGGATCAGCCACAAGAGGAAGTTCAGGAGGTGGAAGAAACCACCCATGCAGCGCCAACCATCAGAGAGCGCATGCGCACTACAGAAGCTGAGCGACTGGCTCGGGATGCAGAGAAGGTTGTAGGACCACCTACAGCACAGCGCAGACAGAGACAGTCACCGGATCGGTACACTGGATACATGGCTCTTGTGAGTCAATGTGTTGTGACGGAGCCATCCTCTTTTGAGGAAGCTGTGGAGGAACCCGCATGGATTGATGCCATGATCGAAGAATATGATTCGATCATCAGGAACAGTGCATGGGAGATTGTCCCAAGACCGGTTGGGAAATCAGTTGTAGGTTCGCGATGGATCTACAAGGTGAAGCAGGCGGCTGACGGGAGTGTGGAGAAGTACAAGGCGAGATTTGTCGCCCGTGGCTTCTCACGGATCGAGGGGATTGACTATGAGGAGACTTTTGCACCTGTCGCAAGGTACTCTTCCATACGGACGATCCTTGCTCTCTCAGCGCAGATGGGGTGGCACATTCATCGGATGGATGTGAAGACTGCGTTCCTCAATGGAGTTATTGAGGAGGAGGTGTACATAGAGCAGCCTGAAGGTTTTGAGATCTTCAGCAGTGAGTCGCATGTGTGCCGACTCAAGAGAGCACTGTACGGGCTGAAGCAAGCACCTCGTGCTTGGTACACTCGGATAGACGGCTACTTCACCGGGCTTGGATTCTCCAAGAGTGAGGCGGATCCAAACCTGTACCAGATTGTGGTGGAGGGGAAGCTGTTGATCATCGTACTGTATGTAGATGATCTGATTTTGGCTGGCGATGAGCAGTTGATACTTTCATGCAAGGAGGATCTTGCACGAGAGTTTGAGATGAAGGACTTGGGCATCCTTCATTATTTTCTGGGATTGGAGATTTGGCAGTGCAGCGGAGGACTGTTTGTTTCTCAGGGCAAGTATGCCCGGGAGATTCTGGAGAGGTTCAACATGCGAGGCTGCAAGCCTGTTGACACTCCTCTTCCTGGTGGTTGGAGGAAGGGAGATGCTACTTCGGAGGAAGTAGTGGATGCCACTGTATATCGACAGTTGGTGGGGTCGTTGATGTATCTGGTCAATACTCGACCCGATATATGCTATGCAGTTAACCAGCTTTCGCAAGCTATGGTTAAGCCTACCAAGCTCTTTTGGAAGGCGGGCAAGCATGTATTGCGCTATATCGGAGGCACATCGGGATATGGTCTATGGTACAGACAGGAGGATGGAGTGAAGCTTTCTGGTTTCACTGATGCAGATTGGGCAGGGAGCCCAACAGACCGGAAGAGCACTTCTGGAGGAGTTTTCAGCATTGGGTCGACAGCAGTTTCCTGGTACAGCAGGAAGCGGAGATCCTTGGCACTCAGTTCAGCAGAGGCCGAGTACATGGCAGCAAGCTTGGCTGCATGTGAGGCTATTTGGATGAGGAAGATCCTCGCAGGTTTGTTCAGGTTGCATTTGGAGCCTACAATGATCTACTGTGATAACCAGAGCTACATCAAGCTCTCGGCTAATCCAGTATTTCATGATAAGTCCAAACATATCGACATCAGGTACCATCATATCAGAGATTGTGTTCAGCGGAGAATCATGATGCTTTCATATGTTCCCACGGAGGATCAGGATGCCGACATCCTGACGAAGGCGCTCACCGGGAGCAAGTTCGAATTCCACAGAGGCAGGATAGGGATTGCAGATAATCCATATCTTGCTGAGAGGGAGTGTTGAGAATGCAGCAAGATGATGGAGCTTAGTGAAATGAAGTCGCCTTCACTAAGTGGGCCCGCAGGCAAATTCTCGCGCAAAGTCTATTTTTAGACTATGTCTATTTTTAGACATACGGAGCATAATTTGGGAATTCTACTTGGAGATTCTTGGAGTATGCGACATGTCGGTAAAAATAGATGAGACCCTTATTTTTAGGACCCAGGCTATTTTTAGACTGATCTTCTAAAAATATGGAAGTCAAATATTATTTACCCTTAATAATATTTTGACTATAAACAACAGTTTACTCTCTTGGCGCACTTCAGTTTGAGTCATGGAGGTGACTCATGCAACTGACACAAGGAATCACGTGGTTCCTAGGGTTTGATGGCATCTTGCATGGTTGGCTTGAGTTAGACTTCAGTGGCAGGAGTTTTGGAGGAGTTAACGGGACAGATAGTGGAGTTGTGTTCTGTTTGTTTTAGTTGAACTAGTTGGGATTAGTTAACTAACTAATCAACTAGATATGAGTGGAGTAAATTAAATAATATTTAATTTACTAAATATTAACTCATTAGTCAACTCAAGAACACTTCAGTTCACTACAGTGCATGATCGGTTCAGTGGAGACCAGTGGAAGAGGTAGATGAAAGGGTGAGTAAAGATGAGATTTGCATTACACTTGGAGGAATTGTCCATGACAATTACGCAATCAAGGGAAGGGGATTCGAACCTTGAACCTCTTCATATACAGGCCATGATTGCGCAATAGAGGCAAGGCAATTGGCGAGGAGTTTTGAACCTCAGACTTGTTCAAAACTGAGTCAGATTGTGAGTAACTTCATGAGAGAGTACTGAGTACTTGTGAGGAGTATTGTACTTGTTTGGTTACTTGATTTCTCCATTATAATATACAAAATAGCTGCGGGGTTTTCAGCTTTAAGCTTTCCCATGAAATACTGTGTTCATATGTGTGAATTTTTATGGCTTTAATGTGTGATGATTTGATGTGCGATCGCTTCTATTATTTCCGCATGTGACAATTAATTGTAGAAGAAGGTTATGTGTTATGTATGCAATTCGAAATTGATATATGACCAGGTTAATCTTAAGTGAATAAGTGATTTATTCAGCTAATTTCTACACAGATTAGTTCTCGGGGAAATGAAAGTAATGAGATACAGGGGGTTCGGGCAGAGATCGGGTAAATGTGAACCACTTTGGAATTAAATGATGGAATGGAACATTAAGAGTGTTGAAAAGGTGGAAAAAGTCAATAATTTCAACAAGGATTTATCAACTTTCCAAACAAGAAAAGCCTTTTAAGAAACTGTTTGAAACCAACCAAAGGACAGGGCTAACCATAAAATTCTTTGGACAAGCTTGTATTAAAGCTAACTTATCAGACAAACAATCCAGCAATCCACATGACTACTTTTAGAAGGGATGAAAACAGATAAAAAACAAAGTGCAGCCTAAGATCAAGAAAGATACTTTTAAATCTAAACCTGCTTTCAACATACTCTTAGGGAAACCTTCAGAACAACCTTTGGAGAAAGAAACTAGAAGACAGGGAAAACCATAAACTTTTCCAGTCTAAATTTACTCAGCATATAATGAAAATATCATTCAAGAACTTCCTTTCAAGCTTTGCACAACAAGACAGGGGCATAACCAACATTCCTTGATAATGTTTACACTTAACTTAAGTCATTCTTAAATACACAATTTGGAGGAAAACATAAAGATAAAGCTTATTAGTGAGAGTAGGGTACTTTTGACAGTAAATCCTAGCTCTATATTTGCTGTTCTTTATCGGAGAATAAGTGAACAAAATGGCATACATGAAAGGAAAACAATAACACAGTAAGAAGCACTTCACCAATGATATAAACCAGGATCCCAAGAATAATCTTGTATATTTATGTCAATCCAGTTGCATACTCCAAGTCCAATGTTTCAGTACAACAATCATCTTCTCTTCTCAGCCTAACTTATTTGATCACAAACAGAGCTTCAAGAGCCTCTGAAAACTATTTACATGTAGAAAGTTTTGAGCACAAGTATTATATCAAAGTCTAGCAACCAACCCTTTACCATGTGCTCCTCAAGAATATTTTATAGGAAAATGAGGAGGTGGAAGAGTTTCTAGGGTTCAAGTATCATAAATTCTACAGTTAATGCAATTCTCTGCCTTGAAAACCATGCAAGGCATAAGGCAGGAATACATTCGATCTATATCTCTGTTTGATAACTTTGTTCTGCTTTCGAGGCTTAGTGGATTAAAAGATTTGACTTTAAGGCTTTTTCTTATCCTCGTAATAACTCTGATGACAATTGTAATAAGTCTCTTTGATTCAAAATAACTATTCAATTGTATTTATGTTAATATCTTCTATTCTGGCAATAACTAGGGCTTCTTTGATTGCTTTGAGGCTGCAGGTGTCTTTCTGGAAGCTGGAGAGGATTCAATTAGCCTCTGATGTGTCATTGGAGGCTTCTCGGACTGATAGATCTGATTGTTCTTCAAACTGTCTTTAATTGAGTGGATTAGGCTTTAGATAGTTGAATTTAGGCCGTAATCCCTCAATATTGTGTTAATAATATTTAATTCTCCATCTCTGCTGTGACTAGATCCTTTAACACTGATACTCTTTGTTTGAATAATGTCTGCTGTGTTTTGTTGCTGCGTAGGCGTTATAGAGGGTTGTATAATGGCATCATTGCTCATGAGGCACAGATAAAACATGATTTGGAACCCTGTAGAATGATCTCCTTTCAAGGATAAAAGCCTGGGGGATCGTCATCCCCGGCCTTTGATTTCCTTTAAGAAATTGTGTAAAATATTTACAACCTATAAAAATACACAAAAAGTTATAAAATCCTACGTCGATGGGCTTAGACTGCTTCAGAGGTTTTAGGTTAGATTGCAGTCATTGGATGAAAGCATCCAACGATGAGGATTGCTTGCTGAGGTCAAAAGGAGAGGCGGTCGGAGAGGTGAATGAAAGATTAAGTCCGAGCTGTTGATGCATGTTGATCAACAGTCAAGATCAATCTAGGATCTTATAAGGTGGTAGGGAAATGATATAGTGAAATGGCGGAAAATATAAAGAAAATCGGGAAAAACCTTTATCGGCAGCGAAAAAGGTTTAAATGAAATTTTGGGGATGAAAAATGATCTGGGCCATTGGATTAGGTTAATTAATCAAAGATCGATGGCAGATATCCTTTGATGACATCTCTGGGAAGAAAGGTGGAGGGCGATGGCTTAACGGTTAAATGCATTCTGGGCTGTTGGATGAAAAGAACGGACGGCGACGATTTTAAATGAGAAAAAGTAATGCGATGGGGGAAAGGTGGTTTGGTGGAAAACCATAATGGTTTTCACGCAGATCTGAGGTGGTTTCCAAAATTGCTCAAAAAAATGCGATACACCTCGCCGCCCGCCACGTGTCCTTAGTAAAACCTCTTTTTTCGCGTTATTTTTTGGCGTTAAACCTCTAGCGCAAAAAAAACTCGAAACTCAATGCCAACCTTCGGATAGATGGGCGCAGATTCGACGGTGCAGATTGCACGCGACGGAGGATAAGATGCACGGATGGAAAGGTATGGAAAGGAAAAAGGCAGATTAGATATGGACCGTTAGATCTAGGGAATGGACGGTGGAGATTTGTCGAGGGGGAATGGTAGGTCCCAAAGGAGTTGGGCCTATAGAGTTCAATATAGACCATTGGATTAGAATAATTGACAGTCCAGATTAGTTCTCGGGGAAACGAAAGTAATGCGATACATGGGGTTCGGGCGGAGATCGGGTAAATGTGGACCGTTGATCTGCAGAGATCAACGACGGATATTCACTGAAGAACTATACTATCGAGTTTATGAAATATGAAAGGGAAATGGGGCTTGATATGGACCGTTAGATCTATGAAACGGATGACCCAGATCTGATCGCAAGCTTGCAAATTGGCGAAGGAGAGAGGAAACCACAAAGAGAATGGGCCGATGCGATTAGAATGGGCTGATGCGATTAAGCGCAGGACATTAGATCTTAGAGAGATCAACGGTCAGAATGAAACAGTGGCTTTAATCGTCGGAGGGTCATGCGGAGGGTGATTAATCTGGGCCGTCGGTTGTTGTGGATTCGACGGTCTAGATTGAATCGCAAGATTGCAATTGGAGGAGGGAAAGGGGAAACACCATGAAGAAATGTTGCGATGTGATTGAGTGAGGACCGTCGATCTAAAAACTAGATTGGCGGTCAGGATTTAATCGGGAAGGTTGAAGTTGGATGGGTGGGTTTGGCGAGGAAACAATATGGACCGTTGGATCTGGGGGTAGTAAAGAATATCAACGGTTGACATTCGCCGAAACAATGAACTTTCAGACTTAATGAAAAGTCGGGTTTTTATGAAATATGAAGGGGAAAAAGGTTTTGGAAAGGCTTTTTAATGACTTTAGCGCCCGGTTGCGGGGCTAAGGTTTTGTGAAAAGACGAAGGGATCGGGGTTTAAAAGGAAAGAGCTAATCGCATCGAAATTTATGGAAACACGAGGCGAATAAGGAAATAAGAACGCCCTGATCACGATTGCGTGATGGGGGTTTAACTATGGGTCACAGCTCCGATTTTATGCAGAAAAAGGTTTTGGGGGCTAAGGCCAAAGGGGCTTAAGGCCTTAGTAGAAAAATGAGTTTTTTAGGCCAAAATAAAAGATTTTCAATGCTTTTTTGGCTTTCGGTAGAAAGAGAAAAAGGGGTTTTTAAACCTTCCAAAGGAATTTTCAAAGGTTTAAAGGGAATTTCGAGGGAACAAGAGGTATATGAAATGTTTTATGAACGAAATGGAGAAGGGAAAAGGAGAAGGGAAAATTAGGGAAAATGGAACTTTTCAGCAGTCTTTTCCTTTGGTAAATAGCAGATTTTTTGAGGATGAATGAGGGAAACAACAGTGAAGGTTTTCTGAAGGAAAAAGAGACATCACTAAGACTTCAAGAACTGACAATTTGGCTATAAAATTGTTTCTTGAAGGCTTAAAAATGTTTTAGCCTCCATTTGATATGAAAATTTTTTATAGGTGGCTAACAACGGCTCCAACTTGGGATGGAAACTCCTTGGAGGTGCCAAGAACCTCAGACATGTCTTCTCTAGAAGCTGATCAATGCCTCATCCATTGGGCTGCAACTTTCTTTTCTTTGCTGATCTTCTTTTGCTCTGATAATGTTAGCAGTCATTTAAAAACAATGGAATTCTATCAATACAAGCTTTCTACCTACCCAATCCTAATGATCTAACATTTTTTCTTCTTTTAGAGTGCATTTGGATTGGAAAACTCTTTTACAAACATTTTATTCTTTTGAAAACATAAAACTAATCTAAGACTACTTCTTATTTCTCCATGAACTCAGATTAATCAGTTGAGTTCATAAGCTTCTCTACCTAACTAATATCTGATAGGATTAGATTGTCTAACATATTTTTATTCTCTAAATTCTAAAACAAAAAATTCAAAAGCAGACAAGTCAGGATTGAACAGTCTAACTTGTTGCTGATCTATGGCATAAAAACAAGCTGCATATAGATAATTATTTGTAGAAAAATAAATCAAAATGGTGAAGGCTTAAGTTCTGAAAGTTTTAAGAACATCCTCCTCTTTTCTTCAGCTCTGTTTTTAGGCTTGTTTGAGCTGTTTTTCTTTGTTATCCGGTTCAAGTTTTGAGCATATAAGAACCAGTTTACTTCTATCCTTGGCTCAAGATTTGATCTAGTTAGAGCCCTTCTTTCTTTTGGAATCTTAGGTTCATATTTTTAGCTTGTTTGAACCTTTATTTTTTCTATCCTAATCTACCTAACTGATAAGCCAATATTAAGCTGTTTGGAAAATCGATTTCACTAACCTATCAGCAGTAAATTTAAAACTAATTAGTCATGATTAGGTTGTATGACTAACTAGGAGTGTGTTTTTTAGGAGTGGCATTTGAGCTTGCACACTTTCAGACTTTGTTTCTCTTTTTTGTATGGGGCTGTACCTTTCTTGTTTTTACAATTTGCCCTCTTTTCTATCTTTTACTGTTTTTGTATTTTTGATTTTTCTAACTTTGAATGCAATGATGGATGTAATATTCACAATGAGACAAAAAATAAAAAGGTTTCCAAACTGATTTGGTCAAGAGAAATAATGTTTAAGCATCCTGCCATTGACAGGGCCCCCAAACAGTTTAGCTCCATTTAATTCTTTCAGGGTTATCAACTATCTTAGGAGGGTTTGGATTAGGATAGGCTCTAGTATGAATCTTTCTAGAAGCCACTATGCTATGTTTTTTAGACCCAAATTATAAGAAAATTTTAACCAAATATGACAATCTTTAGGAGGCTAACTGATCTTTACCTTAACCTTTAAAGTCTTCTTAACTGAGTTTAAATGATGTTATGAAGATAATGGGTTTCCCAGTGGAGTCTTAAGGTATGTTTAGGATTTTGGAGTCACCAGGTGGAATTTTTTAGCTCTTTTGGAGGTAAAATGTTTTATGGTCCACCACCATGTTTATTTGAATACCAATCTGAAATGTTTTTTGGGCTTTCTAAGTTTTTTTCAATCCTATGGGTTCTAAGAGTGTCCTAAATCTGTTTCAACACTTAGCTACAGTGATGAGACAAAGAAAGTTTACTCTTATGGCTAAGCTATCAAATTCCTTCAAGGTTTGACAAGCTCTTATGAGAATCCTAAGGGTTACTTAGTTTGTCACTGATTCAAATAAGTTCTATCATGATTACCATTGCTTTGGGTAGTGCTTGAAGAGAGCTACTTATACTGCACTGAACAATGTTCTTGAATCAAGGGTTTTTCCTGAGGTCTTAAGGGTATCTAAGATGAATTTTACTCAGAATTCCCCAGCGGAGTTGCCAAAAATGTTATCTCCCCGTAATTTCAGTAGATTGGCAAGACTAAAACTGCAGGGAGGACATTTGAACCACTTTGGGATCCTAGGATCTAGCCCTCCTGTATCCAGAGAGGGATCTCTCTATAAGTGCAAATATTGATTTATCTTTAAGGCTTTTGGGTGTGATGGTAGGCTAGTTATGAAGAACAAGGGTTTTTGTTTGGTTTTGGATGGTTGAGCATGATTTTTAGTTGAGTGGAAAGTCCTAAAATGAAAGAGTGTCAAAGGGGTGAAGATGTAAACAATCAGAACAAGATTTGGCTGATAGGATAGATATGAAACCGATTTTAGTCCATTGGGCTATGGAGTCATAAAAGGGTTTAATTGTGCAACAATTTCAAGAGTGGTCCAAGGGGAAAGTCATCTATATCAAAAGATATTTTAGATTAAATGATGGAATGGAACATTAAGAGTGTTGAAAATGTGGAAAAAGTCAATAATTTCAACAAGGATTTATCAAATTTCCAAACAAGAAAAGCTTTTTAAGAAATTGTTTGAAACCAACCAAAGGACAGGGCTAACCATAAACTTCTTTGGACAAGCTTGTATTAAAGCTAACTTATCAGACAAAAAATCCAACAATCCACATTACTACTTTCAGAAGGGATGAAAACAGATAAAAAAAACAAAGTGCAGCCTAAGATCAAGAAAGATACTTTTAAATCTAAACCTGCTTTCAGCATACTCTTAGGGAAACCTTCAGAACAATATTTGGAGAAAGAAACAAGAAGACAGGGCAAACCATAAACTTTTCTAGTCTAACTTTACTCAGCATATAATGAAAATATAATTCAAGAACTTCCTTTCAAGCTTTGCACAACAAGACAGGGGCAAAACCAACATTCCTTGATAATGTTTACACTTAACTTAAGTCATTCTTAAATACACAATTTGGAGGAAAACATAAAGATAAAGCTTATCAGTGAGAGTAGGGTACTTTTGATAGTAAATCCTAGCTCTATATTTGTTGTTCTTTATTGGAGAATAAGTGAACAAAATGGCATACATGAAAGGAAAACAATAACACAGTAAGAAGTACTTCACCAATGATATAAACTAGGATCCCAAGAATCAGCTTGTATATTGATGTCAATCTAGTTACATACTTCAAGTCCAATGTTTCAGTACAACAATCATCTTCTCTTCTCAGCCTAACTTATTTGATCACAAACAGAGCTTCAAGAGCATCTGAAAACTATTTACATGTAGAAAGTTTCGAGCACAAGTATTATATCAAAGTCTGGCAACCAACCCTTTACAATGTGCTCCTCAAGAAGATTTTATTGGAAAATGAGGAGGTGGAAGAGTTTCTAGGGTTCAAGTATCATAAATTCTATAGTTAATGCAATTCTCTGCCTTGAAAACCATGCAAGGCATAAGGCAGGAATACATTCGATCTATATCTCTGTTTGATAACTCTGTTCTGCTTTCGAGGCTTAGTGGATTAAAAGATTTGACTTTAAGGCTTTTTCTTATCCTCGTAATAACTCTGCTGACAGTTGTAATAAGTGTCTTTGATTTGAAATAACTGTTCAGCTGTCTTTATGCTAATATCTTCTGTTCTGGAAATAACTAGGCCTTCTTTGATTGCTTTGAGGCTATAGGTGTCTTTCTGGCAGCTGGAGAGGATTCAATTAGCCTCTGATGTGTCAGTGGAGGCTTCTCGGATTGATAGATCTGATTTTTCTTCAAACTATCTTCAATTGAGTGGATTAGGCTTTAGATAGTTGATTTTAGGTCGTAATCCCTCAAAATTGTGTTAATAATCTTTAATTCTCCATCTCTACTGTGACTAGATCCTTTAACACTGATACTCTTTGTTTGATTAATGTTTGCTGTGTTTTGTTGCTGCGCAGGCGTTACAGAGGGTTGTATAATGGAATCAGTGCTCATGAGGCACGGATAAAACATGATTTGGAACCCTGCGGAATGATCTCCTTTTAAGGATAAAATCCTGGGGGATCATCATCCCTGGCCTTTGATTTCCTTTAAGAAACTGTGTAAAAGCTTTATAACCTGCAAAAATACACAAAAAGTTATAAAATCCTGTGTGGATGGGCTTAGACTTCTTCGGTCATTGGATGAAGGCATCCAACGGTGAGGATTGCTTGCTGAGGTCAAAAGGAGAGGCGGTCGGAGAGGTGAATGAAAGATTAAGTTCGAGCTGTTGATGCATGTTGATCAACGGTCAATATCAATCTAGGATCTTATAAGGCGGAAAGGAAATGATATAGTGAAATGGCGAAAAATATAAAGAAAATAGGGAAAAACCTTTATCGGCAGCGAAAAAGGTTTAAATGAAATTTCGGGGACGGAGAATGATGTGGGCCATTGGATTAGGTTAATTAATCAAAGATCGACGACAGATATCCTTTGATGACATCTCTCGGAAGAAAGGTGGAGGGTGATGGCTTAACAGTTAAATGCATTCTAGGCCGTTGGATGAAAAATATAGACGGCGGCGATTTTAAATGAGAAAAAGTAATGTGATGGGGGAAAGGTGGTTTGGAAGAAAACCATAATGGTTTTCGCGCAGATCTGAGGCGATTTCCAAAATTGCTCAAAAAAATGCGATACACCTCACCGCCCGCCATGTGTCCTCAGTAAAACCACTTTTTTGGCGTTAAACCTCTGGCGCAGAAAAAAAACGAAACTCAATGCCAGCCGTCGGATGGATGGGTATAGATCCGATGGTGCAGATCGCACGAGATGCAGGATAAGATGCACGGACGGAAAGGTATGACAAGGACAAAGGTGGATTAGATCTGGACCGTTAGATCTAGGGAATGGATGGTGGAGATTTGTTGAGGGGGAATGGTAGGTCCCAAATGAGTTGGGCCTATCGGGTTCAATCTAGACCGTTGGATTAGAATAATGGACGGTCCAGATTAGTTCTCGGGGAAACGAAAGTAATGCGATACAGGGGGTTCGGGCAGAGATCGGGTAAATGTGGACTGTTGATCTGTAGAGATGAACCGCGGAGATTTGCCGAAGAACTATATTATCAGGTTTATGAAATATAAAAGGGAAATGGGGCTTGATCTGGACCGTTAGATGTATGAAATGGACGACCCAGATTTGATCGCAAGCTCTCAAATCAGCAAAGGAGAGAGGAAAGAACAAAGAGAATGGGCCGATGTGATTAAGCGCAGGCCGTTAGATCTTAGAGAGATCAACGGTCAGAATGAAACGGTGGCTTTAATCATCGGAGGTTCATGGTGGAGGGTGATTAATCTGGGCCGTCGGTTCTTGTGGATTTGACGGTCGAGATTGAATCGCAAGATTGCGATCAGAGGAGGGAAAGGGGAAACACCATGAATAAATGTTGCGATGCGATTGAGCGAGGACCGTCGATCTAAAAACTATATTGACGATCAGGATTTAATCGGGAAGGTCAAAGGTGGATGGGTGGGTTTGGCGAGGAAACAATATGGACCATCAGATCTGGGGGTAGTAAAGAAGATCAACGGTTGACATTCGCCGAAACAATGAACTGTCAGACTTAATGAAAAGTTGGGTTTTTATGAAATACGAAGGGGAAAAAGGTTTTGGAAAGCCTTTTTAATGACTTAGCACCCAGTTGCGGGGCTAAGGTTTTGTGAAAAGACGAAGGGATCAGGGTTTAAAAGGAAAGAGCTAATCACATCGAAATTTATGGAAACACGAGGTGAATAAAGAAATAAGAACGCCCCGATCGCGATTGCACGATGGAGGTTTAATTGTGGGTCACAGCTTCGGTTTTATGCAGAAAAAGGTGTTTGGGGCTAAGGCCAAAGGGGATTAAGGCCTTAGTAGAAAAATGAGTTTTTTAGGCCAAAATAAAAGATTTTCAATGCTTTTTTGGCTTTCGGTAGAAAGAGAAAAAGGGGTTTTTAAACCTTCCAAAGGAATTTTCAAAGGTTTAAAGGGAATTCGAGGGAAGGAGAGGTATATGAAATTTTTTATGAACGAAATGGAGAAGGGAAAAGGAGAAAGGAAAATGAGGGAAAATGGAACTTTTTAGCAGTCTTTTCCTTTGGTAAACAACAGATTTTTTGAGGATGAATGAGGGAAATAGTAGTGAAGGTTTTCTGAAGGAAAAAGAGACATCACTAAGACTTCAAGAACTGACAATTTGGCTATAAAATTGTTTCTTGAAGGCTTAAAAATGTTTTAGCCACCATTTGATATGACAAATTTTTATAGGTGGCTAACACACGCCATCAATGCCTTTTTAATTCTGCCAAGCACACTGACCGCAGAGAAGATTTTAAAACATGAAAATACTCCACTTTTAATGATTAATTTCCAAATTTACTTGGAAGAAAACTCCTAAAATTCCATTTGAACATGTTTTGCACATGTCTTCAGTGAATATGGTGATTGAATGGAAAGAGAGAGGTCACGAGGTGGAAGACCACAAAGCTCTCCAAGACCCAAATTACATAAATGCATTTAAGAAATTGTGGATTGATCAAGTTTTTCCAGACCTCAGGACTTAGAGCTCAACTGGAGCTGTTAGATTATCTTATTAGGATATGGGACGTCGATCACTAAATATTCATTATTGGATATCAATAGCTTGTACTAGAGATTTCTTACATTTACTTCGTAACATGATTTTCTAGGAGAGAGGAGAGGATCGAACAACTCTCTAGAGCTCGTACTGGAGGAGAGAGCACTAGCATGCTCATCCAAAGACATTTTCTAGGTTCCAAAAAGACTACCAGTGGAAAGGTAGATATCAAAATCATCACCAAGCTACCTTTGAGGATGATTTTTCACTATATGGCTAACGTAGCTGGGGCCCGGGCGTTGCATGAGGTATCGAAGTCCCAATTACATTACATTATATATTTCCTTTCTCCCACAATGTTTAATTGGTGCGAGGGGTTATTGGATAACATAAAGATCCAACTAAGCAAGTGCAAGATGGGACGCCTAAAAAATTTCGGATACAAATCCATCCTAGTCACTTTCTTTTTGGAGAGATTTCTTGGAGAGATTTCCCTTGTCACTCAGGTGGTGCGAGATTATTCCTCGCTAGGGAGGGGGTCAACAGATGCGCTTTCCGACAACATTTTTTAGCTTGTTGTGCTGTCAACTAATCATAGTTGATGACTATGCATATTCCGACACTAATTTCAGAGGAGACTTAGATATAACTCTTCTGCTAGGTGCACAGTGGTGTAATGCATGTAAATTTTTTTTTTTTTTAAAGAATTGTTTACTTTTTAATGTTTTGTGATGCATTATGAGATCTAAACTTATGATATTTTTACATATTTTGGACTGGAGAGACCAACTGGTATGTCTCTAATTGCGAGGAGGATAGCACACCAAATTGAGGATGCTCCCAAGAGGAGGGAGCAGACCCACTAGAAGAGGTGGAGCGTAACCTGGCTGGCCTGATTAAAGGAATCCTAGAATACACAACTTTTGACGAGATTACACTACGCTTTCAGAGGCATATAATTGGGGTCCCAAACAGACTACGTCAGTTGCTCTGGAAAGTTATCCGAGTAGTCACATGCTATCATGAGCACCATGTGGGCAGATATGAGCCTTCAATTTATATTTTTTGCACTGATGTAGGCTCATAGAGCCATTTGTGTCACATAACGTATATTTTTTGAAATTTTGATGTAAAAAACTCTGATAGAATCGATATATATATATATATATATATATATATATATATATATATATATGCATGTTTCTACCATTACTAAATGTCCATGTATCATGATGATGTGTTTGGTTTTTACATATGACACAGATGTCTATCTAATACATAATTTGCTAATGTATGTGTTAATGTATTTAAATTTCATGTAATGTGTTTATATGTAATGTAATCAAAATTTATTTCCAGTAATCGAACACGTAAATACATGCGAATAATTTGAGGGTTTCTTAGTGAATAATGACCATTTAATTGTAACACAACGAGTTGTGAGTCTAATTTGACAACTAAGTATTTGATATCGAGATCAATTGCATTTGATAATAGCTCGATGACCGCACTATATTTGTCAATATTATTAGTTGTTTGACCCAAAAAATACCTTGTAGATTTACCAACTCACCATCAGGGGCAAAGAGTGCCCATGATGCAGAAGATAAGTTCTGTGTGCTACGGAAAGAACCATCAGCAAAACTGACATAATGGTTCGACGACATCTGAAAACCAAGTGGAACACAAGGTAATCAGAGGAAAGATGTCTGCAAAGTAAAAAATCACACCAAAAATATAAAATCACACTAATGAATCACACACTAATGTACAAAGTAACACACTTGTGATAAAGCATAATACTTCTTGAGATAGAGCCTGTTTCGGGGCTGAGCCAACTGATTACCCTCATAATCTACCAGCTGATAGGCACATTTTTCCAATACTCGTTGAATCATGTAGGGCCTGTGCCACATTGGCTCGAGCTTCCTGACTCCTAATTTGTCATGGATTTTTTCATAAAGTAGGACCAAGTTACCTTTGGATAAAATGCGAGGACAGACAGAATTTTTGTACTGAGCCTTAAATAATTTATTTTGTGCTTAAATGACTAAAGAAACGAGTCGTCAAGTATCATCGAGACGTTAGAGATAAATCAAATGTTCTTGTTTTGGTGAAGTATTATGAAGTAGCTCGATAGCAAGCCTCAAAGAAGGGATTTCACACTCAATCGAGAATGTACCTTCCAAACCATACACAAGATGAAATGGTGTGAATCTAGTAGCAGTCTTAACGGAAGTTTGGTAAGCCCACAGAGCTAAGCAAATAATGAGGTTCCAATCTCTTTTATGTCTCCAAATGGTCTGTTGAAGCATTATTACCAAAACCTTGTTAACAACTTCGAATTGTCCATTGGCCCATGGATAATATGGAGTGGATCTATCGTGGTGTAGCCCTAGCTGAGCAGTCAGCTCTGGCATCATATGATTGAGAAAATGAGAGCCATGGTAAGTGCAAATAGATTTCAGGACACTGAACTGAGCTATGACGCAGTGTAAAAGGAATTGCGCCACAGTGTGACCTTCATTATCATATGTAGGAATCACCTCGACCCATTTTGTAAAATAATCTATGAAGATGATAATATAACCATGCCCACTGATTGAGTGAGGGTTAAAGGTCATGAAATCGATGCCCCATTTTGCAAATGGCCTGACGGTCACAACTGGGTGCAAGGGTGCGGGTGGGGTGGATTCTTTTCGAGAATATATTTGGCAATCATGACATTTGTAGATGAAAATAATGCAATCTTTAAAAATGGATGGCCAAAAATATCCCGCATGAAGTATTTTCAAAGCAGTAGCATAACTGGACATATGACCACCACAGGCCCCAGAGTGGCAGTCATTAAGTACTTTCTGAGCTTCCTCAAGAGTTAAGCATCGACAAAGGACGGAATCGAAACCAGTGTGATACAAAGTATCTCCAATGATGCGGTAGGGTTGGGATTGGTAACAAATCCGTTGTCTCTCAGAGTGAGATAGATCTGGTTGAAATGTCTGGGTCTTGATATAGACAATGATGTCTCCATACCACGGATCAAGAGTACTGATGAGAAAGAGTGTTTCATTAGGAATCAATTCATCAAAAGGGTAAGGATTAACTACAATCAAAAGATCGTAGATCAACTCGTCAAAGAATCCTTTGGAAAGCTCTGCATAATTCAGGACGAACCGACGGAGAAAATTGGCTTTCCCCTACAAGATTTGCAGTTGATGTAAAGAAGAAGGAGGAAGCAGAATGATGATTGCCTCAAATTTGAGAGGATCAATCTGGATGCCTTCTTTAGAAAGAAAAAAACCTAAGAGACGACCTGACTCCATGAAAAATAAAAATTTATGAGGATTTAGCCATATATTATAGTGTCAACAACGAAGGAAAATAGGTCTAAGATGTTCAAGATGATCTTGAAGTTTCGCAGAATTAGCTAGAAGGTTGTCAAGTTATGGTTGAACTATGTGCTTAATATTGTGAAAAGCATATGACATAGCTCATTGGAAGGTATCCCCGACATTTTTCAAACCAAAAGGGAGCTTCTTATAGGCAAAGGTTACCCATGGACAGATAAAGGAAGTTTTATGTTGATCAAAAAGAGAAACATTTATTTGGTTGTTGTTGGCTGTGAAGCTTGATTATCTTGTTTACTTTGTATCATAGCATTGGACCCCTGTACCTTAAAAGGGGCGGAAACGCCGCCCGTAATTAATCACTGCCGTGGGGGGTCCAGGGGGGCGGCAGCGCTTTTCCCTTGTAAAAGTATAGTAATTTCTAGTCAATCTGGGTCGTTCATATGCGGATGATCTGACGGTAGAAGTTGTGTTTAGATTAGGGTTTTTTTCCCTACAAGGCAACCGCTCGCTTTTATGAGGGTACTGTATTGCAGCTGTGTATTGTGTGTGTATTCTTGGAGTGAGAAACAGAGAGGGAGACTGTGAGAAAGAACAGAGGATATTACAACGGATTTGTTGTAGGTTTTGTCTTTTCATTTTGCTGGATAATAGAAAGGAAGAATTTGTTGTTCGGGGTGGACGTAATAGGCGGGTGAACCACGTATATACGTGTGTCTCTCTAGTTTTATGTGTTTTGTTTGCTTGTATTTTTTAGCATATTTTATGTGTTGCATTGATCCATAATGTATAATTTTCTAACAACTAGGTAGAGGTATATTTGGTGATAAACTCACGGGAAAGAAGGGTTCCTGGTTCGAGTGGGAGCGATGGCGGAAGATGGTAAATTTAGGGTTGAGAAATATCTGTACCTACCATTGAGCGGAAAAACAAAGAAGCCGACGGCCATGACAGACGCAGAATGGAACATTCTCGATAGAAAGGCACTCGGAACAGTACTGTTGTGCCTTGCGGCGTTAGTCACCTTCAATATTTCGAAGGAAACAACAACAGAGGGTTTGATGCAGACGTTGGAGAAACTATATGAAAAACCCTCGGCCTCAAACAAGGTATTTCTTATGAAACGACTATTTAATATGAAGATGTCGGAAGGTGGATCTGTTGCAGACCATTTAAATGAATTTAATACAGTTACCAGTCAGTTAAGTTCTGTAGGGGTAAACTTTGATGATGAAGTTAGAGCTTTGTTATTCTTGTGCTCATTACCAGAAAGCTGGAATGGTTTAGTTATGGCCATTAGTAACTCTGTCTTTGGATCTAGTACTTTAAAGTTTGATGATGTTGTTGGTGCTATCCTTAGCGAGGAAATGCGACGAAAAAGCTCTGGTGAGACATCAGGTAATGCTTTGAGTGCAGAGTCTAGGGGAAGAAGAATGGAAAGAGGAAAGAGCTCAGGATATCGTAGTAAATCAAGGAAAGGCAGATCCAAGTCCAGATCGGGGATAGTGTGCTAGAATTGCGGAAAGAAAGGACACCTAAAGAAAGACTGTAGATCTTGGAAGGGAAAAGAAGGAGACACACAGCAAGAAAACAATCATGAAGCAAATGTGATAGGTGATGTGTTACAAGATGCTTTGATTCTTTCTTTTGAAAATGTTACTGATTCTTGGGTTGTAGATTAAGGGGCTTCATTCCATGCCACACCTGATAAGAAATATTTTCATGACTATGTTCAAGGAGATTTTGGACAAGTTCATTTGGGTGATGATAAACCCTGTAAAATTGTTGGAATGGGTAAAGTTCTTGTAAAACAACAGAATGGAAACCAATGACTACTAAAGGAGGTAAGGCATGTTCCAGATCTAAAGAAAAATCTAATTTCAACAGGGCAGCTAGGTAGTGAAGGTTGTGTGAAAACTTTCACGAATAAAACTTGGAAGGTTAGCAAAGGAGCCTTGGTAATAGCAAAAGGCGAAAAGGTTGGTACATTGTATTTATGCAATTGTATTTCTAACTCTGTTAATGCTTTAACTTCCAAAGGAGAAGATGCAACATTATGGCATCATAGGCTCGGACACATGAGTGAGAAGGGGATGAATATTCTTCACTCAAGAAATTTTTTGCCAGGTTTGAAGAATGTTGATTTGGATTTCTGTGAAAATTGCATTTATGGAAAACAAAAGAGAGTCAGATTTCTCAGAGTTGGGAAAGAAAAGAAGAGCGAAAAATTGGAGCTTGTTTATACAGATGTATGGGGACCTGCTCAGGTATCATCTCTCGGTGGCTCTCGCTATTATGTTACGTTTATTGATGATGCAACTAGAAAAAATTGGATTTATTGTATTCAGAATAAATTTGATGTATTTGATACTTTCAGGAAATGGAAAGCTTTGGTTGATATTGAGACAGGAAAGAAGTTGAAGTGTCTCAGATCAGATAATGGAGGTGAATATTGCAGCAAAGAGTTTGATAAGTACTGTTCAAAGCATGGAATTCATAGAGAGAAGATAGTTCCAAGAACACCACAAGAAAATGGTGTGTCAGAAAGGATGAACAAAACAATCATGGAGCGTGCAAGGTGCATGAGATTGCATGCAAGATTGCCTTTACAATTTTGGGCAGATGCTGTAGATACTGTTGTTTATCTAATAAACAGAGGGCCTTCAAGTTCCTTGGATGGTGGTATTCCAGAGGAAGCATGGACAGGTAAAAAGGTAAAATACTCTTTTTTAAAGCCTTTTGGCTGTGAGGCCTTTGTCCATATTAATAAAGAAAATAGAACAAAGCTTGAGGAAAAATCAAAGAAATGTACCTTTATTGGATATGGTGTTAATGATTTTGGTTATCGCTTATATGATTATGAAAATCACAAAATCATTCGGAGCAGAGATGTAATATTCAATGAAAAGGTCTTGTATAAGAATCAGTTGCAGGAAAAGAAACAGGAAAAAGAAAGCAAGGAATACACAGTTCTTGATGAGATAACTGAAAAAGTAAAGGTGCCTGAAAATAATAATAATCAACAACCACATCAGCAACAACCACCACAATAGCAACAGGCACCTCAAACACCTGAAAGTGGTGTTAGAAGATCTACCAGGATAAGTAGACCCCCTGAACGATACTCTCCTTCATTATATTATTTATTGTTGACTGATTCTGGTGAACCCAAATGTTATGAAGAAGCAATGTAGGTTGAAAGTAGGAAGAAGTGGGAGCTAGCCATGGATGAATAGATGGACTCCTTAATGCATAACTAGAATTGGGACTTAGTCAGGTTGCCTGCAGGTAAAACTGCATTGCAGAATAAATGGGTTTACAGGTTGAAGGAAGAAGATGGAGGAAAACAGAGGCACAAAGCTAGACTTGTGGTGAAGGGGTTTGCATAGAAGAAAGGTATTGATTTTGATGAAATATTTTCTCCTGTTGTTAAAATGACTTCAATCAGAACTATTTTAAGTCTTGTAGCAGCGGAAGATTTACATCTTGAACAGTTAGATGTAAAGACAACATTTCTCCATGGAGATTTGGAGGAAGAGATATACATGCAACAACCAGAAGGATATGAGTTAAAAGGGAAAGAAAAATTGGTGTGCAGGTTAAAGAAGAGCTTGTATGGCTTAAAATAGGCTCCAAGGTAGTGGTATCTAACATTTGACAAGTTTATGTCTGAACAAGGTTATACTAGATGTCACTCTAATCATCGTGTTTATCTAAAAAGGAAAAATGATGGCAGCTATATTATATTGTTATTGTATGTAGATGACATGCTTGTTGCAGGGTCTAACATGCAGGAAATAATTGTGCTCAAAAGAAAATTGGCAAATTCATTTGCAATGAAGGATTTGGGAGCTGCAAAACAAATCCTTGGTATGAGGATAACTAGAGACAGGAAAAATCGCAAATTAACACTGTCTCAGAATGAGTACATAGAAAAGTTGTTGAAAAGATTTAATATGCAGAATGCAAAACAAGTTAGTACACCTTTTGCTAGCCATTTCAAACTTAGTAAGGAGATGTGCCCCAAGACCCAAGAAGAAATGGACTATATGTCTAAATTTCCATATGCATCAGCAGTTGGAAGCTTAATGTATGCAATGGTTTGCACAAGGCCTGATATTGCACATGCAGTGGGAGTTGTAAGAAGGTACATGAATAATCCAGGAAAAGAACATTGGATGGCAGTAAAATGGATTCTCAGATATTTGAGAGGTACCACAAATCAAGCATTATGCTTTGGTGGTTCAAACATTGCTCTACAGGGATATGTTGATGCAGATATGGCAGGTGACAGAGCTAACAGGAGGAGCACTACAGGATATGTATTTACTCTAGGTGGAACAACTGTTAGTTGGGTTTCAAAAATCCAAAGTGTTGTTGCACTTTCAACAACAGAAGCCGAGTATGTTGCTGCTACAAAGGCTAGTAAAGAAATAATTTGGTTACAAAGGTTTGTGGATGAATTGGGTAAGAAGCATGATATGGGAACATTATATAGTGATAGCCAAAGTGCCATTCATCTTGCAAAGAACTCATCATTTAATTCCAGGACTAAACACATACATCTCAAGTACCATTTCATACGGTTAGTATTGGAAGATGGAGAGTTGAAGCTGGAAAATATACACACTAGCTAGAATCCTGCAGATATGCTAACAAAAGTTGTAACCAGGGAGAAACTCAGAATGTGCTCAGTTTCAATTGGTATTCAAGGATGACGATGAAGATGAGGAATAACCAGGTCCAAAGAGGAGTCATTTTCCAGAAAATGAAGCAGCGATGGAGTTGCTACAATCAGTCTCCAAGTGGGAGATTGTTGGGTGTGGAGCCTGGTTATCTTGTTTACTTTGTATCACAGCATTGGACCCCTGTACCTTAAAAGGGGCGACAATGCCACCCGTAATTAATCGCTATTGTGGGGGGTCTAGGGGGGGGCGACAACACTTTTCAGAGCCCCCCCCTGGCGGGGGGTTTCGGGGGCAGTGCCCCTGAAGCTAAAAACAGATGTAAAATTGCCTTGTAAAAGTATAGTAATTTCTAGTCAATCTGGGCCGTTCATATGCGGATGATCTGACGGTAGAAGTTATGTTTAGTTTAGGGTTTTTTGCCCTAGAAGGCAACCCCCTTGTATATATGAGGGTATTGTATTGCGACTGTGTATTATGTGTGTATTCTAGGAGCAAGAAATAGAGAGGGAGATTATGAGAGAGAACAGAGGATATTACAACAGATCTGCTGTAGGTTTTGCCTCTTCAATTTTTGCTGGATAATAGAAAGGAAGAATTGGCAGTTCGGGGTGGACGTAGCCCAACCTGGGTGAACCACGTATATCTATGTCTCTCTGGTTTTATGTGTTTTGTGTGCTTGTATTTTTCATATATTTTATGTGTTGCATTGCTCCATAATATATAATTTTCTAACAGTTGTAGCCAGAAAAACCGTCCATGAAATAAAATATCTCACTCTCGGTACATTTGTCAATGATTTGATCTACAAAAGGGGTGGGATAGTTTTCTTTAGGAAACATTCTATTTATATAATGGTAATCAAAACAAACTTGAATGGTCCTGTTAGTCATCAGTATTTTTTACTTGTTGGTGATGACTAGTTATAACTGCCAAGTTTTCCAACAGCTGATCTAAAAATTTTGTCAAATTTTCCAGCTGGGAAAACACCCATAAAACTTTTTTTCCATCCTAATTTTCAGTCCGCCCATGACAAGCTGAAACCCCATTATCAAATCCTACCCTGCCTCAGCCATACTAGTCTGCCCTTCAGCTCTAAAGAGACAATCCAAATCTATTCAAACAGTCTCCTCTAAGTTAGGAAGTGGCGCTTTAAGGCATTTCACCCTTGGCAAACTATCAAAGAGCCAAAAACCTCCATCTGCTATAGACCAGTCATAACAGACCTCCTACTCTGCTAATGAAGTTGGTTACAACCCTAGGTCGCGCCACTACTACACCCTTAAATCTCAGCAATCCATAGACCATAAGTCAAGCTGATTTTAGGAGTTTTTACAGTGTTTGATGGATATTTCAAAGACAGAAACATGCCAACATATCATAAGACAATTTTGAGCTCTACATGAGAAGACAGCTGCTGCTCAATGAGATTTTGAGCCTGAGATACAGCTACAGAGCAAAGAGTTCTTCATCAAGCTCTTGCGACCTCATTCAAAGCCTGAAAGGACAGTTAAAGGAAAAACAACACTGTCAAGGGGCTGACGATATGAAATGGCTAAGAACCTCCTTCATCTATAAGCAGAGGGTTTAAAGGCCTAAGAACCTCCTTCATCCATAAGTAGAGGGCGATGGCCAAATTTTGACTTCAAGAGTTTCAACTGACTGTAAGACATATTTGTTTGTAATAAACAGTGAGATAGTGACTAGGGTTTTTTGAAGTAAAGTGATGATTGAAGGTAGGATTTTTCAAAGTTTGTTTTCCTGCAATCATATACAAGAGAAACCCTTGTCAAGCATGCTCATCAAACATTCTTTAGCAGATTAAGACAGAGGATTGAAAGCACCCCCTTCATTCATAAGCAGAAGGCCAGGGTATTGACTGTTTTCAATGTTTGATTGATCAAAGATAAGTGGTAAGAACAGTAAAGAATAGCTGAAACAGAGAAACAAGGTAAGAGACCAAGAAGGAAAGCAGGGGTAACACTGCAATCCAAAAGGTTTAGCTTATCTCTTAACATAGTTTCTTTCAAAAGACAGCCTGCAGCTCAAACAAAACAAGATTGAAGAAGTGGTTGATAAGAAACGGTCATTGCATAGGACAAAAGAAATGATAGTTGTTTTTCAAAGAGTTCTGATCTTCCTACTCACAGAGGATGTCTTTCAGATTACTTATCATAAGTTGACAAAGACAGGTGGGTGATGATGATATTCAAATATTTTTCTTTCCCTTTTAGTATAAAAACCTCTTTCAAACTGGTTAAGAGTGACAGCAGGAATGCCATACAAAGCACCAGAAGTATAAAAGGGATATTGAGGTGACAGTTCAGCTTCTTCCTCAGCAAAAATGGCATTGCAAATAGGTTTAGAAGTTCTTAAATATGCACAAAGATCATGACATGTTTTTAGGTCTTGGAACCTAGTCAAAGCAATGTGAGCGTGCCACTGTAAAAAGGGAAGGACCCTTCCCTATGAAAAATATGTCAAAGATACCAAAGGGCAGATCTTTTCTCTCTATGAAGAAAACAAGTCAAGGTGCTCTACTATTACATTTTGAATAGAGGTAAAGCAGTGGGTTCTGAAAGGTTTGCAGGATTTTTCATTACCTTTGAATGACAGGGCAAAACCTATAAACTGACAGGTTCATTATCATTGGAGAAAAGTGAAGGCAGATAGTCAAAAGAGTAAAAAGAGGCCATGGCATATGGCAAAGGCTCTGAATAGGCTGCTCTTCAAAAAGAGGGTTGGATGACCTTTTGTAACACAAGGTTTGCACTTACAGTGACCAACAAAGTTCTTATCCACAGTCAAAAGGGAGCTCCCATAACACAAGTTACAACAGATGAGGAATACAAAAATAATAGGTGGGAAAGAAATTTGAAATTACAATATCAAAAAGGAGGACCCTTTTACTCTCTAAATTAGAAGCAGTCAAAATTTCAATTTCTCATAAGGGTTAAGGGGGGTCTCGCTTATTAACAAGTGGTTTTTACCACTATGATACATATCCAAACAAAGGACATCAGTTTGTGTGTTGAGAGATTTGAAAGAAAAGGTTTCAAATTTTGATTTAAAACAAAGTCCTTTTCAAAATTTTTGAAAAAACCCTCTCCAAATCAAATCTGAAAGGACCGTTGGATTGTTGCTCTCTAAAGGGTCAAGGACCGTGGCACATTCATTTTTGCAAACTCAAAATAACGAGCAATACATCCTCTTGCTGCCCTTGAGACCAGAGAAAGGAGTTTCAAGTAGAAAAATAGAGTTTTCAAAGGTAAAAAAATTGCATGGCGCGTTTGAGCGCGAAAATTGCAAAGGGTTACAAGGCTGCGCGGCGCACCTGTAGGTGCGTGCGGCGCGCTTGTAGCCTTTGGTCTTGTCGGCCCGACAATGACCCGACATCTACCTCCACGCGGCGTTCTTCTTCATGAAAGTGCCGCGCATCTGTTGACGGCTCAAGCACCTCCAAAACAAGTTAAAAACGGCCCAAAGTCCTTAAAGGAGTGCCATCATCAAGTCTCAATAAATCTCCTTTGTTGTTAAAAAGACAAAAAAAAAAAACAGTGTTTGACCTTTTCAGTTCCATAAAGCAGAATCAGTGGGTAAGCTACCATTTGCATTCGAGGGTGTTATCAAAATCTGAGGTAGAAGAAGCAGTAGAGTGTAAAGGGGGCAATATTTTGTTTGAAAAGGAGTTTGTTGGTATTTGACTGCTACAAGACCTTTGTTACCACATCAAAAACATTTCAAGCTCTGTCACCATTTCTATAAACACAGTAACCTTTGACTGTGTGGATACTCTTTGTTTGACTGTGTTATAGTGTTGAATATGCTTGTTGAAAGGCATACCAAGAAGAGAAGAGGGTCTTGAACTAAGAAAATTGTGTTTTTGCCTTTGTCTGAGATACAAGGTTATACTGTGTCCTCAAAACATCCAAAGGCCGGGTGACCTTACCACAAAAACACAGGAATTTCACTTTGACTGAATATCTTTATTGACTGTGTTTTTCTTCTTGAAGTCTACTAATTGAATTGCATACCAAAGGGAAAAGCAGCATTCCGAAGGAACAAGGGTCTTCTATCAAAAAAGGGACATTTTACACAACATTCAAAATCATTGTTGCCTTATCAAACAGTGAGTTGACAGGCTGAGATAGAGTTTGGTTTGAAGAAGGCATCTTAAAAAATTTGAGGCATTTTGGTGTTTCAGGAGCACATCTAGATCAAGATGCCTCCCAGGCAAGATAGTAGGAGTGGGTTGCACAAGAGGTATGAGCCAATTTCCACCGAAGAGGTCAATGCACACCCATCTATCTTATTCAATTTTCATGAGGTGGGGTGCTTGGATTTTTGCCAGAAGGTACAAGAAGTGAAAATCTTCTCTCCTTTAACACATTTGTCCGCCTTGAGGTTCAAAGACAAACATTTTTAATTGGCAGGCCTTGATTTCAAGCTCTCCCCGAGATCCATATCCAAGGCTACTAAAATTCCCTACATTGGGGAGAAATGGTTCAAACAAAGCTATTTGGACTTGGATGACTACAAACCCTTCCTCAAGCCTGAACATAGAGAAGCATGCCCTGCTATTTTCCCTTTCTCTTATCTTCTAGTCAGCTATGCCCCTCTCATGAAGATTATCATGAAGTATTTCACTTGTGAGCGGAGATTCTCCCGTATTTATGCATACCACATCCGACTGTTGATGCATTTCACAAGAACCAAGCAGCTGAATATTCCTTTCTTCTTGTGGAAAAGCATTGAGAAAATGGCTTCCTCTATGCATAAGAAGCCTCCGTCATAACAAATAGCCTCTCTATTACATCACTCTCTCATTAAAATCATCATCCTTCACTAGCTTGAGAAGAGAGGGGTTTATTGAGATGTTTTAATTAGTCACCCAGATTTCTCCACTGTCCCTCCAGTCCACGCATCCCCTACATCTCCTACTCATCGCCCCTCCCCTTCTTCTAGCAGGCCTACTCCTAAAAATCTCAAGTTCACCACAGCACAAACAAAAGAGCAGGGAGAAGGAGAAGGAAGTGGCCATCAGATAGAGGAAGAACATGAACATGAAGAAAAAGATGAAGAGCAGCAAACTGAGGATGAGGGATAACATCATGAGAGTGGTGATGATGAGCAGTAGCAGGAACAAGAAGAGGAGAGTGCTGGATAGCAACAACTCAGTGGTGATGAAAAACATCAAAGAGACCAAAGTCAGTAGTTTGAGCAGTAGTTTGAACAACAGAATGAGCAGGAAATTGAGACAGAGCAGCAGCATGGTATTGATGACCAAGGGCAGCAGGAAAGTGAGGCAGAACAGCAACAAGACATTGGGGAGCAGGGGCAGCCTAAAGAAGATACACAACAGCCTCCTCAATATACACAACAACCTCAAGAAGAAAATCAAATTCAAGGGGATGACACACAAGATGACAAAGGTAAAGGAATCATGCCTTCCTCTCCTAAAAAAACAAAGTCTCGGACAACTAGGAAAAGAATGCCAAGGGTGCTCACTCCAAATGTGACAATAGCTCTTCGAAGCAAAGGTAAATTGCCTGATAAGCCTATCATTGATTTGCCTAAAAGGAAGAACACTAGAGAAGCCACCAAAAGCAAAGGGAAGGGCAAGGTAGAAGAAGGTCATGAGCATGGAAGTGCATTAGATGCCATCCCAATTCCAAGTGATGACAGTGATAATGAGGCCCGCATTCTAGAAAACCTTTTGATCCAAAGAGAGAGAGAAATTGATGCATTGCAAGGTGATCTTCATAGGGCAAGGAATTTCAATCATTTTCTAGAAATCCAAAACAGGCAAATGAGTGTCCATATGTCTATCCATGAGACAAGGGCGACTAAGTACAAGAAAGAGGCCTCCAAAGCCCAAGCAAGGATAGATGAGCTCATAGGCGATTTTGATGAAAGTGAAGAAGATGACCAGCCTAGGCCAAAAAGGCCTAAAACCATAGGGCTTAAAAGAGCCCTTGAGAAACAAAAGAGGAGGAAAATGCCCTTTTCCAATCCACCCCTCTCATAGCACTGTTTGAACAAGAGTTAGAAAATAATAAGGAGGCGTGGCTTGAAAGAATCAATGACCATTTGGAGAAGAAGCTGGAGAGGGCAAACAGGGATCTAGAGCTGCAAAGGAGAATGACGAGGCATTACAAAAAGTTAAATCAGTTTGCTCGTCGCAAGTTAAAGGCTGCCCAAGAAAAGCTAAAGGAGGCTAAACGAAAGCGCCCGGCACGGAAAGTGAAGAAAGACACATCAAGACTTCATATTTTGGCTTATGCTTCAGAACATGTTGCTAAGAACCCTTGAGGGTCATACACACCGATTTTGGGCAAATTTTGACATACTTTGGTTTTTTGGCATATTTGAGTTTTTGGTCAAAAATCATGAAATTCGCCATTTCAGTTTGGGGATTCTTCAAATGAGGAGAATGGTATCATTGGATGCCATAATTTCAGGAGCACACACTCAGTGATTTTCAGGACATTCGGAGATCATTTTCTCCCCCAAAGTGGCGAAAAAGGCTCGCTTTTTGCACACTCTGCCCTGTCTATCAGCAGACTGTAATTTTTGGTTTTTTACACACAGGTCCAGTTTTGGAGGACTTCTAGGCATAATATTGGGAAAATTTCAGTTGTTCCAAAATGTAGACACTCAGAGATTTCCAACGAGCTATCATGAGCCTTTTTTTGACATCGGGAAGGCTGCCAAATGTTGTCGGCAAGTCAGGGGACCTTTTGCTGATGTAAATTTTGAATATTTTGTAAAATTTAAACCTCTAAAAATTGCTTTTTCCAAATGTGCGTTTAGCTATTTTTGCACATGAAAAATGATGCAAAGTCAATTATTTTTCCTTTTTTAGAATTTTCTAGATATTTTATGAGATATTTTGTGCCTTGGGCTTTGCAAAGCCTCAATGACAAGATTAGATATTTTGATTAGGCCAATAGGATGGGAAGTTGAACCATGAGGTTTTCCTCACTTTGGCCTATTTATTCCAAAGGCTTTCATTGTAAACAAGGCTGAACTTGAGAAGAGAAGCAATATATGGTCATATAAGCTTTGGAAGAAATACTTGTCTTATGCTTTTGGATTGCCTCTTGGATGCTCTTGGATGAATGAAGAAGGATTGTTGTTGGATTACATGACTTGGTAGAATGGTATAGTGTCTCTTGCTTTGTTGTTGTCTTCTAGTTTTCATTCATGAATACATGTTTCTTGCTTGCTATAGATTAGTAGAGAGCAAATTTGAGATATGCCCTTGGAGACACCTCAAATTTCTTGTTTCTTCATAGCTTTCATGTTTTCCTCTTCCTTAGTTACATTAAAGAATTCTTAACTGCTCTTTAATAACTTGAGGATATTGTTGCTTGTTTCATTCATAGTTCTATGCATGCTAAGTATGATTTACGGTACGCCCTGCTTACCTATGGCTAGTAATAGTTCCATCCATGAAATTTCTCTTTGAATGATTAGATTATCATTTTGTTTGAACCAAGGAGGCCTAGTTCCGATCTAGCCCTTTGCCTAAAGCTATGCAAATCTCATTGTTCAAAGTGCTCAATAACTTGAAGTACTATGTTTAGGCGTTCCGACATAGTAAGTTAAGTTGTTTGTCCGTCTTAAGTGTTTTCCCCAAAGTCTGATAGCCATTTCCCAAAGTTAGAGGGTCATATACTTCTATGCATGGCTTGAATGCTTATTTCTATGTATTGATTAGCTTGTAGTTACATTTTGCATGATTAATGGTTTGCCCTACCATTTTTATGTTATCTATTGAACTAGTTATGCTTGAAAATCTTTGTTGTTCACAAAATTGATGTCCATTTACTCCATTTTGCCCAAATATCCTTTCTACCTCGAATCAAATCGACCCTTCAACAGCCTTGTATCACCGTCTGATAGCTTTCTTGACCTTTTCGACCCCATAGCCCAGTTGATCTGACATCTTTTTACCTATCTCGTATCTTTGATCAGTTTCATCCCTCACAACTTAAAAAAACCAAAACCAAAAAACTTACTTCATAACTAGCCTAAAATCAGAACACAATAAGCAAACACACAGATATCCCTTACACACATAGAGAGAGCCCTCTTTGAGTCCAGGAAGGCTAGGTCCTTAGGCTCCAAAGCTTGGTTTGATGTTACACTGTCATTTGGCTTGCCAATCAGCCAAATCACGGGCACCTAACAGGTCCCTTGTTTTTTGGTGACAGGAACGATATTAGAGACTCAATCCATCAGTGGTATGCGATAGATGAAACCATCCTTGATAATTTTTTCAACTTCTTCCTTAATGTCAGTAGCCTTTCTTGCGTGCACAGGATGAAGATGTTGACGAACAGGAATTTGAGTCTGGATATGTAGGAATTTCATGCACTACAATACTAGGGTCTATGCCAGGAATTTATTCGTATGACCATGTGAAGACATCTAAAAATTCCTTAAAACACGCGGTTTAAATCTAGATATCATCGAGAGAACAAGATGCACCGATATGGAAATTCTCGAAAATCCCTGCTTAATAGAGATGTCGATTGGAATGGTGGCAGAAATGTTACCCATGTTTCCTTCGGAAATCACTTCATGAACTAGAATGGGATTCTGAAATGAGCCAGTCAATTCAGATGAAACACGGGATTCCAGACAAGTGGAGATTTCACCCAGGCTTGGGAGAAATGAGGAATGATGATGATCAATATCCCACGAAGTTTATTCGAGAGACATAAATTCCATGATACTCTCATCAGTGGGGAATGTCTCATTCAAGGGATCATCTGAATCCTAAGAACCAAACTAGGGATACTGCGAGTACGTGTGCAGAGATGAAACCAATTTTTCATTGGTTTCAAAAGCAACCTCAGAAGCTAGAAAAATTCTTTGATACATTTGTTCTTCAAGGCTGAGAGGCATAACGTCACCACAACTGTCAAGCTGGTCAAGACTAGGAATAATCCATGGATCATGAACTAATGATATCATGCTAATAGTGGTGACATTAGGAGACGAGAGTGGAAAAATTCCCATTAGGGATGAGTCCTTGAAAAGGCCCAACCCAACATTCTCATAAGGGGTAGAGGTATTCCGAATGTATGGAATGTTTCCTGTTGAATAATCGGAGAAAAAGAAAGTGAGTTGATCGATGGTCACAATATTCCCATAATGAGGAAAGCGGAGAACTTGGAAGAAGGTAGATACCACACAAATCATTGCATGGGTCCAAGTACATCCAGGGAGAAGATTGTAATTGAGATTTTCATCCACCACCTCTACTTCCAAGTTCACCATCTTACCCTCCAACTAGATTTTCAAGGATTTGAGAACACCGTACGACCAAGATCCTCTCCCATCAAAAGCTTCCAGAGTATTAGGGGACTAAATCAATGGAGGAGGGCCGGTGGCTTTCCAACATGTGATAGACATGATTCAGGTAGAAGCACCTTCATCAACGACAATCCGATCTTGAGCTAAATCCTATACAATGTTATAGTGTTGAGCAGATCATGCGTTCAGATTATAAGATGACTTCTGAAGAACACACTTTGGAGGTGGTTGGACAATGGAATCACTACTAGGTCCCTCAATCTGGAGAGGACCAGAACTAGGAGGAATGGAATAGGAAGGGTTATCTATAGCATCCTTTTCCATGGGAGATTTCAAAGGATTTGGGTACTCTTTCGATCGGGTAGCAACATAAATAGGTTTTGTGCCAGCCATAAATACTTGGGAGTTTCCGAATTATTGGGTTTGATATACCATTTGCATCTGCTAAGAGGGATATGTTTTTTTCAAGACATTTGGGGTCTCGGGTGCGCCCTTCAGGAGACGAGAAATTTCGGTACACCAAGGGCAATCCTTGGTGTAATGGTCATCATCACATATCAAAGAAGGATACTTAGGCTTATGCTTGGAAGCGTCGTCAGCAGATGACTTAGAAAAATACTGTTTAGGGGTGTCAGATTTGGCTTTACCTTTCTTCTTCTTTTTACCTTTTGAGGACTTGTCTGCTGTGGTAGATTGGACAACATTAACCTCAAATATTTTACTAGGATTCTTCGAATTGTTCGAAGGAGTGGAGGGTGTAGTGGAAACAATATACTTGGACTTCGAGGAAGAATTTGGTGTAATGTTATCAATATGGACCACTCTCCCAATAATGCCATCAATAGGAGGTGTAGCAGGCGATTGGGATGATTTCAGATTGGTTGAAGGTCACGATGTGTCTGGTAAAAGCTCATATAAAGTTCTATATTTGGAATGTTAGTGTCTATGAGTCACCAATGATCAAATTTACTCTTTCCATGTGATTGATAAGCTTTAGGGTCAAATTTTTATATTTTCAAATAAAATTTAACATCTATTTGTTCGATCTAAGACTTTTGTGATCCATAATGTAGATAAAAATGTCATTTTGTGACTTTTTGTGATTTATAATCTTGAATATATTTGTTGTCATATGGTCATTGGTTATTTTATAGGTCATTGCTACTCCCTCCACTTGTTCAAGGTCACCATCATCAATCATGGTCATGTCATGTTTCTCTATCCTAGGTCATCAAAAGAGTCAGTGGGTCATCATCTAGGTCATGGTCTAGGATTCAAATTTGATGGTCATCATCATATCAGTCATCAAAATAAAACAAGGGAGTCATGTCATCCATTTTTGTCACCATCATGGGAGTTAGCAATTAGGGAACAAAAATAATCAAGGTAACATTTCCTTTTGAAGAAATAATGATGCATGTAAAATTAATCAATAGTCATTTTCTCAAAAGTACACATTATGTCATGTTTCATCAAGCCAAAATCGAGTTTTTTGATTTATAAAGGATCATTAAGAATTTTAAGACTTAATTCTATCCTTCCAAATCTTCAAGAGCTCCTCTCTACCAATGTAACACTTGCCACAACTATCAAAAGTTCGAATTCCATCAGCAATTGCTCAGTTTTTTAGTTTGTTGCGATTCTGCTAAGCTTTTGTTTTGGAGGCATAAGGAGGAAATAACAGGTTCAAAACTTCATCTTAGTGCTTTGAAAATATTTAATCAAGTAAATGGAGCCTTCACAAACCCTTTCTTCAGTCAATTTCCTTAGATAATTGATTAAAATCGTTGCCTAGGGTTTCACTGCACTTTTGCTGCATTTTTTCATTTTCATGGTCTTTGATTCACTTGACAAGAAATTAATTGTGTTTCTTAACATTCACATCCCTAATTACCCTCATCAAGCACTTACCACCATTCCCCACATTCAAACTCACTCATTTTATCATTTACCCTCACAACCCTAGCTCATTCTTGCGCTTCTGGCCTAGGGTTGTTCTTTCCCTTTTTTACCCCTCTTTCCTCACTCAAATTGGGAAATTATACTTTCATTGTGTTCCTAATAACTATCCCTACCTCCCATTATTTTTTCAAATTTTTTCCTACCCTTCATTCCTTACCCTCAAGTTGTTGCGCTTTTAGCCCTGTTTTGTAGCTCAAATCCCTTGCCCTTTCTTGTTTGAAATTAGGGTTTCTCTTTGAAGTGAAGAAAAAACATGGTGAAGACGAGTGAAAGGAGAAAATATAAGGGTGGAATAATTAGCGTTTAGACATCATATTTTAGTCAAAAACTATCATTTTTGACCCTCATTGCCCTATTGTTGCACCTCTCGCTGCGCTTTTGGGCAGTCATGATTAAACTATGTTTTGTGGAGGAAAATTTCCTAATAGTGCAAGGTTTAAAGGTTCAAGGGTGTCACACACATGTTAGGCTATTCAATCACATAATCAGGAGGATTTTACACTTTACCAAAAGCATCAGAATCTCAGTCTTTTCAGCTGTTGTGCTTCTGGAGAATTCGCTGCAATTTTGACTCTGGCTTTGTCATCATTTTCAAAAGAAGTTTCTGACCAAGGGAAAATTAATTTTGAAAAACCAAAGGAGGTGTTTGTTAAGGACAGACCCAATCACAATAAAATCCTTCAGTTTATGCACAAGTGCTATTATTTGGTAGATATGTAGCAAGGTTTGAAGCCTATTTTTCAAAATATTTAATTGCTTGTTTTAGACATTCGTTTGTGCCACAGATTCCAAGGAGATGGAAATGAATTTCAAGAAAATGAGAGAGGTTTTTCTTCATAAAAAACCTTATCTACAAAAAATTCTCCCAGTTTTGTAAAACGTATTATGGTTAAAGATATATCGCTTCATCTTTAATCCATATTTTCACAAAAGTGCAGAAATTTGACTACCCAGAAACGCAGCGAGTGCTCGCTACGATTTTTCCTAGAGGCTCCAAATGAATATTTGAAAGCATGTGGAGATGGAAAATGATGTAAGGATAACATAAAATGAATTTTGGAAACTTTAAAATTTATATATTTTTATAAAATGAAAAAATAGTTCCCATTTTTGACCTTTCTGCCACCTTTTCAAACCACTCACTGCGTTTTTGGACAGGTTGATTTCAAGTCAAAATTTCAGGGGTTTGGAGCTAGTTTTTGTAGAGCTTGATGAATCCATTGTATAGAAGAAATATCCATCTTTCTAGCCATCCAATTTTCTTCCAAAAATCCTCCAGGAAGGCCTCAAAATAATCTTCCAAACTTTCATTGCGCTTTTGCTAATGTTGCTGCATTTTTTAGAAATTTTGCCGTGTTTCTGGGTTTGAAGATTTTTATTGACAGATGGAGGTCAAAGGTCAAAATGGTCAATGTAACAGCTGGATCATGAGTTTTTTGATGGTTAACAGGCCTATTAATGGCCATCTTTGTTAAAGAATCTTATGTTTAATGACTTGAGAGAAAATCTCAACTAGTTAGCTAAAAAGGGGGAAAGTTGTTTCTAACTCCCCTAGGATTAGGAAATGAGTCATTAGCTTCATTAATTAGTTTCTATAGATTAGGATTAGACCCCTAGGGGTGGAGGCTTGTTTTATTTTCTATATGTACTCAAAATCAAGTCATTGAAAGGGTTGGATATTGAAGTTCACACTCTTTTGGCACTAGTGTATTTGAATATTTGTAGAAGTAATTTACAGGCAGTTGTAGATAATTTTATGAGATTCTTGTGATGTGGTTAGTGAAAAAATTTCTCTCCATTTTTATTATGCATATAATGATCAAGTTTTTCAAGCAGCCATATAATTTCTTCCGATGCTTTATCTTTTAAGTTTTGAAATAGAAATCATTCTTTTATGTTATGTTTTGTTTAAGATAAGCATCTAAATGTTTCATCTTCTGAATAAGTGAATTCATTATGCTGACTTTAATTCTTATATGTTTTCATCCTTACCAAACTTATTGTGTCACTGATCACACCTACCTTGCCTCATACTATGTATGCAACCGATATTTTGGGGATACCTTGCCTAGTTTCTAAACCTGGTGCTTCTTTGTCCAACAAACCCTAATCAAAACCTACTAAGATTATAACTAGCCTAAAATCATTATTCTCTAGTCATTTCCATTGATTGTGAGCTTTGTATAGAGAGATACCTCACTGATTTGGTAGGGCTAGATACTAAATCTAAATATTGGTCTGTGGTTACCCCTTTGGCTTCCTTTCCCAGCCTTGATAAATATGGAGGGAGTTAATAGGGAATAAACCAAATCTAGATACTAAGCATGGGTGATGACTTACTCTTCCATAACACAACCACCCATGGCGAGATCTTTGTCGATTTTAGGAACAAAATATTTTGTGAACCATTCAGTCAATAATGTATTAGGGATCTTGAATTTAATAAGGTGATGCCTATGAATTCATTCATGAATATGATCTGAAATATGGGTAGCAGTTTATTTTTTCAAAGATGTCAATAGATGGGTGTTAGTCTCATACCAGAAAGGTAACTAGAAATGAGTGAGGAATGCCATGTCCAAGTTATTTAAATCAAATAAAACACTACGAGGAAGTTTAATGTACCACTTGGCCGTGACACTCATCAAAGTGTGCTGGAAAAGACACAAATGAATTGAATCATCAACCTAAGAATTGGAAGAGAACCATAAATGGTATGTCATGACATGAGCTTGGGGTTCTTCCCCAGATTTTCCTTCAAAATTCAGAAAATCTCAAGGAATTTTAGTTGTAACTGGAGGCTTATGCAACATATGTTGGATGGGTTCATTTTTCAGCTTCGACACATACGACAATTCCAACGTAGCCAGGAATTTTAGAGGAGGGTGGTGAGGAGAAAAAGGTCTTTGGAAGTTACCCATATGTGGGTTCCAATCTGGTGGATATGGGTTTTTCCCCCAATAGGGCTGATTTTGACCTTGATACATATATTTTCCCCATTGGTTTTGGTAAGGACCTTGTTGCAGTTGTTACTAAACATATGGACCCTACTGGAGCTGTTGATCAGGCCCCTACTGGTTATGGAATTATGACCCTTGCTGGATATAAGGTCTAGCTTGAGGTCCTTTTTGGGCCTACTGGTATTGACCTTGTATAATTTGCTGGTGTTGAGAAATAGGATAATTGGGGTGAGCACTATTTTGAGGCCCCTGTTAGGCTTGTTGGTACTGACCTTGAGGAATTTGATGGTATTGGACACTAGGCTGATTGGGTTAAGCACCAGTTTGAGGCCCAAACTGGGTTTGCTGGTACTGACCTTGAGGAATTTGCTGGTATTAGACACCAGGTTGATTGGGGTGAGCACCAGTTTGACCCAAAGGAATGTTCAGACTAGTTTGGGTTTGAGGACCAAACTGAGGGTTAGTTGCAACAGTACCCGCTGGATGTTAGGACTGTTGGACATAATGCTATGAAACGTTTGGTCAAGGAACAAACTGATACTGCACATTTGAATGTTGAACATATTTGTAAGATACATTTGGTTGCTAAACATACTGATATTGTACATTCGGTTGTTGGACATGGGGTTGTTGAACCTAAGAATACTGAACGTGGGGATGTTTATAAACAAATTGAGTTGAAGTAGAGTGACCGCTTGGTATAGTGGTTCCTATAAGAATACTTGTTGACTATGAAAGCATCGTTCCAATTAGAATAGCATTGGGCTATCCTGTCCCCGAAACGGGTCCAGAGTTCAGATTTTCCCCACTCGAAAAGAGAGGTACATAAAGAGGTTTTGATTTACCCCTAGGCATGGATGAAACCATATATTTTCCACTCAATGGTGGAACCACAGTAATTGTGGATAGCGACAGGGGAGTAGATGATCCTATCGAAACGTTCATTTGACCTATAGTTACTGTAGGTAGAACAACAAGTTGAGACACAGCAACCACATTTGAGACAAATGGGCCAGAAGAAGGGGGAATGCTCGTTGAAAAAAAGAGATCCAGGAATAAGTATGTAGCCCCAGAAGCTCCTGAAACAAGGCTTCCAAGAGAGGTATACCCATGTGGAAGCATAGACGCGACTTGAATATAGGGCATTCTCATCCCACTTCCTGTATCTTGAGGAGTAGTGACATATGGGTAGACTTCAGGAGGGAACATAGATGAGATGTCAACTTCTGGAACATGAGTTGTAGTAGTTTCCTGTGAAGTACTTTGAGGAGTACTCACGAATGAGACATCGTCAACATTAGATGCCATTTCTAGAGGAAACAACTAATTAACAGTAGTACAAGATGCTCCTGGAGAAGCACTAAGGGGAACATTAGGTTCGTCAAAAGGACTATAAGCTTGTTGAGATGAGACCACAAATGTATCAAAGAGTGGATTCAGAGGAAAGACCGTAAAATATGAAGACGGTTCAGGACTTTCTGGCTCAGGATCCTAAGATGATGACAAAAGGAAATTGTTAGGTGGCGGTGGCGAGGACATAGGTTGGACACTTATGGAAATTCCAAGTTCAGCACCTTGAGCTTAAAGGGGTCTAGTTGGAAATTGTGGGACCTTGGGAGGACGGTCTTGAGATCCTTCAGAAGAGGAATGAGGTGAATTCGACGGTTCAGCCACGAAAACCTTTAGGGAAAGATCAATGAAGGGAAAGGTGGATCGATTTTTTTAGCAGTTTAAAATTTATAATTAAACCAGGGAAAGACGAGGTTGGAGAACTGCACAAGTAGGATGTTATCGTGGGTAGTTGAATTTAGAAATTAAACACAAAATAACTAAAAAAGGGTGAACTAAGGATAAAGGATTACCAGGTATTTGTGAACTCCAATATACACCTTAGAAAATAAATTTACCAAGGACTTAACGTACAATAGCCAATCTCCCCGAATGCTGTGTTCAATGTATCATGTCTACAAGTTGCTTGACTTAGCTATCTATGGTAGGCCTGCAACCTAGTGGTGTCTCCCAATGTATACTCGATGGTATTTGGGAGTCCAGTTCGTAGTAGTGCTATCTAATGTGTAACTGTACAATGAGAGCATCCCCTTATACTTTTCATACGTGGAGCATAGTCCTATATTATTCCATACGTGGGACGGGATATCACCCGCAGAATGTAACACATGTTGTTAGCGAAAACTCTAATAGCATAACGACACCAAAAAACGCCTCTAGCCTAGAACTCTAGATGTTTACGTTAATTTCGAATGATCCTTAAGGTTAATTGAATAAATTTTAAAGTTGATATTTGATTATGTCTCTTGTTATAGGCTCAAGAACGATGTCACTTGAAACCTATAATGTCGTTGAATGCAAAAAAGAATCCATTTAATTTTGATGAATTCTAAACTAATGAGGGAGGAAGCGCAAACAAGAGTGCAAGACACAAGCAATGCAAAAACAATGATTCCCCCCAACTAGCACAAAATTACTGAAATGCAAATTTAAAATTGAATTGACTTTCACTATTACCCAAATGCAAACTTACTGAAAAAATGAAATCACTTCTCTTTTCACTAAGATGCACTATTTTTTTGTTTTGTTTTTCTTTTACTTTGAATGTTCAAAATGCAAATGAAATAAATGAACTAAAGCAAAGTAAAACTAACCAAACGAACAAATAATTGCAAAATAACTCTTTTCACTTTTCTTTTTATCGAATGTAAAACAAGATTGTTTCAAAAGTACTCGAATGAAAAGCACTTTCACTTTCTTTTCAAAACAAAGAAAAACAAACTAAAACAAAAGCTTGAAATGAAAATAAGTTTCAATTTACTCTTTCAAAATTGGAAATCATATTAAACACACACTTTCAAACTTGTGAGTCAAAAATTGTGATCTATGTTTTACAATCAATTGAAGGTGATTCCTAAGTGTAGTGATGACTCAGTTCAAATGATAACAACCTAAAAAAAAAGCCAAAATAAATGTGAAATGGTGTTTGAACTGATTGCAGCAGATTTATAAGATAGATTCGATAACTCTCTGACAATAAACACAAGTGACAAGTGAAGGACAACCGACCTAGAAGACCTAGAATACATTTTGACTTTACTTAAGCACAAGAAAAGTCAAAGAGACAAAACCAATCAGTCAAACAAAGAAACCAAACTTAACACAATGGTAGCAGGTAATTCAAACTTAAAGAAAAATTCAGAGGCCAAGACACACTGGAAAGACAAAGGGAAACCCTAATTTTTTCCTAGCTCGAGGATCAACGCATTTGTGATGAGAAGACTAGTGCTGAAAGGAAGATTGGTGTGACTGTTTTATATAAAACAACACTGTTAGCACTACTGTAAGGGTAGAAAAAGCGCTAAGCATGAAATACAAGGAAAAATATAAAATAATTTCAAGAGTCAAACCAGAATTGACACACTGATGCCAATATCAAATCCCATGGAGACCTATAGAGACCTAAACAGACTGAGATCTAAATGATTGGTCAAAATGATTAAAAAAAACCAGAAAAGGGAAGGAAAAGAGGCTAAATCTCCTCATTGGAGTTGCCAATTCTGTTGTGAAGGAAATCTCCTTTGTGGACGGAGGCAATCTATCTAGCCCTAGAGTGGGTCTAGCAACCTACGGTACTATCTAATGGACACTTTCTTAGCTAATATTTGAAATGAGATGAGAAAGGGATTTGGATTACCTCTTCACGATGCTATGCTCAGATCCTTTGATGATGGCCTTGATCCAAAATCATTTAGGATCACTCCTCCTTACTTGTGGTGTTCGAATACCTGTAGGAGTTCAAGAGAAAACAACAATGCGATCCAATACAAAGCATACATTGAAAATCAACTACCTAACAGATCAAGGAACATTAGGCTATTTGTATAGAAGTCTAAACAAATATAGAAATTGAAACACCAGCTGTATTATTGATAAATATAAAAGAGAGATCTTACAACCGTGGCCTTCATGTTGGAGGCCTCCCTTTGGTGATGCCCAAGTCCTCACCAAAGCTATTTAAGAGATGCTTCTCCCAAAAGGTAGTTTAGGCGTTATCACAATACAAAGATGAAAAGGATGAATGATCAGACAAGCCCAACAATTACCAACTAGTTGTGGAGGGATGGGGATCAATTTATAGGAAGGGAGAGGGAGTTAGGAGCCCATGAAAGAAGTAGGAAGGCCCATTTCTTAAGGGATAATCCCCTATTGATAAGATCAAGAGATCCAAATGAGAGAGCTCAAACCTATCTCCATCGAACAAGATCCATCTCGTCATCATGGAAACTTCTAGAGCTTGAAGCTTCTCCTACATTTGCAGAAACACTGCTAGAAAGGGTTCAATGTGGTTTTTTCAGTCATAAGGGTGCTGACAGCGCTAGGCTAGAACGGGAAACCTCCCATCAACACTAGTAGATAACTCGAGAAAAGCGTTGACCCAAAAATTTAGGGTTTGATCTAAGCTTCTTTAGTAATTCTTCAAGGTAGCTTTATTTTAGTCTTTAGAGGATATATTGATCTATTTTTTCCAGGTGGATATACTACACATTATTTATCACTCGACACTTCGAGATTAGGGATAGGAAGTAAGCAGGGTGACAAATTACTGTGTAACAGATGGGTGAAGGGTTTGGCACAATAGTTCAAACAAATTCCAGATACGGTGGGTTGTATTGTGCCAAGTGGCCCATTATGATCGGTTCGTGGGGGTCATCAAAATTTAAACAGTTCAACAATTTGCACTCGAAATGACGTGAATCTCACCAATGCGGGGAAAATTTGTCGCTCCATGTGGTTGAAGAGGGCAGAAATTGTAGGATGGATTGCAAGTGGGTGCGAATTGGAGGAAAGTAAGTAAGAAATTTTTTCTTGAGCATAACTCAGTCATATTTTGACCAAATTGATTGTAGAAATAGCCCAACTAGGGGTTTTTTACTACTCTTGAGACACAAGAGACAATATGTTTGCATTCTGAGCACTACAAGTTTATGTAAACACATAATTTTGAGCATAATGAAAGAGGCCCAGCATTGGAAGCTTGACTAGGAGATGTAGTCTAGGAGGGGTGAACTTCGCCATCATTTGTTGTGTTGTATTTATGTTATGATATGTTGTCTCTATTATTTTCTGTATAACTTATTTAAAAATCATCATTTATGTGTTAATGCAACTTACATAATTGCATAAAAACCCTAACAATTTAACTTGAAAATTTCATTAAAAACCTTCAAGTTCTCATATACAGATCAAACCACCTACAAGTTTCTCCACCGTGGGTAGTGTTGGTCACTAGCAGTTTGCTCCCCTTTACACCTCTGTCGGTTCTAGAAATCTGAGAGCATGATCGAGATTCTGGAAGCTTCACTTCCTAGGAGTTTCAAAAATTTGTTTCAAAAATTTACCTTGGATTAAACATTCAGATCCTATCCTACCCTACTTTGGAGTTTTCACCACTTATCCTTTGATTTCATCTTCATTCTCGAAAATTAAGTGTGGTGAAAAGAAAAATTGTGCATTGGAATTTAGGGTTTTGTATGTGCATTAGTATAGGAAATGTTGCATCGAAAGGGAAATTGCATCTTGCATCTTGTTTTCTACATATTATGTGTTGCATATTGATTGTTTCTTCCCTTCCCTAGCTAGATTGTCATTGAAAGAGAAAATATTCCTATTTTCTCATGCTAGATTTGAATTTTAGGATATCTAGGAGACATTTGTGGTGAGCCCAAAAATTGTAACTTAATCAAAGATAAAATTTATTGAATCAACCTAAGGAGCATTTGTAACATTAACGCAAACATTTAGAGGTTTAGGCTAGAGACGTTTTCCGACATTGTTAAATGCAGTATTTGTCATTGTTTTCTAGCGTTGCATCCCAGGGTTGAAATCTTGTTCCACATATGTAAGTGTATAGGATCATTCTCCACGCACCTTCAAGTTTATTGGATGGCACTCCATGCATGAAAATGATATGGGAATGTGTTGACGGGAAAAAGTACCTGACCAACAGTAGGGGATCTCCCTGGTATAAAGTCCCAACTAGACTCTAGACCGTTTGTGATAGGGATCACGTCCGGGGTGTGGGTCCGTTTACCGCAAAATACACCTTTTCTCGGATGGAAGATGCGCCTTGTAGACTTGATGATACACGACTATTCGAATGATACGAAACAAATGGTCGATGAGTTCTCCTGTAAATGAAACATTATAAATAGCAAAGCGAGTTTTGAAGCATGCAGCCAAAGGAAATGTTGTTAGCAACACATCATTAGGGTCATGCTCATAAAAGCTGCTTGACCACAAAAGAAACAGTTCTCTATGATCGAAACACCCTTCAATTCCTTAATATTTTTCCAAAAGATAGAGCGACATTAATAACGAAGTCATTAAACATATCTTTATGAAATATTCACATACCATTAGCACATCCAGAAAGCTTAGACATACAATGACATATGAATAAAAGAAAACGCAGACTAGTCAGTTATGAAAGATAACAACTATATAAGACAATAATATTCAGAATGCTAGCACACATAAGCCCTCATCTGATCCACAACATTCATTTGTATTCATTCTCGGAAACATGTATTCAATGCAATACAATTATCTCTTCTCCTTTTGGAGTCAAAAAAAAAATGTCCTTTAAATTGTCCCTGGAGGGAATACTTATAGAAAAAAATGGTGACCTTTGGGAAAACCCATCCTTTCAGCTTCCTAATTGTAGGCATGGTCTGCGACCCAAATGATGTTGTGACCTATGATTGGATCTCGTTTGTGACCTATGACTGGTCGCTGTCTGCGACCTGCGATTGGTCGCTTCCTGCAACCTGCGACCTATGTAACTATTCCCTCTCAAGGTAGCAGCCATGTGATGGAAAGCTCTAGAACTTCTATCTGATGTTGTTCCCTAAGATAAGTCTGCTAGGCCCTATAGTCTGCTTCCACTGGAGTGACTTGAGGTGTGTCCTCCCCTAATCTGTGAAAGCACTCGAGAGCATCTGGAACCAAAGTGTGCTTCTTCACAGAGAATTGGTTGGAAAGGGAAGCTAGCTTGGTATATATTTGGACTGGTGCGATGAAAAACTAATCAATGTTCTCCCTTGAGGCCGGAAGGTCCTCAGTAGCAGGTGCTTGTCTGATGGGCTCTAGGAATGCTTGGATGTCTTGGGCTACTTCCTCCCTTGTCTTCTGTGTGTCCAATTTTCCCAAGGAAGGGATGTGATGTACTCCCACCATCGAATCGATGCCACTGATGAGATGTTCATATTCAGACATTAATTTCTCCACATCCTTTACCAGCTTATCCTTGGATTGTACCTTCATCCGTATCTGCACTTTTTCATTCTATGTGCAGAACCAATCTTTCCTTGGTAAGGTGTTGGGAGCTTGTGGGTACCTTTCGGACCATTCAAGCATACTGCCTAGTGCTGCAGAGGCTTCCTTTTGTTGCACAATTTTATTCTTAGTCTCTGCCTAATATTTTAGTAGCGGGGACATTGCCTGCTTTTTGGCGAACATTTCCTCATAAACTTGTTTCATGGCGGCTTCCAGAGTGACCAGCTCCCCTTGGATAGTGGTTGGTAAGCCATTGTCTCGAGTAGTTGTGGACTGGAGCTTCTGATTTTCTGCCTCGAGTGCCTCCCTTTCCTGAACTCCCATCTGCTCAGTGGGCTGGAGTCTGTTTTGCAGGGACAAGATCTCCCTACTCATTCTACTAACATTTTCCTCTGTAGCTGCCACAAAATCAGTCCCTGTCAATGCTATCATGATTGGATTAGTCCTAGTATCCAAGAATATGTCTTTTTCAGTCGTCACTGCAAGGGGCTCGGCTGGGTTATGAGCGAGGCATTTTATTTTCTCTTGCTTGATCTTATGTGTGAATTGGTCGTATAATAGCCTCGTTAGGTCCTATTGGGGTCCTGTGTTTTGATAGATTGGCAAATCAAAAGAAAAGGCAACATTAGAACCAATATTTAGAGTTCCAGGATCTAGTTACCTTTTTCTCAGAGAGGGATCTCTCAAATTATTTGTTTGCAAAGGTTTATCTTGTTTTCTTTTCAGTATTGATTTTAAACTAGTTATTAAGTGCAAGTGTTTTTTTGTTTGCTTGTTTGGTTGAATTGGTACAGCAGAACATGAAAGGCCTAGGAAAGATAGAAAGAAAGGAGAAGTGTCTGATTCATTGGGCAATGGAGTCAAGAAGAGGTTATGACATACTTATCAATGGATATGGGATATCAAAGGGAAAATCTAACTTGGCCATAGGATCCTTTAGTTTTTGTGAATGAGATGGACATTAATTATTTGGAAAAAGAAATTGAATTCTAAACAAAGGGAAATTAAAGCATAACTTGAACAATAAAGAGGTATTTGATAGGTAGGGCTAACCATGAATTCTACAAACCACACTTTAAGCAAATAATGACTTCAATACAACTTTTAAAATGAAATCTAAGATTCGGAAGCACATCCTATTTCCTCAAAGATTTTATTTCAAATGACTTAGAAAACATAAAAGATTCAATGATAATCGCAGTCATAGAAGAGGGAACACCTAACAAATCTATGATCACAACTATAAAGACCTTTAAAACAATTATTCAACCAGAGAAAAAGGGTATGATCAAAACAAACCTCCTTGGCTAACTATGAGCAATGGTACTTCAAAGGGAAACTTCAATAACAATTTTCAAGTGGCAGCAGACAAGCAGGGAAAACCATAAATCATGCTGAAACCAACTATTTGAACTATTAGAGAAATAAACAAGCATGAGGACTAAAGAGAAATATTAAAGACTCTAAAATACCTCAGCAGAAGAAAACATAAAACAGTGAAGGATAAACAGGTCTAAGGTGCTTCCAGGAGTCATTTCTTAGCCTAAAATTTTCATCCTACTGTAGTAAGAATTTACGAAACATAATGTAAACAGGAAAAACATCAGACAGTTCTGAATACATCACCAGCAACCAAGCTCATGAATCCAATGGTAGAGCCTTCTTAAGAATAAGCATGTCACAACATCATTAAGCTTCCAAGACTTCAATTTCTTCTTCAACTTCAAACAAACTATGTATTATTTCAGAGAGTTTCAATATTACAACTAGTGACCAATCAACCAACAACTTCTCATCTTCTTCAGAAGTATTTATAGAAGAAATGAGGAGGTGGAAGAGTTTTAGGATTGAAGTGTGATTAATTCTACACTAAATGCAACTCCTAGCCTTGAAAACCACGCAAGGCATAAGGCAACAATGCGTTGAATTACAACTCTATTTCATTTACTCTATTTCTGATTTTTTAGGCTTAGTGGGTAAAAATATTGACTTTAAGGCCCTTTTATCTTTTGCAATAAATTTACTGGAAATTTGAAATTTGTTCTTTCTTTGGTAATAAATGTTCAGGTGTCTTTAGGCAAATATCTTCGAACTGTGCAATAAGTAGGCCTTCTTTTGATTTATTGGTGCTGCAGGTGGCACTTTGGTAGCTGAAGAGGATTCAATTAGCCTCTGATGTGGCAGTGGAGGCCTTTCGAACTGATATATCTCCTTGTCCTTTTCTAAAACACCTTTAATGTGCTTTTGATCTGTGTTTTAGGCCTAATTAGGCTTAATCTTTGTCTTCTAGTCTTTGTCTTTAACACTGTCTTTAATTATTTGAACTGGAGGATTAAAACCTTGATTTTCAGGTTTAGGCTTTTAATCTCCCTTTAACACTGATTTCTTCATTACTGATACTCTTTGGCTATTTAATGTTTACTGTGTTTGCAGGCACGCAGATGATTTTTAGGAAATTTCCAATGCTCATGAGGCACGGAAAAATCATATTTTGAAACCCTACAGATTTCCCTTTCTTCATTGATTTAAGGCATGGAATCGTCATTCTGAACCTCTTTTTCACCTGTCTGTGACTGTGGAAAGAACACAGATCAATCACCATTAAAAAACCCTGCAAAAACACACAAAAAATTATTATAAAATCGTACAAAATTGGTTAAGACTGCTTTAGAGGTTAATATGGAGGGGATGGAGCTGTGCGGAATGGAGGATTTTACAGAAAACAGGGAGAAAAATCCTTGGCAGAAAAAAAATGGGTGCAAATGGAGTTTGGGCACAATAGTCAATACAAACCGTTGATTTAGAACGATCAACGGTTGAGATTTCCTGATGAAATCTCTTTGGAAGATGATGGGGGCGAAAAATTTGGGGTTGCGATCTAATTTAGGCCGTCAGATTAGGATGCTGGATGGTTGGGATTGACCGAGGAATTATTTTGGGAGAAATAAGGTGAAAGGCGAAATGCGGGTGAGGTTAAATTGAAGTTGTCGGATTAAAATGATTAACGACCAGGATCAAAAAGATGAATTTTCATTGTGGAGGAGGAACAACGGAAAGCAGAAAACCATAGTGGTTTTCGCATTTTATTTGGGGGGTAGGCAGTATTGCCAAAATAAATGCGATACGATTCATCGCGCGACATGCGTCCTTTACAAAACCGCCGATTTCGAAATTTTTTTGGAGATTAAACTATGGGCGCAAAATTTTTGTGAAACACGGTTTTGGCCATCGGATGAGGGCCAGCAGATTCGACGGTGTAGATCGCACGCGTCGCGGAAGTTGCACGATGGAGAAAATAGTGGGGTTTGAAGAGCGGAAGAAATATGGACCGTTGGATTTGAGAAAATCAACGGCGGGGATTTAATCAGAGGTCGAGTTGGTGGAGAGTTATGTGAGGGGCGAGCACGATGCGACTAAGCATTGGCCATTAGATATTTCTGAATGGATGGTTAGATTTGAATCGGGGACCGCAAATCGGAGGAGACAAGTGGATGGCACTTTGAGACTTGCACGATGCGATTAAGCACTGGCCGTCAGATCTAGGAGTAAGATCGATGGTCAATACTCAATCGTAGGGGTAATGGAGAGGGGTTATGGGTGGAGAAATGGTTTAATCTCGATCGTTGGATTCTACGATCGGACAGTTAAGATTAGAAGAGGGAGCAGAGGAGATAGGATCATCGCATCGGGGATTTCGGGAAAGAACAAAGGGACAAAGTTTACTGTGATTGTGATTAGGCCTTAGCACTTGGTTGTAGGTGTGGGTTACATGTGGAGGGAAGGGTTAAGGGCTAAGCTGAAAGGGGTTTAAGCCCTAAAGTGTTAAAGGGTGATTTTAGGCCAAAAAACAAGGTTTTTAAAGCTTAGAAAGGGGTTCCGGTAAATGAAAAGAGGCGTCTTTAAACCAAATAAAGGGAAGTATATGGTTTTAAAGGGGATTTAGGAGATCTAGAGGTTAAATGGAAGGGTTTTTAGAGGAATTTGGTGGGGGAAAAATGGGTGAAAGGAGGAGTGAAAATGATGGAAAAAGGGGTTTCATAAGCAGTCTTTCTCTTGGTAATCAACAGACTTTTTAGGATAAAGAGGGAAACAACAGTGAAGATTAACTCAAAGGGTAAAAGACCTTCATAAGACTTCAGGAACTCACAATTTGGTCATGAAATTTTTTCTTGAAGGGTAAAAGAGATTTAGCCACCATTTGGTATAACAAATTTTTATAGGTGGCTAACAGGTCCAATACATCATCATCCTGTTCTTCTGGGATGCCCAGTTCTGAGAGCGAGAGATGCACACCTTTCATGGGAGTTGTTAGGGGTACCTCAATGTGAGGCAATTCTGTCTATTCCCCAGTCTTTGGGGGTGGTGTCTTGCTTCCCTCTACTCCCTTGGAAGAGCCTTCCTGTGATTTATGACTTTATTCTTCCTTTCTCCTCCTTTCGGCCTCTTCTCTATCCTGTTCCTCCTTTAACCTATACTTGGCCTCCTTCTCCTATCATTCCTTTTATTCTTCCTTACTTCTACATTATTCTTCCTCTTCCCTTTGTGCTCTTCTTCATCCTTCCTTTGGCGTTCTTCTTCCTCCTTCCTTTTGTGTTCTTCTGCTTGCTTCTTTTTTCATTCCTCTTTTTGCTGTTTCTTTTGTTGCTCTTCAGCCTGATACTTCTGCTTATATTCCTCCTACTGTCGTGCCAAGGTATCTTGGGCCTTTATGAGTTCTTCCTCTATCATTTTCTTCTCAGCCTCCTATTGCGCTTTGGCCTCTTCGTCTTTATTTTCTTGTTGTTCTTTAGAAAGATCGCTACCTGTTGTATTCCTTGGTTTTTTAGCTTTAGAAGACGAAGCACCTCCTACTGGGTCTTTTATTTTCATCATGTCTACCCTCCCTTCTAAAGTTTGGTCATCCTAGCCGTCTTGATTCCCCACTCAGGTCAATTGATTCTTTCGGAGAGGCTGCCCTGTCTTTTTTGTACTAGTTTCTGACTTGCTCTTCAACAGGGCATTCCATGTGCTAGTATTTCCAATTGAACTTGGCCCGCTTGCAGTGTGTAGGGATGATCCTTTTGGGATCATATGATCTATGGGTGAAGGTCAAAAAATGAAAGAATTTGATGTCCTTTGCTTTAGATTCTACTTCCTTGAAGTATTTAACAGTATAAGCGCCAATAGCAAGTAGGAGGGTAGGCCATGGCTTCTTATTTCCTTGTTGAGGGCCTTGGAGAACTTGCTCGACATCTGATAACACACATATTGTAGCAATATTTTATCGGTGAAATATCTGGGTAACGCGTGAGGTGCCCTGAATGATCTGAAGACCCTGCTAAAGGTGCTCTCTATGATAGGAAACCAATTAGCCACCTGAGTCACTATTCCCATAGCCTGCCTGGACATGCAAGGGGCATCTATACCGAAGAGTTTCCTATAGAGCGCGGGGATGAAAATGTGCGAGATAGATTCTATATATTTCTTGTATCTAGAATCCCAGAATACGTTCAAGTCTTTGTGAATGGGTCCACCGTGCTTCGCATCCCAGTTGTGCGACCATCCTTCAAAGTGACATATTGCGCACACTACGTCTAACAGGTAAGAGGCAATGTAGAACTTTGACACACATCCCTCTTCCGGTGCTTGTGCTGCTGATATATTTTCTCTGAGAGCCAACACTATCAAGTAACCCCAGTTGAACCAGGTGTCATAGGTTGTGATAACGTACATGAGAGGGACCCAAGATCCACTGAAGGAAGTTGTGTCTTGTCGACCGTAAATTCTGCACATCATTACTGCCACCAGCTTATAGGCCTTCCTAAGAACATATGTCTTATACTCCTGATCGTTTTGGTCTTAAACTTCTCAGGGTCCTCCCACCAGCCCCTCAAAGAATCTGGCACTGGAACTTCATGCATATCGACCCAATTGACGCTAAAATATTCCTCTCTAGTAGGGAGTCCATAATATACTTTTGCGTCTTTCCCATTTAGGTTGGCAAAGGATTTCACTGAGTCGTCGCGGATGACCTAGAAATTAGAATCAAATTTCTGAAGGATTCATTCAATGGCCTTCGTGCATGGGAATATTTGCGGATGAGCGCCCACGTAATGAAGTTTGGACCTTTTAACAAGAACATAAACTTTTTAGTCTATGAGGTCTTCTGGGAATTATGGCTTTGTGAATTCCTAGTATACTTGGTACCAAGACATCCTATCTCCTTTCCCGAAGATGCAGTCGGTGTATCCGTAGATAGGGGGTGGGGAAGGAGGCACGTATTCTCTTGATATTTCGATCTCGGGTATTTTGTTTCTCTTCCAAACTACTGGAGGCATGATATCACTTGAGGCCAAAGATATGGAAATACACTCTATCTCAGCTTCGATATCACTTGGCATGTTCAAGAAACAATCCCACCATAATACGGTCGGCATGATAACGAATATGACAGGACTTCCTAGACCCCTAAATTTCTTGACTGCCCAGGCTAGGTCGCTATGACCTCTATCGGTCACTATTGATGAGACTGAGGAGGTTTTGCAACTTGGCGACCCAGTGAGCAGGTTGCACGGTCTCGAGGTCGCATCTTCCTGAAATGCTCGAAAACAGTGACTCTGCGACTTGGCGACCTAGTGACTAGGTCAAAAGGTCGTGATTTGGATGTTTAGCCGATGATATGCAACCTAGCGACTTCATGACTTAACAACTGAGTCACGAGGTCACTGGGTCACAAGGTTGCTGGGTCGCTAGATCGCAGGGTCGCATTAGGGCTTTCTGAGGTAAATTGGAACGATCGCAACCCGCGGGGAATGAAGTGCAAGGAAGGAAAAAACTCCAAGGGAGATAGTCAAATTAGAGCTGAGGGCCCTCCCAGGCATTAAATAAGGGGGGCTTGAAGTAGACTGAGGCAAGGCAAGTCTCAGAAGAGGAGGCAGAGTGGGAAGAGCATGAGAAGGTTGAAAACCCTAACCAGAGAGTTGGTGAGGACTTGGTTTGCGAAGAAATGAAGCCAAGGGGAATTAATAGGTTAGGGTAGGGGCAGGTGAGACAACATCTAATAAAAACAAGAAACAGCAGGAGGATTAGCCAACTTACCTGGAAAAAATGCGATCTAGCTGGCTTGTCAGAGGCGTTATTTGCTCCGTCACGCAGGTCGAATGCGACCTACGTGACCCCTTTATTTATAAGAAAGTCGCACATCCGATCATTTAATGAAGGTCGCTAAGTCACAAATCAAGGCCGGTTGAGGAAAGATACGACGTTGTGACCCACGACCTGGAGGTCGCAAGGTCGCTAGGTCGCACAGTCACAAAATGAGAAAATTTAAGATAAGATGTGACCTTGCAACCTTACGACCCCGCGACCCGGAGGTCGCTAGGTCGCTAGGCCGCACAATCATGAATGTGAAGATTTAGGCTAGGATGCGACCTTGCGACCTTGAGACCCTGCGACCTGAAGGTTGCAAGGTCGCTAGGTCGCACAGTCGCAGATATGTAATTTTTATGAGTTTTTGCGACTTTGCGACTAGCTTCAGAGAAAACAAGTCATGAACTAAAATTTGAAGGAAGAATGCTTGAAAAGGGAATTTCTCAAGGCTCAATGCTGAGGGTGCATCAGAATTACTTTTAACAAAGAGATCAGGGGCTCTGAAATTTTAAGATGGGATTAAATTTTGGAGGGTGTTGTAGTGGCTACAACAGAACGCTATGATTGAATGGTTATGCATTAGATGAAACTACTATAGACTGCACTCCCACATACCATCGAGTATATTTTTGGAGTCCCCTATAGGTTGTTATCCATCCATAGGTAACTGTGTCTGTTGCCTTGTACCTTGTGATACACCGAACACAAGATTCGAGGAGATTGGATGTCGTACATTAATTAATTGGTTCACCAAGGTGTATATCATAGTTCACATTTGCTTGGTAAACCTTTATGTGTAGATTACCCTCTTTTTTATTTATTTCTTTTTATGTTAGTAAAATTTATTATCCAACGTTGAAGAACAAAATCCCCATCCCTTTTGTTCACGTAGAATAAAAAATAAGCCTTTTGTTCCTGCAGAAGTTACTCCTAACCAATGTAAAAAACATAAGAAAATGAAAACTACCAAATCAAGAACTTCAGGCACTACTTATGGCCCTCCTACTGATATTGATTCAACAGAATCATCTGTCCCTTTGAGTTCTGAACCCGATATTACATCTACTCATGTACGTCACACTGACACGATTGAAACACAATTCTCTGAAATTTTGTTACCTGAGGTCATTGAACCTGATATTCCTAAGTCAGAAACTTTGTTTCCTGAGGTTATTGAACTTGAGGAGCCTCAACCATATACACCTGATTCTTCAGGACCTTCCTCTTCTCTTCCTTTGTCTTAGATAGAACCAATATATCTTGGAATCAATGGAGAACCTCTTCCATACGAACTTGTGAGTATTGAAGAGATCCCTCAAGAAGAGCCTCGTCCTTCTATGCCTGTTCATTGGGAAGGACTTAATTTTTATCAAAACAATCCTCTTCCATCTCTTCAACCTCCGACATAATCTCATTTACCTAATTCTTTGGGCCTATCAGTGGATCTCTTGCGACACTATTCATTGGGATTGTTAACCATGATAGGAACTGATTTGAACTCCTAATTCATGTCTAGCACTATGTTTGAGATTTTTATAGCATCATTTATCACCTATATATACTTGATGATCTATGTATTGGCCTTGGGTAGCCCTTTCCATTTAAACTTGGTCATTTTCTTAAAAAACAATATTTTGAATTCCATACGCATCTCAGCCATGTCAAAAACGCGTGCAGTCGTGGGTCCACTCATATCTGACCTGTGTATATAATTTAAAATATTAAAAAAAATATAAAAATCCCTATTATTTGGGCAGGGTTTACGGGTTACACTAGAAGCCCACCTACAGGAGCCTGTGGCCAAATTGTTCCCAACTGAAAAAAATGTTTTGAGGAAGTATAAATACACCTCATGGGGAAGGCCTAAGGGAGGAGAGAGATAGGTATTGATACTATAGCCTGTTTAGCCAAGATCAAGTATGATTGTCTCTGTGCCTCTTGCACTTCCCAGGTTCAGAAAACCCTTGTTTCCTTCTTTGAGATGTTGACCTCCTTTATGTTACATCCTTGTGCACCTTTATGGAAGAAGATTTTTGAGGCTTGGGCTGGACGGATCCAGAAGATGGTTTCTCTTGGAGCCACGACTGATTTTACGTGATATTTCTCCACATATTTTACATACATCAATAAAGAAGCTCTGTCCTATTCCTGATGTCATGATCTTATATGATTTTTACACGTGTTATTGATCTAGTAATTGTTAATTACATGTTATATTCTATAAGCTTATACGATCTAACCACTAACATGTTGGAAATTGGGCTCAACACTCCGCGTGTGTTTCACAACATAGACTAACCACCTCTTGTGGATCCTAACTCTGGCAATTGTAGCGGAGACTAACGCCTGTGGGTTTTGGTCTAACGGAAATTGTGATTCCAACAAGTGGTATCAGAGCGATAGGTCTCGAGTTCAAAACTCACCCGAATCACGTTGGGGGGGGGATATTATTGGACATTGGGTTCAACGCTCCCCATGTGTTTCACAACATGGACTAACTGCCTCTCATGGATCCTAACTCTAGCGATTGTAGCAAAGACTAACTCCTGAGGGTTTTGGTCTAACGACAATCATGATTCCAACAGTAAAGCTATCTATTGAACATTGTCCCAAGACACAAGAAGAAGATGAGGATATGTCATGTGTTCCATATTTAGGTGTAGTGGGTAGCCTGATGTATGCAATGATTTTTACTACACCAGTCATTGCACATGCAGTGGGAGTATTGAGTAGGTTTATGTCAAAACCAAGGAAGAAGCATTGGACAACAGTGAAGCAGGTTTTCAGATATTTGCGTGGCCCTAGTGATTATGGTTTGTGCTACCAAGGAATATCAGGACTGGAAATTTTTTTTGACATTCATGGTTTTGTTGATGCAGACTGGGCTGGAAATCTCGACCAAAGAAGATCTACAAGTGGGTATGTGTTTAGCCTATTTGGAGTTGTAGTCAGTTGGATGAGTAAAAGACAGTCTGTAGTGGCTCTGTCAATTACAGAGGCAGAATACATGGAAGCCACTCATGCAAGCAAGGAAATAATTTGGTTGCAGAGATTATGTTGAAGTATGAGGTTGGTGCAGTGAGCTATAAGGATAGACTGTGATAGCCATTAGAGAAATTTTTAGGTATAAAATGGGCCTCCTAAGAAAAATGTACAACCAAAATAAAATTTATAGGAACGAATAGTATTCAATATGATGATGTCAACCATGGGGGATGATTCCCCATTTTTTGGGTAAAAAAGTACAAAGATTAAAAAATAATAGAATAATAAAATAATAAAACTACTTTTTCAACTTGTATTTTCAACTTATCTCCCAAAGTTTTTACTCGAATTTTGAGTGGGAGTACTCATTGGATGCAAAATCTAATTCCTCATCCAAGGAGTACCCATTTTACATACTTTCAATGGACCCTACTACACAAAAAATGAGAAATACATGAAAAATCGTGATTGCAATCACATTTTTCATGTATTTCTCATTTTTCATGTAGCATGGTCCATAGAAAGTATGAAACATGGGTACTCCTTGGTTGAGGAATGATATTCTGCATCCAAAGAGTGTTCCCTCTTGAAATTTGAGTAAACCCATAGGGAGATGAGTTGAAAAAGTAGTTTTTTATTTTTTCCCTCCAAAATTTAATGATGTAATCTAATATTATTTTATTATTTCCACTATTTTTTATAATTTCCTTAGGAGGCCCTTTTTAGACCTCAAATTTCCCCTAATGAAAAGTGCAATTTTCTTTGCTAAGAACCCTGCTTATCCTTCAAAGAAAAATCACATTGATGTTCAGTATCAATCTGTGAGAGATATGGTTGAGGATAAAAATGTGTTGCTAGTAAAGGTGGAAACTTTGAAGAATATTGCATATGCATTGACAAAGTCTGTGAGAACTTAGAAGTTCTCTTGGTTTTAGAGAAACAATGGGTGTTACAAGGCTGGACTAATGACTAAGCTCTCCCGTGGACCCCTGTGGAAAGAAAACAAGAAGTGGGATAATGTTGGGTGTGTGTTATATTTTTTCCTGGACTAAAATCAGGCACTAAGCATGGGGTTAGAGGGGAGTGGCAACACCCTTGTCGGGGTCCAGGGCAGTGCCCTGAGAATTTTTTTTTTGACCCTATATTAGGCGGGCAAACCCGCTTATAGTCTTGTGCATGGGTTTGCACATGGTTTTGGCTATAATGGTTTTTTTCTCATGGTATCTTGTAGATCTGGTCAAGGGAACTACAGTGATGTTCTAATCCATGGTTAATGGATTGGAGTTTATGAATTATTCAGTGTGTATATATATGTGTTGTAACAATAAAAGGAATATAATGAAAATTAACGCTGGTAGTCCCAGTTTGTGATCCAGGGTGAAATTTCTGTGTATATCTGTTTTATGTTTTATGCTCTCTCTATTGTTTATTTTTATTTTTTTAAGAATTTGTTTGTAGATAATTTATATACAGGGTTAAAACCTATAAATTAATGGTTGGATTCTATAGATACTTTTCCCTTATGATGTTGTAGTGAGTGGTTATTATCTCATGCATTAGGGTGATTGGAGGTGCATATCGTGACAAGGAAAGAACAAGTCAAAAACTTAGACGAGCTCTTCTACAAGATCAACTGGTACTTATGGTTGTAATATCCTTCTATTTATATTAATGCAAATAAATCTCTTTTTCCCTATATGTGATATTGTTATGTCATATATTTAAATACCATGTTGATATATTGAATAGAGTATTTAGATGATACTGAATAGATCTCATAGTTTCTTGGCTTGTGTTATTTGAAAATGCAGGTTCTAATTTTGGAAATCAGAGCTGGCATTGGAGCTTCCAAGCTAAAGGAGTGAAGCATGCAGTAGGTTCTAGGTAGGCCTCACTCCATAATATATTTACTTTCAGGAAAAACATTGGGTTCATTATCTCTCTATTGTTCTGGGTTATCCACCAACCTAGGGGAGATACTTTTGTCTGCGATCGTAAATCTCGTATAATAATATGGGAGTTGTGATGATATGGGAGTTATGGTGGTAAATAATATTTTTTTCAACAAAATACTACCTAGAAAATTGTTCCAACATTCATCGAAGGTGAGTGAGGGTGGGGGGGGGGGCTATTAGGACTTATAGAAAATAATGCATGGAGTAGCATGACCATCGTTGAGCAGTTGCGTTGGGGCTAATAAACCACTTAGTCAGTTGGAATTGATGATGGACCTATACAAAAATACTACATGGAGTAGTACAAGTTCCAATGAGTGCTTGCCTTGGGGCTAAGAAAAACTTAGTGAGTTGGATTTAAAGATAACTCTGTGGAGTAATATAAGAATCACTGAGTTCTTGAATTAGGGCTAAAAAAACTCAATGATATGTATTAAAATATGGAGTTGGATAAATATGGCATGGAGCTTATTCCATAAAGATGAAACTAACGACCACATGGATCTATGGCGCATATACACCACTAAGTGCCTGCATCGGGGTTGGTAAAACACTCAATGCTTGTAAAGTCATGATAGAAAATAGTAACTAAATATAAGTATTAAACACAGTTTGAGGAAATCCTCTATTTTAAGTTGTGATTCGATGATTTAATATTTTTATGGTTGAATTCATAAATAAATATGTTGATGAATCCATGTTTGAATGGAACTCATGAGACTCCTCTACTTGTGATGTAGAAGAGCTACTGAACTGTATAACACAAATACATGAGGCTAATTGCAAGGAAAATAACATCAAATTAATGATATTAGAGTGTGCAACAACATGATGGAGTTGAATGCTTCAAGAACTAGATCATTGTGGTGACATTAGAACCCTATGACATATGTTGATCACCATAAGGTATGCCATGAAATGTGGTGTGTTATTAAATCTGTTAGCACTCCATAATTTAGAAGATTGGAAATACTAAAATATAAAGCACAACATCAAACCACTTGGAGTCCAAGACCTAGCCTTCCTAGACTCAGAGAGGGCTCGCTTTTGACAAATTTGATAATTTTGACCTTGTTAACATACTAGTTGTAGAACAGTGTTGTTTGTTCAATTGATTGTGGTTACGATAGAAGGCAGAGGATATTCCACGAAGTATGGAATGCAATGAAAGGTGTTATCAAAATCAAGATAAAACTGTGGCAAGTTGAATCGTATTAAATGGATCTTAAAACATATGAATTATGGCGAGAATAAAAGGTTTGTGATGTACAAGCCAGAGATTTAAAGAAACACGAACCTTTCATCAAACTTCAAGAGAAAATATCTACATTGTAATGCGACAAAATTAAGGTAATTTGTTAAAGAACCTTAATTTAAACTTGATTTACAACAAGATGGGAAAATAAAATAATATTTAGCAGTCACCTGAAATACTTAAAGGAGAAGAAACACAGTCACCATTTTTTAATACAAACAAGAATCATAAAATCGTTATTTGATTAATACGCTCATCATGTTTGAATGCTCTAACAAAGAAGCAGAAAGAAAGATGATACCAGACATTCAAATCCCCTCATGAAGGAGAATTAGTATACATTTAATTAACAATTCGTTAGTTTGTCCTAATATATCATAACTTATTATTACAAAACTTAAATTAGCATGTATGTCACATAAGGCTCCACTAAAGAAAATCTTTTCATGAACACCACCAGAGAATTTATTATAACTTCAAGAGTGGAAAATCAAAGTGATCTTGAATCAACAAGCAACTTAGCGGCTGCATGGTTTAAGAGTTCACTAATGAGGCTCATATACACCGCTATTCGTAAAACTGCATTTAGTAATTAATTTGTAGTTGGCTACCTTTACTTATCAGCTGTACAGCATCCACGCCTTTAGTCTTCGTTGTTCGATATCTGCATAAATACCTGAGTCAACTTTACCGTCTTCATTTTATGCTGTTATATCACCTATGTCATTTTTTCCCGACTTGATCCCCTTGGCACGTTCGCAACAATGCCACCATACCTTCTCTAGCTCGATTCTGCCTCCTCTGCCCACGTTAGCTCTTTCTTTAAAAAATAACGTACAAACCTAATGCACCCAGACTTTAAAATATTTGGTTTTGTTTCGAAATACCGTATCCTTCAAGATTGCCGTACTTAATCGTTGAATTTTTCTTTAGCACTTATCTTTTCAAGACTTGCGAGGGTACTATATTAGGTCCACCCGAGATCGCACATCATACTTTCATGTTTTAACACTTACTCGTACCTATCTTTAAAGTTTATGTATTTGTGATTGTGATTTGTCTCACCGTTTCATATCGGCGTCGCGTGATTTTAACACTTAAACCCTTTTGCTCTTAACTTTTTTAAAACTTAATAAAGTAACAATATGCTGAAGAAGCAGGCGTTATGTCACCAATATACCTTGCCACATCATCACATATCACACTTCAACAATTTTAACACTTACCTCCGCACTTATTCTTTAAACTTTGTGATTTGTGATTTGCAATTGGGTCCCACCGCATCGCATATCGCACTTCGGAAATTATAACTCAAACCTTTCGCACTTAAATTTTAAAAATTGCGATGTGTGCTATGCGATGGTTATATCGCAAGTTAAAATATTTAACTTGTGGGTGCTTAAAAGGTAAGTTGTAAAATGTGCGAAGTGTGAAATGTGACACACTAAACGATGGAAAGTGCGAAAAGGAAAATGGTAAGGAAGATGCGGAATACAAATGTTTGCATGCGGATTCGGTAATGTATAAAGGTTGGACGGGTCCCACCAAATCGCAACGATGGAGTTTTATGTTTTGAAAATGAGTTAAGAAGAAGAAAAGGTTAAAACTTGCGAGGTGCGAAGTGCGAGCAAGAGGTAAGGTTTATGGTTGTATAACACGATTGTTTGATGGGCGGGCGGAGCTGCGGTAAGTGGTAAGTCTTATAAGATACAAATTTTAGTGAGTGGATGGAGCTATAGCAAAATAACTTCAGACTTAGATATAAGTGGGTTTATAAAGGGATAAGTCTGAAAGGCTATGTATGTGGGTTTTTGGGGTTTCAATGGGATTCAGAGCATTGGAGTTAAGAATTTAGGAAAATGAAAGGTACGAAGAGGGTAGATGGAATGAATGAGTGTAGTATGGATTTTTCTCACCATCACACTTAATCAACAACAATTTCCTCTTTCCCTGAACTGTAAGGCAGATAGATTCTTTTGAAGTTCTTGACAGTCAGGATCTCCTTTTCTTTCTCTGAAAATAAATTATATCCATGGAATATTATTTTCAGTGAGAAAAATATAAGAAATAATCAGTCACCTATTCATACTGTGAAATACAAGGGTCTAACAGTGGCTCTAGCTGGGGATGGCAGCTCCTTCAGGAGGTGTCAAGAACACCGTAGACTAGTGGCCTGATCCATTGGGCTGATCCCAACCTTGCAGCCTGATCTGCTGCGACTTTTGTGGCTGCAATTTTCGGGTTGATGTGGATGCTTTCTGCAAACTGAGGTCTGAAACACACTTGATCCTGAGACTGAAAAAGAAACCTGAAACTAAAAATTGGATACATGCTCTTAGTGTTAAAATCTGATTTGCACACCTACCTACCCAACCTATGATTCTAATCATTTTTTTTCTTTTTGGGGTGCATTTAGACTTGCAAACCCTGACATCATTTTTCTTTTGAATTGCTAACCTATTACCTATCCCTTATTTATCCTGTTGGTTTAGATTAGGCTATTGAACCAATGTCATTTTCTACCTACCTACTGATAAGCCAAGATTAAATGGTTTGGAAAATCTTCATTTTCTAACCTATCAACAGAAAATTCAAAATTTGTGCAATCATTCTTAATATACATCCTTGCTTATCAAAATTAGCTTATGGACTTCACTCCGGGCTTCAACCTGGTCCAATGGATTACTGAAAATTGTAAGACTATGGTAATTGCAATGATGAAGTATTATCTGTTTTAGCAGAGATAATGTTTTAGCATCCTACCATTCACAGGACCTCCAAACAACTCTGTTCCATCCATTTCTTGCAAGAAAAATGCATTGTCACCTCTGAAAAAAATGAGTAGTGTATGGCCATTTCCATAAGTTGTCAAATTTTCCATACTTACCTTTGTCTTCTCGCATGGAATCCCATTTCATCACTTTATCTCCTATCTTGAAATTATTGGCTTTTGTCCTCTTGTCAAAAATATTCTTCATATTTTCTTGCATCACCTGGGTTCTGTTGTACACCTCTTCTCTCGACTACTGCAGCTGAATGGTCTGGGTTATTCTTCTTTGCACATTATTTTATTCAGCCTATGTTTCTTGAATGAGCTTCATGGTTGGAACTCCTAGGGATGTTGGGAAAACAACATCCATTCCATAAAATAACTGGAATGGTGACATGCGAATTGATTTCTTGGTGGTTAATCTGTCAGCCCACAATGCATGTGTCAACTTGTTATGCCAAGATTTATTATTATCCTCCAACAACTTTTTGATGATATTGACTAGGCTCTTCTTAGAGGACTCAACTAATCCATTCCCTTGAGGGTAGTAAGGTGTTGAATGCCCCAAAGAAATGTGATACCTGTGGCAAAAATATATCATCTTCTTGGACTTAAAATCAGAAGCATTATCTGTAATTATTTTCCTAGGACAACCAAATCTGGACAGGATGTTGTTTTTAAGGAATTTGATAATCACTGAGTCAGTAGAATTTCTGGAAGGAATGGCCTCTATCCATTTGGTAGAATAGTTTGTGGTAGTGAGGATCCATTTATGCTGGCCAGAGGAGGGAGGGTGCATTTCTCCAATGAATTATAAACCCCATTGTTGGAAAGGAGCTTCAACAGAGATAGGCTGTAAAGGCAGAGGCAACAACTTTCTTTTTCCCTCAAAGATTTGGCATTTATGATAGGTGGCTACCATTTTGTAGGTGTCTGGGAACATGGTAGGCCAGTACAAACCAGCTCTAAGGATCTTATTAGCAGTGTTTTTCCAGTAGAGATGACCTCCAGAATCCCCTTCGTGGAATTATTTTGTAACCCTATCTGCATCTTCTTGAAGCAAACATTTAAGCAATATGGCCCCGAATATTTCTAGTACAAAACATTTTCTAGGATGTAGAATTTTACAGCCTTTAATTTCAAGAATATAGATTTTGTTTTGGACAATCCAGGAGGAGAATTTAAATAGAACAGAACATACAGTATATCTGCATACGAGGGATAATTCAGGTATTCTTCCTTGATAGGTGGAGTCTCCAGCTCCTCTTGTTCATCCAATTAATGAATCATGTTAATATCTAGTGCTTAAAAATTGGTTTCAACCATATACTTGGCTAATCCTTGTCCCTTGATTAGTTTGGTGGGCCTGATCTCTAAATCATACTCCAAGATGATAGCAATCCACTTGCCTCTTTTTCCATCAGGATCTTGTGTTAGGATGTTTATGAAAACTGTATTGGGCCTGAATTCAATGATGTGTGAATGTAGAATATAAAATCTAAAAACTTTTAGTGATTTAATCAAGGAAAAATCCTACTTCTCCATGATATTTTACTTCAACGGTGCATCTCTTAAAGCCTGATGGAAAAATGATATGGGTTGCTCTTGTCCATCCTTATTTTTCTGCATCAACATAGCAGTAACTGTGTGCACTGATGCAAAGGAGAAAATGATGAAATCCTTGGTGAAATCAAGGCTAATGAGAATCAGTGTTGTAGTGAGTGCCTGCTTTACCAGGTCAAAGGAATGCTTATCCTCTCTGGTCCACTTGACTCCTGAATCTTTCTTGAGCATGTTAGTGATATTCCTCAAGAGTTCTGTGAGGTTTGGTACAAACCTCCTCAAAAAATTTATCTTTCCAATGAAGGATTGCAGCTCTTTGATGTTTCTGGGATGAGTGATTTGTAGAATTCCATCAATCTCGTTGGGGTCGCTCTTGATCCCTTATTCAGATATGATGTGGCCTAGAAGCTTTAATTCTTCAAGACCAAATAATGATTTCTTAGGATTCATAGATAGGCCAAACTTTCTGCATTTCTCTAACACTCTTCTCAAATGGGCCAAATGCTCTTCATCGGTATTTGAATGTACTATAATATCATCAAGATATATCACGATGAAGAGACCAATTTCTTTTGAAAAAGAAATATCCATTTCTCTTTAAAAAGTGGCACCATTGTTTATTAATCCAAAGGGAATTTTTACATACATGAAGGTTCCCCATGGGGTGGTAAAAGCCATTTTTTTTTTATCATCTGGGTGTACCAGCACTTGATTGTACCCTAAAAAACCATCTAGCAGAAAGATCCTCTTGGAGTCCACTACCTTCTGCAATATATGGTCCATCTTTAGTAGAGGGTAGTTGTTCTTTAGTGGTGCTTTGTTCAGATTTCTGAAGTCAATGCAAAGCCTGATTTCCCTGGTCTTATTTCTTGTAGGCACCAGATTGGAAACCCATTTGGAGTATCTGATCGGGGCTATTATCTTAGCATCATACATCTTCTTGATCTAATTCTCCACCAAAGGCATTTGGATAGGATTTATCCAACGCAGTTTCTGTTTGAAAGGATTTTGATTCTCCTTGAGTGGAATTTTATGTTGGATAATATGTGTATCATAAGATTTTGGGTCTTCATAACTCTAGGAAAACACATCAATAAATTCTTTGAACAGAGGGATCTATTTCTGTTTCATGCATGCAGGCAGTGTTCTTGACAACTTTACCACCTTGGGCTCTTGCTCACTACCTAGATTTCATTCTTTGATATTTTCTTTAGTAGATTCCATTTTTGGTTTCTTATCCACATCATTGAAATCAAATAGCTCCTCGAGAGGGACCAATCCTCTTGACAAGGTGTTGTCTCTGAATTCCAATACTTCAAATTCTTCCTTTTCTAGATCTTTATGCACCTCTGTCCTATGCTTATCTTCACTCAGTGAAAATTAACATCAGAATGGTGAGGGGGCTCCTCCCTACACATTTGATCTCTAGTGGAAAAATATTCTTCACCGTCTCAGTATAAATCAGAATCGTCAAACTCACCCTTGTATTGGAGGAAATTCTCAATCTATTTGTCATCTTCAAAGACTTTCCAATATCTCATATTATCAGGGACTGCTGGGCGGTGTTTTACCTGCATTTTATACTATTTTTTGGGGTGAGGCAATTGACAAGTGCTAGCCAAAAATGCTAACCCATTAGCCAGGACATTCTGATTCCTTGGAACTGCAGCAAGGTCATATTCTTCAAATGTTTTCAGGATGTCAAGGGAAAAATTCATGTACGCTCTCAATCTAGGATGCTTATCTGAATATTCTCCAATGATTTGTTTAATGACCAGCTCAGAATCCCCATGGAAAGAGATTCTCTTGGCTCCTTGTTTCTTGAGCAATTGTAAACCCAAAAGGTGTGCCTCGTATTATGCTATATTGTTGGTACACTAAAATTTTAGCTTGTAAGAGTGCCCTTCTTCATAGTTATTGTTAGTATTGCATATCCACACACCTACTCTGGAACTAGCTTTGCCACACGAACCATCAAAACTCATGTTCCAAAAGGGTACATTTTCATACTTGTGTTGCAAAATTTCCATTTGGACTGATTGTTCTCTCTCATGGTCTTCTTCTTCTCCAGTTACTTATTCATCAATATTTACATCATTGTAAAGAATAAATGAATCAAGGTCAGAGTGGAGAGAGTACAAGGGGTAATTATGAGGCTTCTCCGGACTTCTCACCATGTATTTCATTAGGGTATCCCTATACAACTTCCTTTGCTGGCCAAACACTGGTATGGTAGCATAAGTCATATCCATTTGGAGAGTGCCTGAAAGCTTGACCCCCCATGTATGTGATAAAATAATACCATATTTGGAGGGATGTCAGCCACCATGATGTCCATCACTAAAATCTTGGTCGATATCTGGGCTAATGTAACACAGAGACCTTTGATGAGGCCCAAACATTTAACTTTGCTTGAGTCAAAAGAGTACAGGTCTTTGTAGGGTCTAGTTATTTCCAGGCCAAGTTTCTCCATAACGGCCTTTGGAATGAGATTATGAGATGCACCTAAGTCTATCATGGCATTATGGAGAATTTTATCATGAATATTCAAACTGAGATAAAACGAGGGAACACCTCCCTCTTGGAATTTTCCCTCTACTTCTAGTCGAAACAAAAGTTTAGGTTGGTCATCATTTAGATTGACAGTATCAGTGATTTCTCCTATGTTCAACGCTTTTAGGATTTGAGACCTATATACATATTGGTTTACCAATTCAGTGAGAGGGACAAAGATGTTTATTTTGGCAATTTCATTCTTAATACTGAATGGTGTTTGTGTCTTTTGAAGATTTGGATCATTTTTCTCAAGAACTATTTTTGCAGCCGTACGAGATTTTTGACTTGTATTAGGGATATCAACCGAAAATTTTTTTCTAGGGCTAATTGCTGGTCTGCTAGTGATGCTTTCTAGATCATAATTCCCGGTTATTTTAGTAATTTTCTTTGAACCCTCCGCTGCTTTCTTGGGATCAATTTCAGGTGCCTTAGGGGCAGAGTTTTGGGAATTATTTCTCTTGGGGATATCTGAATTTTTATTGCTTCGGAGGTTATATGTCTATGCACCTCCATTATGGCATTCTCGAATCCTTGTTTATAATCTTCAAATTCTACTACAGTTTGAGTCAAAGAAAATACATCTTGTTCTTATTCGGTGAGGAAAATAGTATCTTCATCCTTAATTCCCATCAGATTAATTTGACTTTCCTCTAGCCCCTCAACCTCCCCCTTGTCCTCATCAGCATAATTTTCTTGGAATGGAGGCCTAATTTGCTGGTCAGGGCCTCTTTGTTCTCTTTGTATTATTTGAGGGGGGTTTCTTCTAAAGTTTTGGTTTCTATTTTGGGGAGATGGCTGATTTTCCCTAAGGACAACTCTCTCATTCAAGTTGATTCTCTTCATAATTCTCTCCATCGTTCTCATCAGACTATCGATCTTGGCATCGGAAGTGGAAGCTACAGCTCTTCGCTAATCATGACTCTTTTCTCACTTCTCATTCTACCCCTTTTTGCAATCATATTTGCTTCCACACCTACAACACTCCTCTGCATCTCTTCCAGTGTAGCCGGATCTTTTTCTCTCAGCTGATATGCCATTTCTGGTTCAAAACCATCTGAAAAATTTACTAGGGCTAAGCCTTGTTGGGGTTTCATGTGAGGAGAGAGGGCATTGTATATGTTTTTGAATCTAGTGCAGTAATCTTGGACACTCTCTCCAGCGTTTCTCTTAATGTTTTCATATTCTAACATGTTTTGGAGAGGATTTTTCTAAACTTCCCATTTGTTTATGAACAACTGGTGAAGGGAAGGGAGGTCATGGACACTGTTGGGGGTTAAGCCTTTGAACCACTTTTTTACTTCTCCCCCTAGACTTTGAGTGAACATTCTCATTTGGATAGTTTCATCCTCTATCTCTTGGTATTCAAAAGCATCATTCATTTTGTCCACATGTTGTTGAGCATTTTCAGGACCAGTTCCATCGAAATGTGGGATTTTGAATTGATAATCCTGTGGCATAGGCACCATAGGTTGTGGTAGCACTAATGGAGCATGCCAGGCTGCCATGATTGGTGTTGGGGGAACCCAAAGAGGGTTGATCAGAGGAGGGTTTACAAAGGGTGGTGGGGGGTTAAATGGAGGAAGGTGGACTTTGGGTGTATGAGTGGAGTTTTGGGCACTCTGGGGGGAAAGGTTTGAGGGGAAGGTAAGAGCTAAAGCTACACTTGAGTAATTGATTTGAGGATGAGAAAAATTGGAAACAACAGAAGGATATGTTGTAGTCAGAGAGGATAATTCTACAGACTGCTGAAGATAGGCATCATCAATAGTTGAGGTGAGCTCTGTTACTAGACCCTGAAGGGAGTCAAAGTGTTAGAGAAGCTGGAGATCAGTTTTATTGGAGGTAGAGGTTTCCCTAAATGAAACTTGTTGTAATATGGCTAGATCAAAAGCTGCTTGGTCTATCCAATTTTGAGATTTGGTTTTGAACAAGATTTTCTCAAAGTGTAGGTCAGACTAGATATCTTGGAAGGTTGCAAGGTTTTCAAGGAGGGAACTTGCTTTGTGGATTGGCCCGCTAATAGTTGGATTTTCAGATCTGGGAGTTTTTCTAAGGAGTTTCTCTAGATTTTCAACTATAGCAGGGGGATTTGGGTCAAGATGGGATATGGTAAAGATTCTTCTAAAATCCAAAATTCAGATCCAAGGCACAAACAGGTCGAATATTTTTCAAAAACAAATCTGTAGTAATTACTTAAAACACACAATATTTCGACTGGGGTTTCTAAGTTCAGATGAAATATTAAGCTTCTCAATAGTTCCCTAGTTCGGTTGCCATTATGTTAGCACTCCATAATTTAGAATATTGGCAAGACTAAACTATAAAGCACAACATCAAACCACCTAGAGTCCAGGACCCAGACTTCCTAGACTCAGAGAGGGCTCTCTCTATTTTTATGATGTAACTTGATAATTCCAACTACTAATATTAGGCTAGTTATAGAAATAAGGTTGTTTGTTTGATTTATTGTGTGGTTGGATAGATAGGGTTGTAGAGGCTATTCCATTGGGCGATGGATTCAAAGGATGGAAAGACACATCAAAATCAAGAGAAAATCACAGAGAAAGTTAACTGTGCAAAATGGATCTTAAAAGCTGTATGAATTATGAGGTGAGAGAAACATTAAGGTTCAGTAGTGACTAAAGAGAAATGAATACTTATTTAATCATAATTCAGCAAAAAAAATTCAGATTGTAAATGCAGATAGAATTAAGGAGCTCTGACATCGAAACTTAATCTAAAATTTTTGATTTACAATAAGATGGGAAAATACACAACAGGGAAAAAAACAAAAACATTTAAACATATAATAAACACATCACCATTTTAACACAACTCAAGAATCCTGTAACCGGTCTTTGATTATTGATGTCCAACCTCAAAAGTTACAGTGTTCCAATAGTAGTTCTTACAATACAGATGCTAAGATATCCAACCCCTGCTAATGAGAATATTAGCAGTATTTAACGAACAACTAAGTCGGTTTGCCCAAATCTATTCTGGAAACCTTTATTTATTACAACAAACTGAAATTAGAAAAGTGTGGACATGCAAGGCCCGAATAAAGAAAATATCTAATGAACACCGCCTGTAGAATTTATTATGGTAACTCTTCAAGAATGCAAAACTCAGGCGGCTCTTCGTGAATCAACAAAGTGGATTGAAGGCGGTTTTGATGGTTTCGAAGAGGTAACCAATGGAGGCTCTGACATATGGCTCTATTCTGCAGAAAACTGGCATTTAGTAATTAATCTGGTGTAGTGCTGGACACTTATCATTGATTAGTTTTAGTGTTGGTGCGTCCTGCTACCCCTTTAGTCTTCATTGTTCGATCTCTGCATAAATGCCCAACTCAACTTTGCGATCTTCATTTTCTACTGTTATATCACCAATTTCCATTTTTCCCGACTTGACCCTCTTGGCGCGTTTGTAACAGTGCCACTATACCTTCTCTCGCTCAATTCTTCCCCCTTTGCCCATGTTAGATCTTTCTTGAAAAAACAACATATGAACCTAATGTGCCTAGACTTTAAAATATTTAGGCCTTTGCTGTGAAATACATCGCATCTGTGCCAGCATAGCGCTTTGCATTTCGCTATTTTTAACTTTTATTTAGCACTTATATTCTAAGACTTGTGATGTACACTATGTGATCGGGTCCCACTTGACATCGCAGATCGCACTTTGGCGGTTTTAACACTTACCTCCCGCACCTATCCTTTAAAGTTTGTGATTTGTGATTGCAATCGGGTCCCACCTAGCATCGTACATTGCACTTCAGCAATTTTAACACTTAAACCCTTTTATCTTAACTTTTGAAACTCGCGATGTGTGGTATGCAAGCCAAGGCCACGTCATCTGCCACATCACCTTTCCACATCATCGCATATTTCACTTCGGCGATTTTAACACTTACCTCTGCACTTATTCTTTAAACTTTGTGATTTGCGATTGGGTCCCACCACATCGCATATCGCACTTCGATGATTATAACGCAAACCTTTTGCACTTAAATTTTAAAACCTATGATGTGCACTATGCGATGGTTATATCATAAGTTAAAACATTTAACTTGAGGGCGCTTAAAAGGTAAGTTGTAAAATGTGTGAAGTGCGAAATGCGACGCGCTAAACGTTGGAAAGTGCGGAAAGGAGAAAGGTAAAGAAAATGCAGAATACAAAGGTTTGCATGCGGATTTGGTAATGTATAAAGGTTGGCTGGGTCCCACCAAATCGCATCGACAGAGTTTTATGTTTCGGCGTTGAGTTAAGAAGAAGAAAAGGTTAAAACTTGTGGGGTGCGAAGTGTAGGAAAGAGGTAAGGTTTATGGTTTTATAACACGACTGTTCGATGGGCGGGCAGAGCTGCGGTAAGTGATAAGTCTTATATGATACATATTTTAGTGAGTTGGAAGAGTTGTAGCATTAGGACTTCAGACTTAGATATAAGTTGGTTTATAAAGGGATAAGTCTGAAAGGTTATGTATGTGGGTTTTGGGGTTTCAATGGGATTCAGAGCATTGGAGTTCAAAATTTAGGAAAATTAAATGTACGAAGAGGGTAGATGGAATGAATGAGGGCAGTATGGATTTTTCTGACCATCACACTTAATCAGCAATAGTTTCCGCTTTCCCTGAACCGAAAGGCAGTTAAATTCTTTTTAAGTTTTTAATAGTTAGGATCTCCCTTTCTTTCTTTGAAAATAAATGATATCCATGGAATATTATTTTTAGTGAGAATCGAAGTAATAATCAGTCACTTGGTGATACTGTGAAATAAAAGGGTCTAACAAAATCAAGGTAGAGGGATGCCATTGATGAGAAACTATTTCCTGTGTAAGGACACCTTTCCAATGGATGGATCACTTAGAGGTTTTGAGGAAGTGGAGAAGGGGATGCTTGAACTTGGAAGGTTAGTGACTATATGGAAGAGTAAAAAAATTGCCCAAGGGATTGAGGAAGTAGAGAAGGGGGTGCCAAAATTTGAAAACCGAATTGGTTTTCACATAATCATGTGTATCCTCATTAGGATCAGAGATGCATTGGGTGTGTTTTGGGAAGAAATGAGTTGATTTTTTTTCCTTAAGGATAAATAAGCATAGTGGATGACATGGTTAGACATTGGAGGAGGATTGTGCTCTCGAATAAAGAAATCAAGTAGGACAAGATGCATTGAAAGCACTATGAACTAGATGATTCCACTTTGAAAATTCCTAATTGAATGAGGATATGTTACCCATTTATATTATTTTTGCAAATGAATGTAAATGAGCCATGTATATATAAATCCAACTATTGAATTTTTATTATGGGTATAGAGCACTATTTAATTTTGTGTTTACGTATGGAACATCGTGGAAAATGTTCCTCTAAGGGGGTGGGGTATATGCCAATCCTTAATCTATCCCTTTTATTAATATTACTATGATTTTATTTCTTGTAAAAAATGTGGAAATGTAAGACATTAATTGGCTGAGGGAAGTGGACAAAAATTCAAAGGTCTAAGAATGAGGAGTTGCTTATAAACTGAAGCCACTATATTTATTTCACTACTTATATCCCTAGTGGATTTATGGCACTGCTAGTGCAAGTATTGAATTCAAGAATGCATTTCCTATGTGAAGGATGAGTCATGCATTCTAGGTTATCATGGAAAGCATGGGCATGGTAAACATGAATGGAAAAGTATGAGAATAAAAATCCTGAGAAGAGATAGGGTGGAGGGGGAAAAGAGACACATATGAGTAGATAGACTGCATAGTGTGTTGAGCAAGAGAGAGGTTACTCAAACAAATAAGAACAAAGAACATGCAAGGAAAGAGAACACAAAAATACAAAATGGAAGAAAACATGGATCTGGTAGGAGAGAAAAATTTTCTCTAGCCTATGTTTTGTGTTTGAGATGACATTCCCTACATTTTCTAAGGTCAGTGTATGCACCTATGAATCATTTGGCTAGGAGATTTTAGTGGAGTTAAGACACCTTGTAATATCTGAAAATACTAATAAACTACTAAATGTTAGCCTTGGGGCTACTATTCGACTTAAATACTTCCTTAGTAGGCTGATAAACCACTTGGATACTGGATAACCTTGTGGATGATAAACCACTAGGATGCTAGTTGTGGCTAATAAACTGCTTGACATGATCATATACCTAGGAACTAGCTAAAAGGATTGATAAACCACTATGTGTTAGCCTTGGGGCTAATAAGCCACTTATGTACTTGCTCAGTAAGCTAATAAATCTCCTGGTAGTGTTCTCTTGACTCCCATGATACTATCTTAGAGAAGCCAATCGATAAAATTCCTACATAGCATATTAACTTTCATAGAAATGAACTATAACTCTGTGAGCCTTGGATTAACCCCTATGTTATGCAACCAACTCACAAAATAGAAGAGAAGATAAATCAATGACTTATAAATCAACGTCTTCGAGGGGGAAAAATCCTTTCCATAAAATAAATGAACAATTATTGGAAGATTCAAATGAAAAAACCTACTTTCTATATATAGGAGTCTAAGGGGTCATAATATAATCATAGCTGACATAACAATAATAACGTAAGCGCACAATAATAACAAAAGTGGGAATTTATGGGGCACAATAATAACAATATGGGGACTGCATGGGTACAACAATAGAAATAAGGGGGGTACACTAACAATAACATAAGGGGATACACTAGTCTTATAGGGACCTAAAATGCCGCTCTCCTTCAAAAAGTGTTGTCCTCAATGCTTGAGTAGTTCTAGATGCTTTTGTATAAAATTATCATCCTCCCATGATGAATATTCAGCGGGTAAGTTCTTACACTTGATGAGATATTTTGAAATTGATTGATTTTGTAGTTGTTGATTTATTCTTTCTGATAAGAGGCTCAGTATATAAGCTCAAAAATGAAAGTGCTTAGAACTATGTGGAAACTAAACAATCGTGACCAACCCATCGCCAGGAATCCGACGCAATTTGTTTCGTCAAAAACCGACTTCGGATGAAAAAGTTATAGCCTGCTAACTACTGTTCAAAATAGGAAAATTTTTTAAACAAATTGCAGAACAGTAACATGTTGATGACATGGGAGCCCAGTCAACATGCAAGGAATATTCTTCAATTTTCCCAGTGGAACTATGACAAGTGTCACAACAGGATTCACCAGTTTGGGTTTGATAAGGTGAAATTGCCTAATGTCCTTCTAAGGTTGAATTCAAATTTTATTATTATTATGAGAGATCTACTCCTAAGGTTAAAATTTCAATGGAGGTTGGATTAATTATTATGGTGGTGAAATTTCACTTTTGTTATGGAAGGTTGGTTTATGCTAAGGTCTAAATTTAATTACATGGTGGCATATTTATTTATGCAAAGTCCACATTTGGTATATGGTTGGTGGATTAAAAATATATATGGGCGCATATATATTTTATTAAACCTAAACTTAAAACTATAGGTGGAGCACATTTCGCATAACACAAAGTCCGAATGAAAAGTCCGCATTTGAATATATGGTGGCATTAAAATTTGGGTTATAAAACATAGTCCAAAATTTTAATCTTCCCAAAGGTTTGATATATGCAAAGGTGGTTATGAAGGGTGCATATTAATGCGTATAAAATGGTGAAAAAATATGTATAGGTGTGGAGGTTATGGTCGAACCTGTGACCTCCCCCCAAACCTTACCATGACTTACCAACAGGCCACGAGGCGGGGCTTGTAAAGTCTCCACACCCAACTTTGATTTGAATTTCATTGTGTTCTTTGATGGCGGGAATGGAGGGGGTCAGCCCCCTCCCATATGACCTTTCCACATAGCCACAGGCATGAAGCAGAAATCCAAACAATGGAGTTTTTAATTAATTGCGGGTTAATCCAGTAATTTGGTTGTTAGTGCTAATTAAATAATGTTTTATGAAATGCGTTTAAGCACAGTTAAGACACACTTATCCACCATAAAGCACAGTTAAAAACTAATTAATCCTCAATTTAAATAGTAGCAGATTTAGCGTACTTCATAAAATTCGACAAGAATGACCAATTTGTTAGACTTAACTGGGGTCTTCTCCAGATTTGGAGGAGATTTCCTAAGAAAATTGAATGAACCATATCTTGAGAAATTTTCGACCAATTTTGGCTCATGAAGAGTCATTCCTAGAAGATTGACATGCTCTGAACACATTGGAACATGTTGTAGAGGTAGATGATCAATTTTACAGGCGTCTGTGTCACTTTGAAGAAAATTAAATTCTAGGGCCACCGAGAAGGAAGGCCATGCCTAGATCAGGTGAAGGCCAAATTGAGTGATGAATGGTCATTTTTGATAGATTTTGACATTATGGACTCATTGGAGTATGTTTCAGGAGAATTTGATGCATGTAAAAACAATTTTTTCACTATTGAGCTAATACAAAGGCCTAAGCCATGGAAGTTGGACCAAGGAGATGTAGCCCAAGAGGGGTGAAATCCTTCATCAAAACTCTGTGTTGATGGATCAATTGTGATGGTTTCATGTTATTTATGTTGCTTCTGTTCAAAAATTAAATTTCTTCCTTTATGCTCTTGAATTCACTCATAAAACTCAGTTAAATTACCTATTTGACACAGATAAGAAATAAGGAAACCTATGTATAACAAGCATAAGATCAACAAATAAATTTTAAATATGAAGTTGAAATTAGCACAACAAAACTAACATTCATACTTAGATCAACTTGGTATCAGAGCTTGGTTGAAAGGCAAGGTTATTTTCTTGATAGTTGCTTGAGTTTTGTGCAAGTTTAATGGTTGAAAATTTGTGATGTTGACAAGGTTAAAGTTACATAGAGGTGAAGGGAAATTGCTAGTTGCAAGTCCTGCGATTAGGACCAGAAGAAGGAGAGCTACAAGAGCGCCATATTCACCCAAAGTTCCACTCATAACTACACTTGAAGCACCTCAAGTTTTGTCTCAAGAAGCTGATATTGAAGATGTACAAGAAGATAGAGTTAATTGAAAAGGTACAAGCATCAGAATTTGATCTTGAATCCATATCCATCATGTCAGGTGTCAAAGAGACTCAAGGTCATTCAAAAGAGGATGATGTCAAGAGAGACTTCAATGACATAAATAGGATGGTTAAAATTATGTTTGACGCATTTACTGCTGGGATGGCAGGAGAAGGTTTTAAGCCTCCACATGGAGAAGGAAATTCAGATTATAAGAAGGATAAAGAGAAGAGTTCAAAGGGTAGTTGAGGAAATCCACTTCCATCTCCACCATCTTCATCATCCTCATGATCTTCCACTTCCACCACAAAAACCACTCACACTCACTCAAAAGCCAAAAAAGGAAAGATACCCTTAATCAAACTTGATGTAAAATTTGAGCTTAATGTATAATGGCGAGGTAAATGCAGAAATATTGGACAATTGGATACGTCAATTGGAGGTGTACTACGAAATTCAGAACCTTCATGAAGACAACATAAAGATTCAATTGGATTCTTTGAGGATTGAAGGATATGCACTTGTATGGTGGGAAGAAAGGACTCAAGAAGAGATTAAAAACTATGGTAAGATCTCTATGTCTTGGTCAAGTTTTATTGCTGCCATTAAAAGGAAATTCTATCCCTTAGCTTACATGCAAAAGGAAATTATGGATTGGAAAAATTTTGGACAGATGAAAGGGAAAAGTGTGCAATATTATACTCATGAATTTAAGAGAAGAGCTATTATTTTGGGCATTAATTTGTATTCTCAAGAAACTTTGTTAAAGTATGTTGGGGGTTTGCACAGTTACCTTAGGCACACTATTATCATGTTTAAGAAAACAAACATAGATGAAGTCTATGTTCAAGCCACACACTTAGAAGCAAGAGGTAAACAAAACATAGATGATAAAAGTGAAAGTGAGGGTAAAGGAAAGGGAAAGTTTTATGGAAGAGGAAAAAGAAATAGCTTTGTAAAAAGAGAGAAAAAAAATCACATGCAAAAACTGTTGAAATAATGGCCATGATGAAGACCACTGTTGGAAACTTCATCCAGAGTTGAAGCCAAAAAAACTAAAAGCCAAAGAAAGGGGAAAAACTGTTGCTATAGTTGAACATGACTGAGGGTTAGATTCAAGAGATGAGACAAATACTACAGCCATGGGTATGAAAGTTAAACATATTGCAAGCACTAGTTCTTCAAATTGTTTAAATGTTACTCAAGATGAAGATACAAGAATATAACTTTTCCATATTAGAGTTGTCTCTAAAAATACCAGGATTGATACATTTTTTGATAGTGGGTCACAAGCTAAATTTATTTCTGAAGACTTGGTTAAGCAACTAAACCTTGAAACTATTAGACATCCAAGACCATATCCTTTGGGTTGGATACACAAGAATGAAAACTCACAAGTTACAAGGAAGTTCATCCTAAGATTCACCATCAATTAAAAATTTCTTGATGAAGTTGACCTAGCTGTGGTGACGCTTGAGATATCAAGTATTGTATTGGGAAGTCCTTATCTGTATGATAGGAAAGCAATATTTCATTGCCATGAGAATAAGTATCACTTTTTTAAATATTGTATTGAGTACATAATTAGAGCGTATAAGAAGAAGACAAGTTTGTCTCTTATACATGTAAGAGAAATTAAGAGGATAGTGAATGCAAGTCAGAATTTGACATTGTTAATGATCAAACAAAGATATGTTTTGAATCAAACTTTTCAAAAAGATGCTTATTCTTGTAATGATATGTTTCATGATTCTAACAAGTTTCCTTTGAAAGGAGGTGAAAAAGATGTAAAACATTTGCAGTAGTCAACATTAGTGTTGAGCAGTGTTGGAAACAAGATGTCGGTGCAAGAGAGTGCAAAGGTCAAACATAAAGTGACAAAGAATCTTGACAAAGAAGGCGTGGGTTCCACAAACACTTTTTTTTGGGTTCCAAAGGGTACATGGCAATGGTGAAGATACCTGGTCAAGAGTCAACGCAAGTACAAAGAAATATCAATTAAGAATCACCATGGTGACAATATGCAAGGTGAGACAGTTTTTAAGTTTCCTTTGATTAATGACCAAAGTAGGAACAAGATGGTTTCTACAATAATAACTTGCTGTTATGCAAATTCAAAAAAATTTCAGCATGACAATGCCAATGACGGCAAGGGAAGGTCGCAAGGGTCAAGGAAAAAGTTAAGTTTGTAAAAAGCTCCAACTGATAAAATTGGGAAAATTTCAATGGATAGAGACTGGAAGGGTGAGGGAACAGTACCCTCATCCACATGATCAGTAATAAAAAATATTTTGGGGTCAAAAAGGCTTCTAGTGGGGAGGAATGATTAAAGGTTCAGTATATAACCTCAAAAATGAAAGTGCTCAGAACTGTGTGGTTACTGAATGACCGCGACTGGCCCGTCACCAGGAATTCATCCGAATTATTTTCGTCGAAAACCGACTCTAGATGAAGAACATAACCACAAGCATGGAGCAAAAATCCAAACAATGAATATTTTAATTAATTGGGGGTTAATCCAATAATCTGGTGGTTAGTGCTAATTAAATCATATTTTATGAAATGCATTTAAGCGTAGTTAAGACACGCTTATCCACCATAAAGAGAAATTAAAAACTAATTAATACTCCATTTAAATAGTGGTGAATTTAGTGGAATTCAAAAAATTTGGTGGGAATCACCAATTTGTTGGACTTAACTGGAGTCTTCTCCAGATTTGGAGGAGATTTCATTGGAAAATTGAATGAACGATATCTTGAGAAATTTTTGACCAATTTTGGCTCAGGAAGAGTCATTCTTAGAATATTGGCATGCTATGAACACATTGGAACATGTTACAGAGGCACAGGAGAAATTCAAAGGTGTTTTCGTCACTTTGAAGAAAATTGAATCCTAGGGCCACTAGGAAGGAAGGCCATGCCTAGATAAACTCAAGGCCAAATTGAATGAATGAATAGTCATTTATGATAGATTTTGACATTCTGGACTCATTGGAGTATGTTTCAGGAGCATTTTATGCATGTAAACATTTTTTTTTCACTATTGAGCTAATATAGAGGCCCAAGGCATGGAAGTTGGACCAAGGAGATGTAGCCCAGGAGGGGTGAAATCCTCCATCAAAACTTTGTGTTGATGGTGTAGAAATTTAAACCATATTGTGATGTATTACTGGAATCTCCCGATCTAACAATTAATTCCACTGTTAAATACAAAATCCTTCCACTTAATTCTTTGCGGAAATTTAATTACCAATTTCAAACACATGAAGAAAAATAAATTGCACATAATAGGATGTTTTTTTTACCAGGAAAGCATAAATCTAAAAACCCCAACTATCATATATTATGTATATCATGGATCATGAAACAATATCATACAAAGCTCTAGCTCCAAGAGCTCTAAGTACAATATACAATCGTCTCACACTGTCATACAAAAAATGGCTCACACATGCACCAATTTTACTACCTCCTGACAACCTGCCTCCTTTGCGCAATCCCTAATGGTCAAGAACCTCTGAATAATTTGGATATGGCCAGCCTTGGCTGCAAAATCCTCATAAGCATCTCCAATGTGTGTGTGTGTGTATCCATTGAATGCACCACTATAGTCACAAATGATAGTCAACTAGGCCCTTTCACCTATCTCTCAACTGGGTCTCCACCAGATCTGACATGCATGTAGTTAACAGTAGTATTTCTTCAATTGCAAGTGAGACCACTCCATGTGAATTAATTTAATATTTAATTCAATGACCTCTCACTAGTGTATCTTTAGTTACAACTAGTTACAACTAACACAACTGAGTTTAACTCACTTAGCTGATTTAAACTAAATAACAACTCACATAACTACACATCCAACTCTGTTACAACTTTGTATCACTTAGTTACAATGAAGTCCACTGCATGGTCCACCAACCAATTACTTCAAATTGAAATCCACTTAGCTAACTAATTTTCCACTTCAGTTGACTAGTTCCAAGTGCTCATTGAAAATAGATAATTATTTATTGTCTAATTTTTTTTTAAGGGCTTAGCAAAAATCGACATGCATTCTAATTTTACACATGCATTCCACAAAACAACTTTGCACATGCATTCCAAAATTAGACGCTCATCCATCCATATAATTTTCTCAACCATCAATAAATATATTATTGCTAAAAATGGACTTTGATCCAAATTCTAAAAATAGAATATCACCTAAAAATAGCATGTGTGGGCCCCACCTAGTGTAGGTTCTTATTTTTCCCTAGGATCAAGGATTATGTTTCCGGATGCGAATTTCACTATTTCTTGTTGCAATGTTCAACAGATGGATCAATTGTGATGGTTTTCTGTTACTTATGTTGTTATTGTTCAAAGTTTAAATTTCATACTTTATGCTCTTGAATTCACTCATAAAACTCAGTTAAATTACCTGTTTGACAGACATAAGCAACAAGGAAACCTATGTACAACAAGCATAATATCAACAAATAAATTTTAAATCTGAAGTTGAAATTAGCACATCAAAACTAACATTCATACTCAAATCAATTTGGTATCAGAGCTTGGTTGAAAGGAAAGGTTATTTTCTTGATAGTTGCTTGAGTTTTGTGCAATTTTAATGGTTGCAAATTTGTGATGCTGACAAGGTTAAAGTTGGAGAGAGGTGAAGGAAAAATTTTGGTTGCAAGTCCTGAGATTATGACCAGAAGAAGGAGAGCTACAATATCACCATCTTCACCCAAAGTTACACCCATAGCTGCACTTGAAGCACCTGAAGTTTTGTCTCAAGAAGCTGAGATTGAAGAGGTATAAGTTATACAAGAACTTTAGTTGATTGAAGAGGTACAAGAATCAAAATCTGAGCTTGAATCCATAGCCATCATGTCAGGTGTTGGAGAGACTCAAGGTCATTCAAAAGAGGATGATGCCAAGAGAGACTTCAATGACATAAATAGGATGGTTAAAATTATATTTGATGCATTTACTATTGGGATGGCAGGAGAAGGTTCTAAGCATCCACATGGAGAAGGAACTTTAGATGATAAGAAGGATGAAGAGAAGAGTTCAAAGGGTAGTGGAGGAAATCCACCTCCATCTCCACCATATTCATCATCCTCATCATGTCCATCGACATCATCTTCCACTTCCACCGCAAAAACCACTCACACTCACTCAAAAGCCGCAAAAGGAAAGACACCCTTACTCAAATTTGAGCTTCCAATGTATAATGGCGAGGTAAATGTAGAAATATTGAACATTTGGATACATCAATTGGAGGTATACTGCAGAATTCAGAACCTTCATGAAGACGACATAAAGATTCAATTGGCTTATTTGAGGATGGAAGGATCTGCACTTGTATGGTGGGAAGAAAGGACTCAAGAAGAGATTAAAAACTATGCTAATATCTCTATGTCTTGGCCAAGTTTTATTGCTGCCATTAAAATGGAATTCTATCCATTAGCTTACATGAAAAAGGAAATTATGGATTGGCAAAATTTAAGATAGTTGAAAGGGCAAAGTGTGCAAGATTATACTCATGAATTTAGGAGAAGAGATCTTAGTTTTGTTACTAATTTATATTCTCAAGAAACTTTGTTTAAGTATGTTGGGGGTTTGCATAGTTACCTTAGGCACACTATTCTCATGTTTAATCCCACAAACAAAGATGAAGTCTTTGTTCAAGCCACACACTTAGATGCAAGAGGGAAAGATAGCATATATGAGAAAAGTGAAAGTGAGGGTAAAGGAAAGGGAAAGTTTTATGGAAGAGGAAAAATAAATATCTCTGTAAAAAGAGAGAAAGAAAAACTCACATGCAAAAATTGTTCAAAGACTGGGCATGATGAATACCATTGTTGGCAACTTCATCCAGAGTTGAAGCCAAACAAACTAAAATCCAAAAAAAGGGGAAAATTGTTGCTATAGTTGAAAATGACTTAGGGTTAGATTCAAAAGATGAGACAAAGATTACAGCCATGGGTTTGAAATGTAAACATATTGCAATCACTAGTTCTTCAAATTTTTCAAATGTTACTCAAGATGAAGATACAAGAATAGAAATTTTCCATATTAGAGTTGTCTCTAAACATACCAAGATTGATACACTTTTTGATAGTGGGTCACAAGCTAACTTGAATTACGAAGACTTGGTTAAGCAACTATACCTTGAAACTATTATATATCCAAGACCATATCCTTTGGGTTGGATATGCATGAATGCAAATTTACAGGTTACAAGGAATTTCATACTAAGATTCATCATCAATTCAAACTTTCTTGATCAAGTTGAACTTGATGTGGTGCCGCTTGAGATATTAGGTATTGTTTTCAAAAGTCCTTATGTGTATGAAAGGAAAGTATTATTTCATCTCCATGAGAATAAGTATCACTTATTTAAATATGGTATTGAGTACATAATTAGAGCGCATAATAATAATAAAATTTTGTCTCTTATACATGTAGGAGAAATGAAGAGGATAGTGAATGCAAGTTAGAATTTGACATTGTTAACGATTAAACAAAGAGATGTTTTGAATCAAAATTTTCAAAAATATGCTTATGCTTGTAATGAGATGTTCCGTGATTCTAACAGGTTGCCTTTGAAAGGAGGTGAACAAGATGTAAAATATTTGCAACAGTCAACATTAGTGTTGAGCAGTGTTGGAACAAGATGTTGGTGCAAGAGAGTGCAAAGGTCAAAGAGAAAGTGACAAAGAAGCTTGAAAAAAAAGGCATGGGTTCCACAAATGATTGTTTTTGGTTTCCAAAGGATACATGGAAATGGCAAACATACTTGGTCAAGAGTCGATGCAAGTACAAAGCAAGATCAGTTAAGAATCACCATGGTGAGAGTATGCAAGGTGAGACAGTTTTTAAGTTTCCTTTGATTAATGAGCAAAGTAGGGACAAGAGGGTTTCTGCAAGAATAGCTTGCTGCTCTGCAAATTTAGAAAAATTGTAGCATGACAGTGTCAATAACAGCAAGAGAAGGTTGCAAGGGTCAAGGAAAAAGTTAAATTTTTGTGAAAAGCTCCAATTCATGAAATTGGGAAAATTTCAGTAGATAGAGATTGGAAGGGTGAGGGAACAGTACCCTCATCCACATGATCAGTAATCCAAGAGATTTTGGGGTCCAAAAGGCTTCTAGTGGGGAGGAATGTTCATAGGCTCAGTATATAAGTTGAAAAATGAAATTGCTCAGAACTGTGTGGAAAATTAATGGCCGCAACCGGCCCGTAGATAGGAATCTGGCGCAATTCGTTTCGTCTAAAACCGACTCTGGATGAGGAATTTATAGCCTAATGATCGTCGTTCAGAACAAATTTCTTTTTTTTAAAGTGCATAATAGTGACAAGTTGATGACATGGAAGCCTAGTCAGCATGCAGGGAATATTATTCAGTTTGCTTAGTGGCACTGTGACAAGTGTCACAACAAGATTCCCCAGTTTGGGTTTGAGAAGGTGAAATTGTGCAATGTCCTCCGAAGGTTGAATTTGAATATTTTATTATTATGAGAGATCCACTCCTAAGGTTCAAATATCATTGGAGGTTGGATTAATTATTATGGTGGTTGAATTTCACTTTTGTTATGGAAGGTTGGTTTATGCTAAGGTTTGAATTTAATTATATGGTGGCATATTTATTTATGCAAAGTCCACATTTGATCTATGGTTGGTGGATTAAACATATATATTTTATTAAACCTAAAATTCAAACTATAGGTGGAGCGCATTTCACATAACACAAAGTCCGATTGCAAAGTTCACATTTGAATATATGGTGGCATTAAAGTTTGGGTTATAAACCATAGTCCGAAATTTTAATTGTGTCGAAGGTTTGATATATACAAAGGTGGTTATGAAGGGCGCATATTAATGCGTATCAAATGGTTCAAAATATATGTATAGGGGCGAAGGCCAGGGTCGAAACCATGACCTGCCCCCAAACCTTACCATGACTTACCAACAGACCTTGGGGTGGGGCTTTGTAAAGCCTCTACACCCAACTTTCATTTGAATTGCATTATGTTCACTGATAGCGGGAATGGAGGGGGCCAACCCTCTCCTATATGAACTTTCCACATAACCACAGGTGCAGAGTGGAAATCAAAACAACGGAGTTTTTAATTAATTACGGGTTAATCGAGTAATCTAGTGGTTAGTGCTAATTAAATCTTGTTTTATGAAATATGTTTAAGTGAAGTTAAGACGGGCTTATCCACAATAAAAAGAAGTGAAAAAATAATTAATCCTCCATTTAAATAGTAGCGGATTTAGAAGGCTTCACCAAATTTGGCAGGAATCACCAATTTGTCAGACTTGACTGGAGTCTTCTCCAGGTTTGGAGGAGATTTCCTATGAAAATTGAATGAACCATAACTTGAGCATTTTTCGACCAATTTTGGCTCAGGAAGAGTCAGTCGTGGTTGATTGGAATGCTCTGAACACATTGGAATAGGTTACAGAGGTAGAGGAACAATTCTACAAGTTTTTTTGTCACTTTGAAAAAAATTGAAGCCTAGGGCCACCAGGAAGGAAGGCCATGCCTAGATTAGTTGAAGGCCAAATTGAGTGAATGAATAGTCATTTATGATAGATTTTGACATTCTGGACCCATTAGAGTATGTTTCAGGAGCATTTGATGCATGTAAACAACATTTTTTTCACTATTGAGCTAATACAGAGGCCCAAGCCATGGAAGCTGAATGAAGGAGATGTAGCCCAGGAGGGGTGAACTCCTTCATCAAAAATTGGTGTTGATGGATCAATTGTGATGGTTTGATGTTATTTATGTTGCTATTTTTCAACATTTAAATTTCACACTTTATGCTCTTGAATTCACTCATAAAACTCAGTTAAATTATCTGTTTGACACACATAAGAAAAAAGGAAACCTATGTACAACAAACATAAGATAAACAAATAAATTTTAAATCTGAAGTTGAAATTAGCACAACAAAACTAACATTCATACTCAGATCAAGTTGGTATCAGAGCTTGGTTAAAAGGCAAGGTTATTTTCTTTATAGTTGCTTGAGTTTTGTGCAAGTTTAACGGTTGCAAATTTGTGATGCTAACAAGGTTAAAGTTGCAGAGAGGTGAAGGGAAATTTTTGGTTGCAAGTACTAAGATTAGGACCAGAAGAAGGAGAGCTACAAGAGCAACATATTCACCCAAATTTTCACTCATAGCTGCACTTGAAGCACCTCAAGTTTTGTCTCAAGAAGCTGATATTGAAGAGGTACAAGTTGTAAAAGAAGTTGAGTTTATTGAAGAGGTACAAACATCAGAAGCTGAGATTGAATCCATAGCCATGATGTTAGGTGTTGGAGAGAGTCAAGGTTATTCAGAAGAGGATGATGTCAAGAGAGACTTCAATGACACAAAGAGGATGGTTAAAATTATGTTTGATGCATTTACTGCTGGGATGGCAGGAGAAGGTTCTAAGCCTCCACATGGAGAAGGAACTTCAGAAGATAAGAAGGATGAAAAGAAGAGTTCAAAGGGTAGTGGAGGAAAGCCACCTCTATCTCCACCATCTTCATCATCCTCATCATCTCCATCAACATCATCTTCCACTTTCCACAAAAACCACTCACACTCACTCAAAAGCCACAAAAGGAAAGACACCCTTACTCAAATTTGAGCTTCTAATGTATAATGGTGAGGTAAATGTAGAAATATTGGAAAATTGGATACTTCAATTGGAGGTGTACTACAGAATTCAGAACCTTCATGAAGACAACATAAATATTCAATTGGCTTCTTTGAGGATGGAAGGATTTGCACTTGTATGGTGGGAAGCAAGGACTCAAGAAGAGATTAAAAACTACGCTAAGATCTTTATGTCTTGGTCAAGTTTTATTGCTGCCATTAAAAGGAAATTTTGTCCCTAGCTTACATGCAAAAGGCAGTTATGGATTGGCAAAATTTTAGACAGTTGAAAGGGAAAAGTGCGCAAGATTATACTCATGAATTTAGGAGAAGGGCTCTTATTTTGGGTATTAATTTATATTCTCAAGAGACTTTGTTAAAGTATGTTGGGGGTTTGCACAGTTACCTTAGGCACATTATTCTCATGTTTAATCCCACAAACATAGATGAAGCTTATGTTCAAGCCACACACTTAGAAGCAAGAGGGAAACAAAACATATATGAGAAAAGTTAAAGTGAGGGTAAAGGAAAGGGAAAGTTTTATGGAAGAGGAAAAATAAATAGATCTGTAAAAAGAGAGAAAGAAAAACTCACATGCAAAAACTATTCAAAGACTGGCCATAATGAAGACCATTGTTGGCAACTTCATCTAGAGTTGAAGCCAAACAAATTGAAAGCCAATGAAAAGGGGAAAACTGTTGCTATAGTTGAACATGACTTAGGGTTAGATTCAGGAGATGAGACAGAGATTACAGCCATGGGTTTGAAAGGTAAACATCTTGCAAGCACTATTTCTTGAAATTGTTCAAATGTTACTCAAGATGAAGATACAAGAATATAAATTTTCCATATTAGAGTTGTCTCTAAACATACCAAGATTGATACACTTTTTGATAGTGGGTCACAAGCTAACTTGATTTCCAAAGACTTGGTTAAGCAGCTAGACCTTGAAAATATTAGACATCCAATACCATAACCTTTGGGTTGGATATGCAAGAATTCAAACTTTCAGGTTACAAGGAAGTGCATACTAATATTCGCCATCAATTCAAACTTTCTTGATGAAGTTGAACTTGATGTGGTACTGCTTGAGATATCAGGTATTGTATTGGGAAATCCTTATCTGTATGATAGGAAAGCAATATTTCATCGCCTTGAGAATAAGTATCACTTGTTTAAATATGGTATTGAGTATATAATTAGAGCGCATAAGAAGAATACAAGTTTGTCTCTTATAAATGTAGGAGAAATGAAGAATAGTGAATGCATGTCAGAATTTGACATTGTTAATGATCAAACAAAGAGATGTTTTGAATCAAAATTTTCAAAAATATGTTTATGCTTGTAATGAGACGTTTCATGATTCTAACAGGTTGCCTTTGAAAGGAGGTGAACAAGATGTAAAACATTTGCAACAGTCAACATCAGTGTTGAGCAGTGTTGGAAACAAGATGTCGGTGCAAGAGAGTGCAAAGGTCAAAGAGAAAGTGATAAAGCAGCTTGACAAAGAAGGCATGGGTTCCACAAATGTTTTTTTTTGGTTTCCAAATGGTACATGGCAATGGAAAACATACTTGGTCAAGAGTCGACGCAATTACAAAGCAAGATCAATTAAGAATTGCCATGGTGACAATATGCAAGGTGAGATAGTTTTTAAGTTTCCTTTGATTAATTACCAAAGTAGGAACAAGATAGTTTCTGCAAGAATAGATTGTTGCTCTACAAATTCAGAAAATTGCAACATGATAGTGTCAATGACAATAAGAGAAGGTCACAAGGGACAAGAAAAAAGTTAAATTTTTGTGAAAAGCTCCAATTCATAAAATTGGGAAAATTTCAGTGGATAGAGACTAGAAGGGTGAGGGAACAATACCCTCATCCACATGATCAGTAATCCAAGATATTTTAGGGTCCAAAAGGCTTCTAATGAGGAGGAATGATCAGAGGCTCAATATATAATCTTAAAAATGAAAGTGATCGTAACTGTGTGGAAATTGAACGACCACGACCGGCCCGTCGCCAAGAATCCAACGCAATTCATTTCGTCGAAAACCGACTCCAGATAAAGAAGTTATAGCCCACTGACCACCGTTAGAACATGCAAATTTTTTAAAAAAACTGCAGAACAATGACAGGTTGATGACATGGTAGCCCATTCAACATGCAAGGAATATTCTTTAGTTTGACCAGTGGCACTATGACAAGTGTCACAACAGGATTTGCCAGTTTGGTTTTGAGAAGGTGAAATTGTGCAATGTCCTCCTAAGGTTGAATTCAAATTTTTTATTATTATCGGATATACTCCTAAGGTTATAATTTCAATGGAGGTTGGATTAAATATTATGGTGGTCAAATTTCACTTTTGTTATGGAAGGTTGGTTTATGCTAAGGTTTGAATTTAATTATATGATGGCATATTTATTTATGCAAAGTCCGCATTTGATATATGGTTGGTGGATTAAACATATACATGGGTGCATATATATTTTATTAAACCTAAAATTCAAACTATAGGTGGAGCGCATTTCTCATAACAAAATGTCTGATTGCAAAGTCCGCATTTGAATATATGGTGGTATTAAAGTTTGGGTTATAAACCATAGTCCAAAATTTTAATTGTGCCGAAGGTTTGATATATGCAAAGGTGCTTATGAAGAGTGCATATTAATGCGTATCAAATGGTTCAAAATATATGTATAGGGGTGGAGGTGAGGGTCGAACACATGACCTTCCCCCAAACCTCACAACAACTTACCAACAGACCACGGGGCGGGGCTTGTAAAGCCTCTGCACCCAACTTTCATTTGAATTTCATTGTGTTCTCCAACGATGGGAATGGAGGGGGCCAACCTCCTCCCATATGACCTTTCCACATAACCATAGGCATGGAGCAAAAATCTAAACATCGTATTTTTTAATTAATTGCGGGTTAATCCAATAATCCTATGGTTAGTGCTAATTAAATCATGTTTTATGAAATGCATTTAAGTGCAATTAAGACATGATTATCCACCATAAAGAATAGTTAAAAAACAATTAATCCTCAGATTTAGCAGATTTCACCAAATTTGGAGGGAATCACCAATTTTTCGGACTTAACTGGAATCTTCTCTAGATTTGGATGAGATTTCCTTGGAAAATTGAATGAACCATGTCTTGAGCAATTTTTGACAAAGTCATTCCTAGCAGAATGGCATGCTCTAAACACATTGGAACAAGTTTAAGATGTAGATGAGAAATTTTACATGTGTTTTTGTCACTTTGAATAAAATTGAAGCCTAGGGCCACCAAGAAGGAAGACCATCCCTAGATCAGCTGAAGCCCAAATTGAGTGAATGAATAGTTATTTCTGATAGATTTTGACATTTTGGACTCATTGGAGTATGTTTCAGGAGAATTTGATGCATGTAAACAATAATGTTTGCACTATTGAGCTGATACAGAGGCCCAAGCCATGGAAGCTGGACCAAGGAGATGTAGCTGAGGAGGGGTGAAATCCTTCATCAAAACTCTGTGTTGATGGATCAAGTGTGATGGTTTGTTGTTATTTATGTTTCTGTTGTTCAACATTTAAATTTCATATTTTATGCTCTTGAATTCACTCATAAAACTTAGTTAAATTACTTGTTTGACACACATAATCAATAAGGAAACCTATGTACAACAAGCATAAGATCAAGAAATAAATTTTAAATCTGAAGTTGAAATTAGCACAAAAATATAATCATTCATACTAAAATAAGTTTCTGTGAATTCTTCAGGTTCCAATATAATTTTTCCTTCCTCGTCAAGTTCTAGAAATATTGTTTGAACTGGGAGCTTGTCACCTATAACCTTCTTTAAGCATGAAACATGGAAAACTTGTAGAAATTTGAATAATAGATAACTTATTCACTGAGATTATCCCGATCACACACTTTTTGAGCTTCATGCATAATACATAACCTCTTCTACTATTGATCATCAATTTGCGGAAATTAAACAATCGCATGCGCACATTAAAACCATAAACAATCACACATATAAACACAGTATTTATGGGAAAGCTTAAAGCTAAAAACCCCCAAATATCTGTATATTATAATGATAGAGATCATGTAACAATCATAGTACAAACTCCTCACAAGCTCTCAGCACTATCTCCAATTGTTACACACTACACAAGCTCAGATCATACACAACACATGCTCCAATCTGCTCCACCTGTTAGCCTGCCTCTACTGCGCAATACAATATGGATAATCATGAGATCCAAGTTTGAATCCCACCAGTATGTACTGCACAATCCTCATTGGCATCTCCATCAATGTGTGTGCAAATCTCATGCACCAGTATAGTCACAACTGTGAAACTGTCCATGCACTGCAGTTAACTGATGTATTCATTAGTTGATTTATGAGTTAATAATTAGTGAGTTAATTAATAATTAATTCACACCACTCTCACTAATTGTATCAATTAGTTAGACTAGATAGAACTAGCTCAACTAAGTTAAACTGAACACAACTCCATTAACTGTCTCATCAGCTCCACCAAACTCTGTCACATGAGTTCTAACTGAAGTCAACCATGCAATAGCTCCACTAAACCCTAGGAATAGCGTAATTCCTTCTGTCAGCTGCATGTGCCACATCCGTGACTCGAAGTGAAGTTCTCCAAGAGGATAAGATAATGTTTAGAGTCCAAATATTATTAAGAGCTAATAATATTCGACATATCTATTTTTAGACTGGCAATCTAAAAATAGATTCCGCCCAGTATGTCTAAAAATAGAAGTCCATCTATTTTTCCTGATTTGACCAACCATCCACAAATAGCATCCTGAAACTCATAAAACATGATCCATATGTCTAAAAATAGACATAGTCTAAAAATAGACTTTGCTCCAAAAATAGCCTGTGGGCCCACTTAGTGAAGGCGACTTCCTTCCACTAAGCTCCTCATCTTGTTGAAATCTCAACACTCCCTCTCAAAAAGATAAGGATTATCTGCAACCCCTATCCTGCCCCTGTGGTATTCGAATTTTCTCTTGGTGAGCGCCTTCGTCAAGATATCAGCATCCTGATCCTCCGTAGGAATGTATAAAAGTAACATGATTCTCCGCTGCACACAATCTCTGATATGATGATACCGGATGTCAATGTGTTTAGATATATCATGAAATACTGGATTAACCGAGATTTTGATGCAACTCTGATTATCACAATAAATCACAGTAGGCTCTAAGTGTGAACCGAACAACCTGACCAGGATCTTCCTCATCCATATAGCCTCGCATGCAAACTCAAATCCCGCCGCCATATACGGCGCCCGCCGAATCGAGTGCCACGGATCTCTGCTTCCTGCTGTACCAAGAAACTGCTGTCGACCCGATACTGAAAATCTCTCCAGATGTGCTTTTTCTGTCCGTTGGGCTCCCTGCCCAATCTGCATCCGTGAAGCCACACAGCTTCACCTCATTCGACTGTCTGTACCACAATCCATATCCCGATGTGCATCTGAGATAACGTAATACATGCTTGCCTGCCTTCCAGAAGAGCTTGGTAGGCTTAACCATAGCTTGTGAAAGCTGGTTAACTACATAGCATATATCGAGTCGTGTATTGACCAGATAAATAAGCGACCCCACCAACTGTCGATAAACAGTGGCATCCACTACCTCCGTTGAAGTAGCATCCTTCTTCCTCCAACCTCCAAGAAGAGGAGTATCAACAGGCTTGCATCCATGCATGTTGAACTTATCCAGTATCTCCCGAGCATACTTACCCTGAGAAACAAACAGTCCACCACTGTGCTGCCAAATTTCCAATCCCAGGAAATAATGAAGGAGGCCCAAGTCCTTCATCTCAAACTCTTTTGCAAGATCCTCCTTGAATGAGAGTATCAACAGCTCATCACCTGCCAAAATCAAATCATCTACATAAAGTACAATGATCAGCAACTTACCCTCCACCACAATCTGGTATAGGTTCGGATCCGCCTCACTCTTGGAGAATCCAAGTCCGGTGAAATAACAATCTATCCGTGTGTACAAAGCACGAGGTGCTTGTTTCAACCCATACAACGCTCTCTTGAGCCTACACACATGCGACTCGCTGCTGAAGATCTCGAAACCTTCGGGCTGCTCTATGTACACCTCCTCCTCAATGACTCTATTGAGGAACGCAGTCTTCACATCGACTTGATGAATGTGCCACCCCATCTGCACTGAGAGAGCTAGGATCATCCGTATGGAAGAATACCTTGTGACAGGTGCAAAGGTTTCCTCATAATCGATGCCCTCTATCTGTGAGAAGCCTCGGGCAACAAATCTTACCTTGTACTTCTCCACACTCCCGTCAGCTGCCTGCTTCACTTTGTAGATCCATCTCGGACCCACCACTGATTTCTCCTCCGGCCTCGGGACAATCTCCCATGCACTGTTTCTGACAATCGAATCATACTCTTAAACCATGGAATATACCCATGCGGGGTCCTCCACAGCTTCCTCGAAAGAGGATGGCTCTGTCACGATACACTTGCTCACAAGAGCCATGTATCCAGTATACCGGTCAGGTGACTGTCTCGGTCTGCGTTGTGATGTAGGTGCTCCTACAACCTTCTCTGCATCTTGAGCCAGTCGCTCAGCTTCTGTAGTGCGCTTTCGCCCTCTGATGGTTGGCACTGCATGAGTGGTATCTTCCACTCCATGAACCTCCTCTTGTGGTTGATCCACATCCTGAGGCTCATCCTTAGGAACTAATAGCTCCTCCTTTGCATGCAAGTGTGGCTCCCTCTCAAGCGAACACTTCATGGCTTTCTCCTCATGAAATTTGATATCTCGTCGCACAGCAGTCTTGCAACTGTTTGGAAAATACACACGATAGTTTTGGGGCGTATCAGTGTACCCCAAAAATATCCCAACCTCTGCAGTCGGCTCCAGCTTCTTCCTGGCATCCTTCGTCACATGAATGTAAACAGTTGAACCAAAAATCCTCAAATGGGAAATATCAGGCCTCTTACCAGAAAATGCCTCCTCGGGTGTACTCATGCCAAGTATCCTGTGAGGACAACGGTTCTACACATATACTGCAGTATTTCATGCCTCAGCCCACAAGTGTATGGGTAGGCCCCCGATCATGCAACATCGCCTGCAACACCCACGACTGCTTCCGTTCTTCCGCCGCAACCCCGTTCGCTATGGGTTATGAGGTGCTATGAGCTCTCTTCGACTCCCTTCGCGCCGCAAAAGTCCTTTGAATTTGGCGTAGACAGAATTCACCACCATTCTCGCTCCTCCTAAGAGCCCTTCACCCGCATCCTATCTTCTCCAATTAGGACTTTGAACTCATTAACTTTTTGAGTATGTCTCGCTCTTCTTCTGAATGAAGAAGATCCAACAAAGATCACATAGTACCTGTACTTTGCTGTCGAAGCTACTGAGAAAGGTCCACACACGTCTGTGTTCATTCTCTCAAGGATCGTCGTGGCGCGACTATCCTTCTCGTGAAAGGTGGCTTTCACAAATTTTGCTAAGGTACACCCCTTGCACCGATCTGACTGTGCAAGAGTGCCTTTAGGAAGCCCAGTATAAATCTGCTGCAGTATCTTCAAAGCTCCATGGTGAAGGTGGCCCAATCTCCGGTGCCAACTCGCCATCATCTCGGCTCACCACTCCTTCTGCCTTGCCTACCATTGCTGCACATCCATCTACCTACAATTGATAAAGGTTATTAACTCGAACTCCTATCCTCCGAGTCTCACCAGTTGCCTTACTGCGCAGGAAAGCCTTTCCCTCGCTAAAGATAACATCATATCCCTTGTCTTCTAACATCGCCACAGAGATAAGATTCTTCTTCAATCCTGGAACATGCATCAATTCCTTCAATACGAAGGGTTTACTAGACTCCCTCTCAAAGGAAATGGTACCGATACTGGTCGCACTGTATCTACCATCATCGCCCATCTCGATGTGCACTCCAAAATCTTTCTCATCCGTACCGCAAACAAATCTCGCATCTCCTCGTTAAGACGTCAATCGGCCCGAAACCACCGATCCGCCAAGCATTCTGACACCAAGCATGCGATCGTTAGTAACCAGCCTCAAAACCGAGACAGCTAAGGCCTCTGGCCTTCCGATCCAAAGAACCTCGCTTATTTTTCTCTTCGTTACTACCAGGCAATGTCCGTGTTACATAGTAAAAGCACTTCCACCTTGAACATGTCCTCGCTCTTCGTCTTTGCAAATCGAATGAGAAGTTTTCTTTCTTCTTCCCTTCTTGATTTGGCAATAAAACAATTCTCTTCACTGCAGTTCTTTGATGACAATCCGTCCCTGGGTACTCGCCTTCTGATTCTCTTAGCACAAGATCCGACCAAAGTCATTTTCTCCTGAAAACAGCAATTTCCCGACCAATACGCTATCCTGAGCAGAATGCATATGAGATCGAGTCTAAGGAGCCAAGTCGCCACCAATTATTCATCATCTGCTGGGCCACCCCCACACTTCCCAGCTCATCCCTGCATTGGATGAACTTCGTGAGGTACTTGGGCATACTGTCGCCTTTCTCCATCTTTATGTTTTTGAGTTTATCCTTGAGCGCCAACTTCCTCTGGTCACTCTTGCTTTGGAATAAATCTGTCAAGGCTTTCCACATCAAGAATGGAGAAGCCTTACCATGAAGGCTAGACACTATGTGATCCTTCACGCCCTCCAACAGAATCCTTCGACACTTTGCTGTCTTCTTTTGCCAAGCCTCAATTACGACAACATCGCTAGAAGTAGGCTTTGGGACTTCAGCATCTATGAACTCCTTCAACCCATTGTCATCTAACACCGCCTCCATCTTGTCCTTCCATGCAATATAATTCGAGTTTCCCTCAAGGGCATACTCCAATCGCAATCCGTTGAAAGACATCTCAACTTCGACACCAAGAAAACACTGCTGCAAATTCGAATTCCACCAGCACAAAACTCAACCGCTTGAATGTTCTGCAATTGCTCCAATGATCAATACTCCTCTGATACCATGTAGAAATTTTAATAATAGACAACTTATTCACCGAGATTATCCTGATCACACACTATTTGAGCTTCATGCATAATACATAACCTCTTCTACTATTGATCATCAATTTGCGGAAATTAAACAATCGCATGTGCATATTAAAACCATAAACAATCACACATATAAACACAGTATTTATGGGAAATATTAAAGCTGAAAACCCCAACTATCTATATATTATAATGATAGAGATCATGTAAAAATCATAGTACAAACTCCTCACAAGCTCTCAGCACTATCTCCAATTGTTACACACTACACAAGCTCAGATCATACAAAACACATGCTCCAATCTGCTCCACCTGTTAGCCTGCCTCTACTGCGCAATCCAATATGGATAATCATGAGATCCAAGTTCGAATCCCACCAATATGTACTGCGCAATCCTCATTGGCATCTCCATAAATGTGTGTGCAAATCTCATGCACCAGTATAGTCACAACTGATAGTCACATTGCTCTTTCACCTACCTCTCCACTGGTCTCCACTGAAACTTTCCATGCACTGCAGTTAAATGATGTATTCATTAGTTGATTTATGAGTTAATAATTAGTGAATTAATTAATAATTAATTCACACCACTCTCACTAATTGTATCAATCAGTTAGACTAGATACAACTAGCTCAACTAAGTTAAACTGAACACAACTCCATTGACTGTCTCATCAACTCCACCAAACTCTGTCACATGAGTTCTAACTGAAGTCAACCATGCAATAGCTCCACTAAACCCTAGGAATAGCGTAATTACTTCTGTCAGCTGCATGTGCCACATCCGTGACTCGAACTGAAGTGCTCCAAGAGGATAAGATAATGTTTAGAGTCCAAATATTATTAAGAGCTAATAATATTCGACATATCTATTTTTAGACTGGCAATCTAAAAATAGATTCTGCCTAGTATGTCTAAAAATGGAAGTCCATCTATTTTTCCCGATTTGACCAACCATCCAAAAATAGCATCCTGCAACTCATAGAACATAATCCATATGTCTAAAAATATACATAGTCTAAAAATAGACTTTGCGCCAAAAATAGCCTGTGGGCCCACTTAGTGAAGGCGAATTCTTTCCACTAAGCTCCTCATCTTGTTGCAATCTCAAAAAAACTGGGTGCACTCGGGAAGATTTCAGAAGCTCCAATTTGTATGCCATCATACCAATATTTTGTAACACCTTTTAGGGACCATAATACTTTGGTGATAATTTATTATCCTTCTTATCTTGCTTAAGGGAAATTTTTTTGTATGGTTGTAGCTGTAAAAATACCCAGCCACCTACATCAAAAATTCTTTCACCACAGTGTTGATCTTCCTTTTGTTTCATTCAATTCTTTGCCAAAGTGAGGTTATCCTTTAAGAGTTGGAGAACTTGTTGCTGATGCTCAATGTGGTGTGTCACTGCTTGAACATTAAAATTTTCTCTTAAATATGTTGTGATGGATGATGTATGATATTGATAAAGTGCCATAAATGGGGTCCTTTTTGCTGCAGTATGGAAGGAAATGTTATACCACCATTCAACTACAGGTAACCACTTGACCCATTATTTCTACTTATTAGCTACAAAGAAACGAAGATATCCTTGAAATATAGAAGGTGCATTGGTAAGGACAAAAGGCATGACCAAAAATTAATAATGAAACTTGAGTTCTAAATGTTGTTTTCAAAATTTCTTAAATATTCATTCTTATTTGATGATATCCTAAACAAAGATCCAACTTGGTGAAGTAAATTTCTCCATGTAATTCATCCAATAATTCATCAATGACAGGAATGGGAAATTTATCTTTAATAAAGAGCTTGTTGAGCTCCCTATAATTCAGAAACATGCGCCATGATCCATCGTTCTTGTGCATCAATAATACTGGAGCAGAGAAAGAACTTTGACTAGGTTGAATTATACCAGCCGCTAGCATTTCTGCAACCATATGTTCAATCTCACTTTTTTGGGCATAAGGATATATGCAAGGCATTATTTTTGGAGGAACACTTCCTGGAATCAAATGAATAACATGATCATGATCAAAAATAGGTGGTATGCCTTTGGGATTCTCAAATACCTTGGAATGATTGTCTAAGACTTTTTGGAGATATGGATAAATATATGATTTCGATGTTTGAACATGTAGTGAGCATAATTGTGCAATTACGCCTCGTTTTTATTTATTCAAAATATATTTAATTACATTAGAGCTGATTATATTTCTTTTTTTCCCTGCAATACCCCGTAGTTCAAATTCCTTTCATTCCCAAAAAATTTTCAAAAATTTTTCTTGAAAATTAAAAGTTATAGTCCCCAAAGACTGTAACCATGGACTACTAGTACAACATCAACACCACCCATTGGAATAGAAAGCATTGGACTATTCAATAAATATTCCCCCATGGTTAGCTTTATATTATGGCACTTTCCAAAGAAATTTATAATTCCTCCATTTTTAACCATCACTTGACACTCTAGTGCTAGATATTCAAAATCAGTTCAATTCCTTGGCTATCTTACAATGAATAAAATTATGGGTACTACCCGAATCAATCAACACTATTACATTTTTCTTCTTGATATGTCCTTCTATCTTGAGAGTTTTAGGAGTGGTAATTCTTGCCAATGCATTACAATATATCTCTATATTCATTTCTTCTTTATCTATGGTTGGTTCCTAGTGTATATCATTTTCTTTTGAATTTTCTTGTTCCTTTTCTTCCTCCTATTCACAATCTATGTAAACTAATTTATTCTCAGCACACTTATGACCTTTAGTGTATATGTTATCACAACTATAACAAATCCATTTTTCTCTTTTTTCGTCCAATTGTTGTGGTTTCAAACTTGTAGGTTGTGGAAGGCTACTAGCAACAACACTTCCATATTTATAGTTGTGAGTGGTAGGCTTCCTTGTGGCCACAATTTTTCTTTCAATTTTTCTTGCCAACCTAAATGCCTTTTCCAATGAATTAGGTTCCCAAAGGTGAACCTAATGTTCAATGTTATCCTTTAAAGTCCTTATCAATACATCAATCCTATGCTCCTCTGGAATATAATTTACCCTTATATTCAATTTTTGGAAGTCCTCAATGTGCTCCACCACTAAACCCTTTTATTTCAGATTTATTAGTTTGCTAAAGAAGGTGTTGTTCTTTGTATCTTCTTAATGTGCTACCATTTACTCTGTAAAAATTGACCAAGTGATCGGTGGTTTATGAGAACAAATCCATCGATACCATAAAAACTAATTGGGTTCTAAATAAAAGTTGCAATGTGTACCTTTTGTGTGTGTTGCACATTATGGAGATCAAAATATTGCTCCACCTGTAGTATCCATGTTACCAGATCCTTGCCATCAAAATTCCTCATATCTATCTTTGGAATAAAGTGGCTCTTTAATCCAACGTTAGAGTCTATGAAATCATGATTAACATTTATTTTTTTCTTATCATGAGTTTCATTTAATACCTTTTCTCCATTATGAAGCATTTCTTGTAGCAAATTTTTCAAACCTTCCTTAAAACCTTCCATGTCTACTTTTAAACCATTCTTCAAATATTCCATGTCTTATTTTAAACCATTATTAAAACCTTCCATGTCTATTTTTAAAACATTGTTTAAACCATCCATCTTAACTTCCATTTTATTTTTGGTTACTCTTTGTGAGAGCGACATTTGTTGCACTTGGTCTCATAATTTTGATATATCATGTTGCATTTCTTCCTCTTCTTCATGTGCCATAGTAGAGTTTTCTGGTTACTTACTAGGTGTTTCCATTTTCTTTCTCCCATAATGACCTAATTATTTTCTGTAATAATGGTGTTGATCATGTCTCATTGCTAAGAGTGGCTTCATAAATCATTGAAGTCCTTTAGAATTATAAGCCTAGTTGTCACTGATCAACAAGCTTGTGCTCAGGATGAATAAGCCTTTCTATAACTTCAATGGAGTCAATGCATATGGAGGCTGAGAAATTTTCGTCAAGAGACAAATAAATTTATGTCCAAGGGAAAACATATCTTCCTCACTCGGACAAGAACCTTGATGTTAGTGAGTAAATTTGTGGATTGACAAGATATCTAGAGTTAATGGGAGGGTGGGATAGGAAAATTTATGTTACCTATTATGGATTAATGATGTTGCACTGCATGAGGTTTTCCAAGAAGCTTTGGAAAATGTGGGTGTGCTAAAAAAAAGGTACGGATGGAAAAATGGTTTTCACCTAGCACTAAGACTTTTCATTGTGTCATAGGGGAGAGATGATGAATCAATTCCATTTGGGAATGATAATGTTATCAATGGAGGGTGGAACAAAATGAACTTTCCATTTCTAAACGAAATTGTATGGAGGGTGAAGTCTGGTGGGGCCTAGGCCTTATGCTAAGGTGGTAGACTCCATGGAGGTTGTATGAGGTGACTTAGAAAATAACATAAGAGAATCTAGAGGACATGGATTGGTGAAGTGGCAGGTATGCTTTAATATCCCAATATGGGAAAGACATGAATATAAAACATAAACACAATTCCAAATAAGAATTAAACATATAAAAGTGGAAAAATGACGGAATACATCGGAACATCATACATTTGAGCATAAATATTTGATCCATATCATTATGTAATAAAAAAAATGTAAGTACACAGTGTTCCAAAAGTAATGCACTCAATCCACAAGATGGCTGAAATACACTAATGAAACTTAGCACTGGAAAGTATAAACTGTTGTTGTTGGAAACAACTGCTGCTGGGAATAAGATCTATATGCGAGAAATTTCTGGAGAGCTTAGAAAGATCCGAGATTTTAACCACGGATTCTACTCGAAAAACCCAGAAAAATCCAGAAATTTTTTGGCCAGATTTGAATTTGAAATTTCGACCGTTTTTGGGTTGCACACTACACCCCTACTAGCTGAGTTATGCACTCCCTAGAGAAAACTACTGATCTGGGGCTGAAAGAATGATCTATCTGTTGCAATAGCACCCACTCAACTCAATAACTGAAGGGATGGTCCCTTCTTCCAATTCCCAAGCTCAAAACTTGAGTTCTAACTCCTCCACTGAATATGTAGCTGCTGCATGCACAACTGCTGGAAAATACTGCGTTGTCTAGGAGGGATGATGATGTAGAATGTTGAAAGATAATACAATGTTGATCCCAGGCTACTGAAATGATCCACAGAGTGAAGGATTAATCCTTCATAGGATTCCAAGCTGAGTTGTTTGGAACTTTCTCTTCTCCTCAAATCCTCACTGCAAAATTACACAATTCCTGCAGGAAATTTTGTTGCATAGGAGAATAGATGGATGGCCTAATGCCATATATGAAAATGAAACTCATGGAATAATGCAATGGATCCACAGTGTGAAGGGCTGATTCCTCCACTGTTTTCTCAGCTGAAATACTGAGAACAACCTTCCAACTCTCAAACCAAAGTTTAGGAATGCGTAATTCCTATAGCTGGAAGTGCGGATGAGAGTGGCTAAAAGTGGAACTGATTGTCGTATGATGAATTCCACCCAAGAAAACCTTCCTAGAGTAGGCACTCGAAGTCCCTCGTGGATAAGGGTGGGATTCCCACTCGGGAACACCGGTTCTAAACAACACAACAGACTTAGCTAAATAGTTGAAGCATGCAAAAGAAATGTCTTACGACACTCAATAATAAAAATCTAGAATCTCCTTCCTTTACTGCCCTCATCTTCCTTTTATAGTTGTGAGCCTTCCCTAGCCTTGGCCCACCTCATAACTGCGCTGCACAGGTGGCCACTAGCCTCCATAAATACTATGCTATCCTCCATGATCTCCATCATTGCTGTAATTACTCTCCACTCCCTCCATCATGTGTGCATTTATTCCTCCACTATATCCATCATCTTGTATTTATTCCTTCACCATCTCCATCATGTGTGCATTTAATGCACCACTTCCTCCATCACTTCATCATTATTTCTCCATGACCTCCACTCTTCCTTCATCAATAAGTTGCTCCACTACTCCATAATGCTGATCCACTACCTAACTAACCCACATTCACACAACAGAAGTGGATTTTATTCATCTATTGGGTTTATGGGTCCTTCCACCCTTTTATTTACTTAACTAAATAAGAAAAGTAAGAACGCTAATATTCCAATTAGTTGATGGAAAATTTGGGATATTATAGTCCTCCCTGCCAAAATGTTGCTTGTCCTCAAGCAACTGCAAAAGTGGATGCTGCACAAATTCATCTCCCTCCCAAGTGGCATCCTCATATGGAAGGTTTCCCCAACTGCTCCAATGTGTTATGAATTCCCATCTCCATAGCCGCCTCTCTAGAATGTCTAGAATGGCCTCCAATTGTGTAGTAGATGCCTCTCCTCATCAACGATTCCCCAAGTGGCAAGCATCTGCTATCCAAGAGCCTCTTCTCTGCATGAGATATGTGAAGTGTAGTGGTTCCTTCTCCAAGTGGAAAGTTCCAACTCATAAACTATCTCTCCAACCCATGGTACATGGAGTAATTTGTGTCTCTCCATGCTCCAATCCTTGGTCCTAGTGGCCTTGCTTGCTCTCAGCATCATCTTAACACTGTGAAAAGTAGGAAATAGAGACATATGGATTTACATGTGAAATGTCGAACCATACTCCCCCAATAGCAGCCACCACAACAATGCCTCTTGTTGCCACACCACCTCATCATCATACAAATTATGGTGGCCATACTCTCCTAACAAAAGCCAACGTAGTAAGGCTTCCTGTTTCCATCCCACATCATCATTATTCAAGGTATGGGATAATTTCAATTCATATTCTCCCAGGAGTAACCAACCCAACAAGGACTCTTGCTACCACCCCACATCATCATAATGAAAAGAATGAAGAAAGGATATACTGATTGAAATGTAGAATGTTACACCATACCAACATAGCCAGGCTTCCTGTTGCAACATCATATGAGTATCATGCAAAGTCTCAAACAATAACGTACCCATTGACATGTGATATGTCATGTGATGTCCAAACTCTCTCAAAAGTAACCAGCGCAACCATGCCTCAAGCTGCTGCATCTCATCACTACTGTACAAGGTAGGAAACAATGATATACCAATGGACATATAAAATGAAATGTCTTGGCCATATCCTCCCAAGAGTAGCCAATGCATCCATGCCTCCTGTTGCTGCATCACCTCAGTACTATGCAAGGCATGGAACATACCAATTTGAAATGTCGATTGGTAACCATACTCACCCAAGAGTAGCCAACGCAGTTGTTATCACCAACTTTATCTTGATTGGCTTCTCATCAATCAACTTAATGTAACTCTTTCAAACCACTTCTAACTGAAGATTAGCCTCTTCAGTTTGAGAGGGCTCTCTCAAAGGGGGTTTATGATTTTGAATATGGATAATACTAGATGGCTAACTCTGTGAATTGTAACTTGGTTTTTGTATGATTGCAGGTTGAAAAATGAAGGCTTGCTACCATTGGGCTATGGAGTCAACATCAATATTCTTAATGACAATCTTTCTTCACATGGAAGCTGAGGCAAATAGAGGTCTTTAATCAAGATGATACACACACACAATATAAGGAAAAAACAGAAATTTCACCCCTAAAGGAAGTCAGAGCATAATATTATGAATTCTGAGTAATTATAGATAAAATTCACTGCAAGTGATTAGACATAAATATACATAGTAACAACATATTAAACACATCATGAGAATCTTAGGTCTGGAAGTGGAATGTCACTGTATATTACTGATAATGGAAAAAAACATACAAGCATCAATTTGGTGCATTCTCCAACCCTTTAAAAATAGACTTAGGTATCTTTACATTGATCCTCTCAACAAATACGAGCCTTCGAATGCTTCTTTTGACACCTAACCTAACCATAAACTAGATATTTGGAACTAGAACTGACACCTACTAACTTAGGAGTTAGAGTCCTAACATAACTCAACCACCTATTTATTACATCTTTATCTTAAAGGATAATCCAACTACATCGAAAAGAAACATGTGATTTAACCACGCTAATCAAAATCAAACATAAATATCCTCATTGGGACGTTCATGAAGCTGTTCTTCCTATTTTTCAGGAATTGTTGCCATCTCACATAATGAAGTACCTCCATAATGAATGGTAATTTGAAGATGAGCTGGACAACTCCGTGGACCAAACCTGTATGAAAATATTTTTCTGACCATATTTGACCTCTCCATATGATCAAATGAATTTTAATGCAACCTTTCAAACCGAAATTTCCTCAAAATTTAACTTGCTACCAAAAAATGGGAAAACAAGGAAATTTCGTAGCAACTTTTGGTAGCAAATTTAATTTACCCATTTCCACCACCTCTTAGCTCTCTTTTCTTTCTTGGATCTATTTGATATGTTTAAGAGATAATACAAAAATTTCCCAAGCTTTAATTTCAAGTTTGCCCTTTTTATCAAAAATTCATCTTCAGAAATTTCGTAGCGTTTTTCTGGCTTCAAGCCTGGAGCATGCTACGAAAACACCTAAAGTGAAGAAAAATTAAAAATTATCCTTTGTCTTCCAAATTTCACCTGTAGGCCTGAAACGTGATATAATGAAATCTGATAAGACAAAATTTCCTCTTACCCTCTTCAAAAAGCATTATTTTCACCTTTAGCAAGTTAATTTGCCAATATAATGACTGTTTTTTTCTGAAACAATAGGGTGCAGAGATGAGCTCCTATCTCCCTATTCTTGATAGCTGTTGAAAACCTGGAGGAGTTTTTTGTAAATTAGGATGTTCTAAAGAAAAAACTCTCTTGGTTTTTTAAAATTATCTCGAGCTGTCCAGAATCTGCATTATAAAAACATGTATAAAACAGGAAAATTATGGATTTTGAAATAGGTCCCATAGACATATTTGAATCTCCAAACTGGTAGCACTTGTGAGAAAAGTGAAGGAGGTTATTTTTCCTTGTTCTGTTATTGAAAATAGCCTCTCTCAGTATTTCACAATTCATATCTTTTCATCCATAATATTCACTTGAAATTGACTGCTCACACAGTCCAAAACACAACAAATTCCTTGTTAGCTCCAGCAGAAATTCAAGCAACCTAAATTGGTGAATGCTTCAGAAAAACTAGGTTCTCCCATGAATATCTTAAGGTCCATGAAATTATATCTAACCATAGAGCCTCCTTTGTATGCTTTCTCCTTCATGGCCATCTCCCTTTATAACCAAGCTGCCCTCTTAAAAAGGTTACACTTGTAAAGAAAAATTTGATAGCAAGTTTTTTGCCACAAAGCTAAACTCTTCAAGGATGAAACTAAGATGCTTTACATCCAAAGGCTGAAGGGTTAATGATAGAAAGGAGCTTGGGTGATCTGTTTAAAAAAAAAATTAAATTCAAGTATGAGAGGGAAAATGTTAAATGGAGTGATGAAGGTGGAATGATGACAAACCCTTATGATTACACATTTGGATGGCTGTCATAACCTACTAAGTGATCTCATATTTCACCTGTCTAATCAAAAAGTGACACCTCACACCACTTTGGCCCTTTGGCTAAAAAAAACACATTTTCATAGCGAAGACGGTTAGGCTTCTGATAGATTCGCTACAAAACTATTAGGCAGTTTCATAGCGAAATCTGCAGATTTCCTTTGTAAATCGCTACAAAAATATGAAAAACTGACTAGTGGAATGTTTTGTGGTAAAAAGGCATGAGAATAATAAATAGATGAGATTAGGTTTATTTTACATGATATGACATGGTTTGGGATGGGTTTTAAACTTAGGGTAGACTTCATCAAATGCAAAAAATTTCAGTTATCTCAAAAAATGACTTAGGAGACCACATCAATTTTGGTGAATGACCTGCATGACCATATCAATGAAATTTTTAAAATTTAATGAGTGATAACAGCAACCATGCTTCTTGCTACCCTGTGTCATATATTTGAAAGTAGCTTTCCAGCCACTTGCTCATCATCTCCATCCATCCATCCAACTATGGGTGATGGCTCATATCATGCACTAGCTCGGTATCCACCCAATGGAGAAGCTCTCGCTAAAAAATGCTCATACAATAATTGTCCCCATCACTATCTATGGCCTTGGGAAAACCATGAAGCATGGATACATCCTGGAAAGAGAATCCGCTCATGGGTGAAGAGATGTATTGTGAGAAAATGTTGAAGCAATGTGCATACCTCAACAACGGATCAATGTCGACAATACCATCCTCCATAATCTGATGAAAATATTTTCACTCCATGATATGTCAAAGTGCATCCTCCTTCAGGTCTCTCCATCAGAACCTCTTTTTGATGGCCTGGCAGAACCTATGAGGTTCTGAATATGCTGCATCCAGAAACTTCTCTTTGAGCTATGAGGTGCTCATAAAGAAGACTCTATCTTGATAATGGAAGATTTTATCCATTACATGATGTCTACCATCTACCATCTTCCCATACAATGATTCATAAGTGAAAAGGTCATCAGAATGCTCAAATAATAACTAGGCCCTCAAATCATCATTTCTCCTCAGTGATAGCGTTGCTGATCTCCATGATAGTGCATATGCTGTCTCATGGCCCTCTCCATACACAATGGTGAACTCATAGTCCTGCATTGTACTGATCCACCATTGTTGCCTCTTCTTCAACTGCTGCTCCTCCTCAGAAAGATGCCAGAGACTATGGTGGTTGGTATTCACCCGAAATCTACTGCCAATCAAAAACTACCAAAATTTTACCAATGCATGCATAATGGGAAATATCTCTTTGTCGTAAATAGAATACGACAGCTCATGCAACAATAACTTCTGGTTCTTGAAAGCTATTGTATAGCTTCCCTGCATTAGGAATATGCTAATCCTATCCTAAGAAACTCCAAACTGCAACATAAATTATTGTGTGCAGCTCAACAATGTCAAACTGGGATAGCTATACATCTTCTCCTTGAACCAGTCAAGGGTCCTCTACGCAGTGATAGTCAGTTGCTCAAAATCAGTAATGTTCTCTAACTCTTGGTCATGCAAATGCCCTGATGGCATGACCCCAATAATCTCCATCTGATGTGTTGAAATGATATGGGGTGGAAATATTTGCATACCTTGGATCATCTGATGCTTGGGAACATCTTGCAAAGCTAAAAGAGTTCCTCAAACCAGTGCAACTGCTTCTCCAATTGCTAGTGATGGTGATGGTTTCTCCTCTACTACTGCACCAACATTGGTATCTTCTTCCTCTTCCTCATGAACCTCTGGAATCATGCCGTGGACTCTCAATGTTGAATTTTTGGGAACATCTTCAAAAAATGCAAGGGCTCCTCCAATCCATGCAAGTACGATTTCTGCTGCTGGTGGTGGTGGTAGCTAATCTCCTCCCAGTGTATCAACGTTGATGTCTCCCTTATGCTCCTCATACACTTTCTATTTATTTTCGGAGAATGTCTCAATGGAATGTGCTGCTGGTTTTCTTCTGTCAAACCTCTCTACCAATATTTGAGTGAACTCTACATACGCAATCACTCTTGCATGTTTCAATCTGCTAAACCACCAGTAATTTGCTTCACCCTCAAGGTGTAGCGCTGCAATCTGAACCACCTCTGCTTCCACTACTTGGTGTAGTTGGAAGAATGCATCTAAATTCTCCATCCAAGCTTTTTCCATGATTGTGGATGACCCATCAAATGTAGGTAAGAAGAATATACCCAACATATTTCCTTTTCTTCTATTGTTGTTGCGGGGTCTTCAGTTCTCTTTAATCTAGAAAAACTGCTAGAAAGCCAGATTCTCTTTGAATGCTCTAGATTGAGATCTGTACTCTACAAGATAATCACTCATTTTCTCATGCTCTAAATATCCTCCATCTCCATGCCATTCATTTCCTTCTGCAAGAAAAGTGGGAATAGTAGGGCGTTGTGGAAATTTCTGCACCGCCAATTGCTTATACTCTTGATAGGAAGTGCTCGGACCTTCTCCATTCTGAAACCCACTTGAGGTTTATTTTTACTTTCCCTTCTCATTTCTTTGATCTCCATGGTGATACCCTACATAGATCTGAAGAGAAGTGTGGCAAAACTAAATTCCTCCTCCATTGAAGACTTCTTCTTTTTCTGCTTCTTCTTCTTATTCTTCTGATGTCATGAAATGCCCACAAGCTGAGCCAAAGATCATGCTTTGATACCATTGTAATATCCCAAAATGGGAAAGAAAGGAATATAGAACATATAGACAATTCCAAATAAGAATTAAACATATAAAATTGGAAAAATGTCGGAATACATCAGAACATCATACATATGAGTAGAAACAACTGAGCCATATCATTATGTATCAACAAAAATGTAAGTACACAATGCTCCAAAAGGAATGCACTCAAGCCACAAGATGACTGAAATACACTAATGAAACTTAGCACTAGAACATATAAACTACTACTTCTAGGAATAAGATCTATGTGCAAGAGACTTCTGGAGTGCTTAGAAAGATCTATGATTTTAACCACGGATTCTACTCGAAAAACCCAGAAATGGTTTGGCTAGGTTTTGAGTTTGGAATTTCAACCCTTTTTAGGTTGCACACTACACCCCTGTTGGATGAGTTACGCACTCCCTGGAGACAACTATTGATCTGGGGATGAAAGAATGATCTATCTACTGCAATAGCACCCACTCAGCTCAATATCTGAAGGGCTGGTCCCTTCTCCCAGTTCCCAAGCTCAAAACTTGAGTTCTAGATCCTCCATTGAATATGCAGTTATTGCATGCACAACTGCTGGAAAATATTGCGCTGTCTAGGAGGGCTGATGATGTAGCCTGCTGAAAGATAATACAATGATGATCCCAGACTTCTGAAGTGATCCCCAGAGTGAAGGATTAATCCCTCACAGGATTCCAAGCTGAGTTTCTTGGAACTTCCTCTTCTCCTCAAACCCTCACAGTAGAATTACGCAATTCCTGCAGGAAATGTTGCTGCATAGGAGAATAGATGGATGGTCTGATGCCGGATATGACAATGAAACTCCAAGAATACTGCAATGGATCCATAGTGTGAAGGACTGATCCCTCCATAGGTTTCTCAACTGAAATACTGAGAACAACCTTCCAACTCTCAAACCAAAGTTCAGGAATGTGTAATTCTTGTAGCTGGAAGTGCAGTTGAGAGTGGATGAAAGTGGCACTGATTTCTAGATGATGAATGTTGCCCAAGAAAACCTTCCCAGAGTAGACACTCAAAGTCCCTCATGGGTAAGGGTGGGATTCCTGCTCGAGAACATGCGATGCTAAACAACATAACAGACTTAGCTAAACAGCTAAAGTGTGCAAAGAAATGTATTACGACACTCAACAATAGTAATACAGACTCCCCTTCCTTTTTTTCCCTCATCTTCCTTTATGGTTGTGAGCCTTCCCTAGCCTTGGCTCACCTCATAATTGTGATGCACATGTGGCCACTAGCCTCCATAAAGACTGCGATGTCCTCCATGATCTCCATAATTGTTGCGATTACTCTCCAATCCCTCCATCATGTGTGCATGTATTCCTCCACTATCTCCACCATCTTGTATTTATTCCTTCACTATCTCCATTATGTGTGCATTTAATGCACTACTTCCTCCATCACTTCATCATTATTTCTCCATGACCTCCACTCTTCTTTCATCAATGAGCTGCTCTGCTACTCCATAATGCTGATCCACTACCTAAATAACCCACATTCACACAACAGAAGTGGATTTTATTCATCTACTGGGTTTATGGGTCCCTCCACCCTTTTATTTACTTAATTAAATAAGAAAAGTAATAACTCTAATATTCCAATTAGCTGATGGAAAAATTGGAATATTACATATGCTAACATGGCATGTTGACAACATGACACGTGGTAGGCACGAATTTCCCTTTTAGATGGATAAGTGGAAATATTTTGGGTGACACATGGAATTATGAGGGGGTGCCAGATGAAAAAGTTATGTCATGTTGATTTCATATTGACACCATCAAGATGTTGTAGAAATGGGTGACATGGAGGCCTATCATAATATTGCACTAATTGACATGTGGCAGTGGTTTGCGGTGGCACTTGGCGTAGGGATGCTACGTGGTGTTGACATGGTAGCACACATGGTAGGGAGCCATGCCACCACAAAATTCAAAATACAGAGGTATTTTGTAGTTCCTTTCTACCGTAGCGCTCAAAGTAGAAAAAAGTCATGAAAGAGGAGAATGACACATGACATAGAGTGTCTATGTTACCTAACATGGAGAAAATTATTTCGCATCTTGGAAATTGGAGTGTAACACCCTAAGGGTTATTGTGTTATGGCATGCTAGCACTGTGGAAAACACCATGTTAGATCTCATATGAAGTAGCCGTGCCACATAGATACCGCAAGGAAAATCCTATCTAATATGGAAAGGGGTTAACAAAATTCAAATGGTCCTAAATTTCATTCTAGAGGTTAGAATGAAGAAATAATTATATTGGGAAAAATATCTTGACAAGGTAAATGTTGTAGAAAATCCACATAGATTCAACTGATCTTGTAATGTACTAAAACAAAATACTGAATCAATTCTACAAATTGCGGAAACCAATTACAATCACAAACTCACATGAACAAGAAAGAGAAATAAATTCAATCGAAAAACACACAGATGTATCTGGGAAAAGCCTCAGCTAAAAACCCCCCTTATTTGTATATTTCATAAAGTCAATAACATGAAACAATACAATGTTATTTCTCTTTCTGAGATACCTTTGCACTATGTTGATTGTTTCACACTCATCTAAGAAAGTTGGTCCAATATTTAACCACTTCCTTGCCTCTGCCTGACCAACCTTGTTCACGCATTCCTAAGCTAATTGAACCCCTATTAATTAGGAAATTCCCATAAATAGATTTCGCCATACATCAAAGGCTTCTTGATTACCTCTTGTATGACCTGTACAATTTTCTAATTAGACAACTAATAGTTCTCTTCCCTTTAACTCCAATCTCAATTGGGCCTTCCTTAGAACTGACATGAAACAACTATTTATAGTGAATTATCAGTTATTTTATTGATCATGACATGCGAATTAAATCAAATTTAATTCATTGGACATATCACTAGCTCATCTCTCAGTTAGAACTAGTTACACTAATTTTAAGTCAAATAATTGAGTTAACTAATTACAACTCAAAATAAATTGCAAGTAGACCCCCTAAAACTTAGAGTGACCTTTATATGCCTCTAGTTTGACCCCCAACTCGAATTTACTGAGCTAAAAAAGTATTCCTAACTCAATTAGCACTTACAATTTTTCATGTGACGTAGAATTACAATTTACTTCTAATTTAATTAAGGGAAAATTAAACTATAAGCCTCTAGGGTGCCATTTTCAATATTTCTTGTTTCCAATTTCAACACTCCCTCTCAACAAGAAAGGAATTAAACTCTATCCTGATCCTATACCTTTGGAATGTTCTGCATGCAACACTTCTCTATTGTTTTTTTCTACTGCAACTTCTGAAACTAAAAAAGTATCCAAACTAAATCGGTGTGATGCATCTATCTCTAGAGTCTCTGACTGTTGCTAGGTACTGCACTCTCTACTGAAAACTCTGTGCTACTGTTGACTCTGCATCTGTGCCATCTGCACTGCTACCAAATCCGATTTGCGCTCCAATATCTAACATCTGACTGTATAAATTGCCATTGATCCATCCTGATACTGCGTACTCTGGCCCCCCGTAGCAAGGTAATGATCCATGAGAAAATACATCTCAATGGACCATGCCCAAATTTCTTCTCTTGGGATTATGAATTCACATCACCCCACCTCTCACCTAGCGGTATGGCTGCATGTGCTCTCTCTACCCACCTGGCTCAAAATCCCCCCCCCCCCCCCCACTTAGAGGTCTTTGCTTGAGTGGATGCCTCCACTCGGTCTCCTCTCTATTTCTCCAATTGTGGCTGCTCCACAACCTTCTGAGGCTTCTTCTGAGGCTGCATGTTGAGAGGTAATTTATGCTCCCCCTCAACCACCAAGTCTCTAACCTTTTATTTACTTTTCAAAGCTTTGCATGCATCTTGTATCTCAAGTGCATACAGGTTCTTCACTCACACCCCGATATTTTTCAGCTTTCCCATGGTGACGTGTCTAAGGAAAACCTTTCCTTTTGTAAATATCATATCATAGCCACGGTATTCCAATGCCGCTATGGAAACAATATTCTTCTTTAGTCTTGGAACAAACAAACATATGTCATTATGAGAGGGGATCCAGACTCCCTCTGAAAGGTAATTGTACCTATTTCGGTCGCGCTATGCCTCTCGCCATATCCAAACTCTATGTTCTTCTGGAGGTCATTCTCCCCAAGTCACTGAAGAGATATCTATTCCTTATCATATGGAATGAGGCACCACTGTCGAGATACAACATGCATCCCATTACAGTGTTGACCATGCATGAAATGAGAGTAAAATCAAGCTCAAACTATGAAGCTAGAGCTTTACCTAATGCTGCAACTGTATGCTCCTTCTTGCTTGCCTTCTACGGACATTTCGTGGCATAGTGCCCATACTCATGACAGTGAAAACACTTGATCTTGGACAAGTCTCTCTTTCCCTCTTCAACTTGTGACTTCTTTCCCTTGGCTTTCTTACCTTTTTCGACTAATACATAATCTTCTGCTTTATCTTTGGAAGAGGTCCCGTCTTTGGTGCACCACCTTATCTCTTCTTGTACAAATTCAGACCAAAATCGATCCCAGTTTGGTAACTTATCCCTCCCATTTACTGAATCTTGGTAGTTTCTCTAGCTCTTGGGAAATCCTATAAGTGTTAGGCTCACCAAACCATCCTAAGGAACAATTACACCAACGCTTCCAAGCTCATCTTGACATTGACTGAACTTCTTCAAGTATTTTGGTATCTCCTCACCCTCCTCCATCTTGATATTTTTGAGCTTGTCCTTCAGCGCCAGCTTCCTGTGGTCATTGTTATTTTGAAATAGATCTGTTAAGGCCTTCCAGATAGCATATGGAATTTCATTTCCATGGAGGTTTGAGACAATATGATCTCGAACTCCTTCTAATAGAATCCTTCTCGCCTTTTCTACATTCCTCTTCTATGCATCAAGATTTTGAGCATATGTTGTGTAGAAATATCTAAATAGATTCAACAAACCTTGTAATGTACTAATTTTTGTTTTTGAATCAATTCTACAAATTGCAAAAACCAATTACGATCGCACAATCACATGAACAAGAAAGAGAAATAATATAAATTGTACAACACGAATACTTATCTATGGAAAGACTCAGTGAAAAACCCCGCTATCTGTATATTGCACAAAGTCAACAACATGAAACAATACAATTTTTTCCCCTTATTTTGTAGCTACTACAACACCACCCAAAATTTTGGGCATATTCAAAATTTTAGGTCCCCCTCTGTTCGTTCAGGCCATTATAGTTTTGATAAGATCCTTAATCGGTTACTCTCCTCCCCCCATTCTATCGAAGTATGATGTTCTCCCCATTCGTGCTTTACATGTTTCACTCACACATCATATGTTGCCTCAGATGTTGACCTTATTATTGTGTTAGAGTTTCGAAGGTGTGTCGCTTCGGTGATGTGCCAAGAGACTCCCATGACCTCAAAACTTGTCTTTCCCTAATATGTATCACAACCATAAAATGTGTTGCATGTGGACCAGCAAGGTTTCATTGTTGGCTCCCCTTATGCTGACCATACTAGGGTTTGGGAGAAACCCTAAATTTGTCAATATGGTGATCCCCTTTCCTGTGTTATCTTAATTCATATGTATTTAAGGGCGCATTCTCATTAACATCGCACAACATCATGGTGGGAGTCACTGCTGAAAATTTTACTCCAGGACCTTGATTAGTCCTAAACCTCAAACATGTGCATTAGGGTTTTAGGGAATTTATTTCTTTAATGATGTCATAGAGGTCCTATGCACCTACAAGCCTCCTTTTCTCTGGCATATGCATTGAGACGAAGGGAATACATCTTGTATTTATGATTAAGGCATTGATCGAATTTCATTAGGATACATAAATGCTAGCTCTCCTATGCACCTCTAAAACCCTAAATTATTATGATCACAGTTCCAACTGTGCCTTGAATTAATCGTCACTATCTATAACTCTTTCTCACATAGCACTTCAAGGCACTCACTCTATAGGTACACCTTTACCATGGCAAACACAAATATTAAAGCTAAGACGGGTGGTCCCATTAAATGCCTAAATCTAAATTTGATTCCCAAAGTGAAGCATAAGTCACTCCATCCATGCAATTTATAGCAAATTAATTTGGATTATTTTTTATGCATGATATTTGAGTGGATTACTTTTTATTTATTTAATTGGTTAGAAATGATGGTAGAACTGTAAAGGGAAATGATACTTTGAAGATGAAGAACCTTTTTTGCTTCTATGGGTTTGAGTATAATCGAGATGAGCATGTGCCAAAAACATCGATGGTTTTTTTTTATATATTGAAAATTCACTCTCACACAAACAAAATTGTTGAAATATGCGATCCAAAGGTGGGACCAAATCATACATTCATGGAATACACTCAATGAATATATTCATTGTGGTTTTGGAATGAGCAGGAATGCCACATGTTGGAGAATTGGGATTTTGGAATGAGCGATCAAACAACACTAGGCGCATTCGTTTCTATATAAAGGAAGGGTTTTCATATATATTTTAAAAGTATGTTAGATGCCATTTCCATATTTTGAAGTATTTTATTTAACAAAAGGTTTAATTTGTTCAGTTTAGAACCCTCTGAACCCATTAGCCAATTCAGTTTTGTCAAGCTTTATGTGAAGAAACAAACGAAGGAACCCGAAATCTCTTGAACAACCCGTCGGATCGGTTGCTTTGAGCATGAGAGAGCAGGGTGATAATAACTTGGACCCGATGCACTGATTTGGCCAAAGGTCGGGAACCCTGATCAGATACAAAGATGAAGGCAAGGTTTCAAGGCATCATTATTTGCCTACGCTATAAGCGCAACTTTGGACTTCAATGTGTAAAGGCAAGGAGTGAAAGAATAAAGTCTGAAACCTCCTATCCTCTTTCATGGGCTGATTCGTTATTTTGAATCAATTGTTTTCAACAACATTCGGCCTTGAAAAAATGTCACTAGGAGGAAAGAATGACGAAGATCCATAGGTTTTGTTGTGACGATCTTCTTTGATTCAATCACGTCAATCTGGATCACCTAACCGAAACTTTCAACATGTCATTCTATCTTACGTACCTGGCAAGGTGGCGCGATTATTTCCATGTCGCAGAATGCCCAGGAAAGCGAATAATGGGATACATCGTGCGAAAAGCTGAAGGACAGGGTGAGTTTTGGCATGGCCATGTTACAGCGGTGACTGTATCCCCTGAATACCGGAGGTAGTAGCTAGCCAGAAAACTAATGCACTGATTGGAATAAATAGGTGACAAAACGTATAATGCATACTTTGCTGATATTTTTGTGAGAGCTTCAAATACACTGGCAATTAAGATGCATGAAAAGGTGGGCTAAGCATGTATTGCGTTGTACATAAGAAAATGTGCATTGTACACCTCCCCTACCTGGCGCCAGAAGGATGGTTGAACAACAACATCACAGACGAATCCTATTGGGATCAAGTGGAGATCAGATTTTTTGTTTTGGCACCCTGTGTTTCAATCAAGGGGAAGCTTGGAGAGAGAAATCCAGACACAACTTAATGTAGTTGACATGTATTACTTATTAATAAATCTACTGGACGTTTTATGTGTTGATGCTCTAGTAAGGGAGCAACAATGGCTAGCAATAATTTTACTATGTTATAAAGCTACCAGTAACTCAACTTCAGTGAAATTACATACACTTCACTACTTTGATGTTGGATACCTCAAAAAATTGAAGCAATGAAGCTATTCCAAAGTCTATAGGTATTTTACATTTTAGCATATAGACAATTCGAGAAAAAATAGGTTGTTTCATAATGGGAGGCGGTGAGGGATCAACTACCATGAAAGATGGACTGTGAATCTATGGCAACTCTGTTAGGGCCCTATATTACTAGTGTAGTCCCTTATTGTTGTTAGTGTAGCCCCCTTATTATTATTGTTGTACCCCTATAGTCCCCATATTGTTATTATTGTGTCCCATAAAAGCCCACTATTGTTATTGTTGTGCCCTTACATTATTATTGTTAGGTCGGCTAGGATTTTATTGTGACCCCATGGACTCCTATATATATAAAGGAGGCTTTCTCATTTGAATCATCCAAAAATTGTTCATTTATGTAATGTAAAGGAGGTTTCCCCCTCGAAGTGGTTGATTTCTAAGTTGTTGATCTCTCTTTTCTTCTATTTTGTGAGATGGTTTCATGACAACTCTACATCTCAAACTTATGAAGGAAAATGAAGCTACATCTAACACTTGTCCCACGGATGAGAGCAAACCCATGGATGGAAACATTGAATAAAGAGGCACAGGGATATCCTATAAAATCCACTCTCTCTAACAAAAAGTGGCACAATAATTTACCACAGAGGGGTCTAAATAGATTGTTTGTTAAATCGTTCTTTCAATTAATTGAATTTGTTTCCAAATATCATCATTTGATTATAAAGACATGCAACCCATGTTATTGGTTTGCAGGTAGAAGCTGTTGATTTGCACGGAAAAATCTAGGGTTTCCTCTGGCGAGCAAGGCGAATCCTTATGAAACTCTAAGAACCCCACTATAATCTCAAAGGCACATCACCGAAAGATGGATCACTACGAATGAAGCATAGTGGCACGAGGATATGCTAGTTGCAAGACTTGGAAACCACATCATTGTAGCATACGGGCAACCAGTGCCCTAGGGTTTCCAAGAACCCTTGACATATCCTCTTCTTCTTCATTCTAAAGTAAATGTTGCTCACCATAACGTAAGTAGCTATGCTAAGGCTGGTTTGAACACGTAACAACCAATAGGCATGAGAGAGCAGTGAGGAAGTTGAAGATTCATGAAGGGAAGTCAAGGGTCATGGTAGGTGAACAATCACCTCGTCTCTATATATTTTCCTTCATGTCTCATTCAGTTGGACTTTTGGCACCTGAGTGGAGGCTAGGATGAGATAGATGATCGATGAGTGAGAGCTAAGGGAACTCAACCCTTGGTAGCTAGTAGAGGGAGTTATAGTGAGGCTAGGGTTTTGCATCAAGCATTGGTATGAATAGCCCACATTCCATTGTTGGGTTTTGACGAGTTGCAAGATATGTATTTGAAGTTGTAGAAACATTAATAAGATATTCTTCTTTTCGACATTGATTCACATGTTTTCTCATGGTGGTAGTATTTGTTGTCTAATATTTCACTATGTTTATATGGGTTCTTTCATATACACAATTATGTTATGGATTGATTCATAGTGGTTGCATGTATGTTTTGCTTTCGAATCGATGTTTACTTGTTCCTTGCCATGTCGGTGATCTATTGTGAACTACTTTACAATTAACTTTTGCCATGTTCATGTTTATGCATGCTTGACTAGGTTTTGGCTCACCGATCCATCTCATGGTGTACCCCTTCTTATTGCTGCTTAGACTTTCTTGTATCTATGTCTGTATTTTTTCATTCTTGGGTTGATTTTGTTTCACTGTTTGGTCATTTCACCCTTGTCTCCACTTCATCACCTTCTCATCTAAAAACCAAGATCGAAAAAACTTATGGCAGTATTCGGGCCCACATACCAGATGGGGCTCCTATCCCAAATGGTGTGAGGTCTAATTGGGACCTCTCACCGGGGAGAATCCTTAGTTGTTGGTGGTACATTTTTTCCTGTCAACAAAATTGGTGCTAGAATGAGGACTAGATGACAAGTTGAGCCCTTGAAGCCTATACTTTAGCCTCATGTCTGTAAATTTCTCATCCCCAAATCGTTCTCTCGAGATGTTTATTAGATTTATCTATTTCTCAATACTCAATCCCCGATAAGCCTCTCTATCACTTGTCTCAATTACAGTTCGACGGTGAGAATGGAATTTCCATAGCCGAACACCTTTTTTATTTTCTTGAGTTCTGTGAATATTACGAAATTGATGATGAGGGGTTTTCTTATGTGATTTTCTCCCTCACCCTTGAAGGTATCATTAAGAAATGGTGCCACATGTTGCCAACAACTTCCATCCATTCGTTCAAGCAACTCACTGGTGAGCTTCAACAATATTTTCACTGGTACGATTTTCAAGATGTATTAAAAGGGATAAATGAGATCAAAAGTAAACCTAAAGAATCTCTAGAGGATTTTTCTATTAGATTTGTTCATATTTTTTTTGAGTTCCCTGAAAAAGATGTCGATTGGGTATATTTAATTGAATAGTTTCAACAATTGGTTTTCGTTTCTCTACAACAGCTTCAATCTAAAACCAATATTGATCCTTATGGCTGTCATGATAATTATCAAGTTACTATTTTCCCAGATTATGTCCCTAGTATTGACTTATCCATCTCTCTGAGTCTGGAACAACTTCAAGCCTCCAAGGAGGGAATTACTATTTGTGACATTTCTCATCCTCCTCTTGATTTTCTACCTAACAGAGTTCTTGTCACAAATATTTTAAGTTATGAAAGATGCTTACATGGAAATGAATCATGTTCTATTGCCTACGCACCTTTCATACACCCTGTCAAATCAAAACATGAAAAAAATTTGATTTAACATTTCTCCCTATTGTTGAAACCAACCTCGATTTCGCTGAACATATTCCTAGTTCTAGTCCTAAATCTCATGCATTTGTCGGCAATGGCTTGGGTATTGTCCCAGGTGAATTTGATTGTCCTATAAAGCTCACGAAATTTGATGTGCATGCAGGTTCATTGTTCCCTCTGGATGACTCTAATGTGTGAGATGAAAGTCATGGTATGATTGGTACCCCCTCATCCGAATCGTTTCATCCATTATTTCCTGATTCATTGCATGAGTCTGCCACATCGGTGTTTTCTGCAAATCACTCAGAACTTTATCCCACTGGTGTTGGTGATTATGATGAAAACAAGGGCGATGTTTCAAAATTTCACTACGAGAATGGTGAATCTATTATTTATGATCTCTCCCATTCGCAGTCCATGATCGGTCCAGAAAGAGACCTTAGGTCTCGACAATCTCAGGATTTTTCTCTCATCTATTCATGCTCATTTTTAATACTAGAAGAGCCTAATGTACCAGATACCCAACCTGATCAAATCAGTGGCTCCAATGATTGTAATTTATTTGAAAACATATTCACTCACACCTTTGGTGATTGTCATTCGTATCTATCTGTTGACCCTATGAAGCCACCAAAATTTGATGATTCACCTTTCAAAAATTTAGGGACTCATCGGGAAGTTGAGGCATTTTAGCTTCCGCTGATGGTTGTGTCAGGTTCTCATGATCCTGATGAGACCCCTGAATCGATTCAAATTCGGGTTTCTAAAGTTAGGGTTTTCGCGCACCACACTCATCTCATCATAATTGTGTCAGATGCCATCTCATCTTGGAAAGCCTCTAATTCGAGTGTTGTTTCTTTGAGTACGTCTTTTTTTCACCTAATAATTGATATGCCTCAAACACTATACCCTAATTTGTTTACTACAGAGAGGACACCGAACATTTTCTAAAATAGTTTTTTATTGTTTCTCAACCGGTATAGGTTGTAGTCAGGTACAAGCAAATGATGTGTTACAATCCAATCACTCAACCTCTTTGTTGCCTAAGACTCTTCTAGTCAATTCATCTTATCCTTGGGAATCTAAAGAATCTGATATATTGAACTATCAATCTGTGAGTGTGCGAACGTCTGACCAAATTAATGATACGCTCACTGACAGTTATTCAGTCGTCGCAAATAGTGACTACATGCATTCGCCAATTAATCTCATGAAACCACTGAAGTTCGATAGCTCCCCGTTTGAAGGTTCAAAGTTTTTCTAGGACGGTGAGGCACTTCAGCTCCTGCTGATGGTTACTTCAGGTCCTCACGTCCTCGACAAAACCCATGGAAAATTTCAAACTAGGGTTTCTGAAATTAGGGTTTATACACTTGAATTATTTCACCTCGCAAGCGATTATTTTCTCCATGCCATCAAATTGATCACCCTCACTAATATGATAAGGTTATTTCTCTGCTTGAAGGATTTTATCCAAAAATTTCCTCTATAGGAAGAAAACATATTACCTCACTTGCACCAGATTTAGGGTTAAACATGAATGATTGTATGTCATGGTTGGATTATTACGGGCTTCAAGTACATCTCCTTGTTTATCAGGATGGAATTTCAGTTAAGCTCGAACAATATTTTTTGTTGCGTTCTCTGGTAAGTAGCCATGACCTTCTTGATGTTGTGCATCTTTTACGGGTAATTTGTGTTGTTGGTGCGTAATTTGTTATGTTGGTACTTATTGCGAACATCCTTGTTCTTGCAAGTCAAGAACTAATGTGATGGCTACACTGGAAGTCTGATTTCACATGACCCGACCGCCTCTCCAGTTAAATTAACGTTTTAGGTTTAGGCTAGCTAGGGTTTGTTAATAAAATTTTATTGGTTGAAGTTTTTAATTAGGGTTTACTTTCTAGGGTTTTCTTTATGGTTTAAATTATGTTTGATGTCTTTTTTTTTGGTAAGTAGTTTTATGCATTGTAATTTTCCATTAGTTTTCATTCATACTCTTCCATTTTCTCATTGTTGCACGACATTCATATAATCAATGCATGCACTTTTCTTTGTTCTTCATCTGTAATTAGCTTATTTCTCTTGCACATAGCGTCACATTGCATCACAAGCCTCATCTACAACATTATACTGTACATTTGTCTTCTTGAATAATATTCACTGCTCGTTGATCTAGCCTAGAAATTTTTGTGTATTGTGTTCCACTGCATGAGACTTCATCGAACCTGGAGCCTTAAAACCTTTGGTGCCCTGATTAGCCTTCTTACCCCTACTTGCACATGCTTGAAGCCAGATCGATTTCTTTTACCTCTTTGCGCACACTGAAACCCTAAAGGTCTTCCTTCTTTCCTTGTCATGATTCTAAAACCCTAACCCTAATGATTATGTGAGGTTGTGATGATTACCCCAAGAGGCAACTTCTCTCAAATCCGATCATCAAATTCATGTCCTAGGCATCATTACTATGAGTCTAATCCATTATCCAGGGAGATACAAGAGGTTTCTTGTGGGCAACCCTAATCAGTTTGAATGACCTATATCCATAACCTGAACCTTGTGTTCATCATGGTCTTGAATATCTCAATGACTTGTTTACATGTTTCACCTATTAGTGGGAGATGGGATGTGAAGGCTTGGCATGAGGGAAAACCCAAATTAGAATATCTTTTAGTTTCTGTCAAACAAGAAACAAACTCTCTTGCCCATAAAATAAGTTGGGATCCTTCATCCACCTTGGCGCAATGAACGACCAATAATAAGTGCTAATAGGAACATAAAATAAAAATGAAATTAAATGAAAGGTAAAAGATCGAGAAAGGGACACAGAGGTAATGCGATGACTCTGCTGGGGTACTAACCAACCTGGTTGCCAGCGGAGCAACGCTTGTGATTTCTTGAAGTGACTTCGTTATTGGTGGGAGTCATTGTTGAACATTTTACTCTAGGACCTTGACTGGTCGTAAACCTCAAACATGTGCATTACAGTTTTAGGGAATTTATTGCTTTAATGAAGTTGTATAGGTCCTATGCACCTACAAGCCTCCTTTTCTCTGGCATATGCATTGAGATGAAGGGAAGACATATTGTGTTGATGGTTAGTGCATTGATCGAATTTCATTAGGGTACGTAAATTCTAGCTCTCCTATGCACCTCTAAAACCCTAAATTATTATGATCACAGATCCTACTGTGCCTTGAATTAATTGTCGCTATCTATAACTCTTTTTCACATAACGCTTCAAGACACTTACTCTATAGGTACACCATCACCATGGAAAACAAAAATATTAAATTTAAGATGGGTGGTCACATTAAATGTCTCAATCTAAATTTGATTCCCAAAGTGAAGCACGAGTTGCTCCATCCATGCAATTTATAGCAAGTTAATTAGGATTATTTTTTATGCATGCTTTTTGAGTGGATTAATTTTTATTTATTTGAGTGGTTAGCAATGCTGGTAGCACTGTAAAGGGGAAATATATTCTGAAGACGAAGAAGCTTGTTTGCTACTATGGGTTTGAGTATAATGGAGATGGGCATGTGGCAAAAACACTGATGGGCTTTTTTGGATATTGAAATATACGATCCAAAGGTGGGACCAAATCATACATTCATTGAATACATTCGGTGAATGCATTCATTATGGTTTTGGAACGAGTGGGAATTCCACGTGTTGGAGAATTGTGGTTTTGGAATGAGCGATAGGACTGCAATACACACATTCGTTTCCCTATAAAGGAAGGGTTTTCATATATATTTTAAAAGTATGTTAGATTCCATTTCCATATTTTGAAGTCTTTCATTTAACAGAAGGTTTAATTTGTTCCGTTTAAAACCCTTTGAACCCGTTAGCCTATTCAGTTTTGTTGGGCTCTCCGTGAAGAAACAAAGCGAAGGAACTTGGAATCTCTTGAACATCCCGTCAGATTAGTTGCTTTGAGTAGGATAGAGTAGGGTGCTAAAAAATTAGACCTGATGCACTAATTTTTCCAAAGGTTGGGAACCCTGAGCAGATACAGAGATGAAGGCAAGGTTTCGAAGGCATCATTATTTTCCTACGTTATAAGCACAACTTTGGACATTAATGTGTAAAGGCAAGGAGTGAAAGAATAAAGTCTGAAACTTCCTACCCTCTTTCACAGGTTATTCATTATTTTGAATCAATTGTTTTTAACATCATTCGTCCTTGCAAAATGTTCACTAGGAGGAAAAAATGAGGATGATCAATAGGCTTTATTGTGACGATCTTCTTTGATTCAATCCCATCAATGTGGATCACCTTTTTTTCAACAGGGAAAATACTCTGGTTGTATATAATGTACGAGAAACATTATGATCATCAAACCAAAATCATTACGAAATCATTACAAAAAGATTACTTAGAACATGCACAGAATCTCCCTGAAGAAGTCAAAACCAGCTACTCCACTGGCCGAGAGAGGCCAGAGCAAAAAACTGAACCATTCCAAAACAAACGATGTCCATACAAGAACATTCGCAGACAAAATTTAACAGTGATCATTAACTCCAAAACAGACTTCGAAAATAGAGAACGATAGAGAATAGAAGAAAGGAGACCAGGTGAACAAAAACAACCACTCAGAAGAGATTGACAGTGCCTTTTTCACCTCCACCATCCATTCTATGCAGCTGATAATGCATTTCGCCATAATTTGCCACCGGGCCTTTCTTTGAAAGTCGATAAAATTCACTATTCTTTTCCCTGTAGATATGGTGAAAAGAGATAGACGAGAAGGAGCTTTTCAGATTATTAATCCTCTCCATCCAGTGAAAAAGTGAACCCGGATTGATGAATGCTTTCCTGTTCATATGATCAATCACAACTTTAGAATCCCCCATAATCTGAATCTTGTCCATGTATAGCTGACTGGCAAACCACAGCAGCCCCCACAGAGCCATCACTTCAGCTTTTGTGTTCGTACCACTTCCACCATTCCAATAAAGTTTGTAATGACAATCAGGAGACATCAGAAACCAAGCCCCACAACCACAGATAGAACGCTGAGATGCCCCATCAAAAAAACCCACAGGATATGAAACCTCATGAGGAGAAAACCGTTTTGAAATATCAACAGGGGGCTTTTTGTCAGTCTTTAAATGATCCCAAGACCTGAGAATCTGAAAAGCAACATTAATGGGATAACAAGAAATATTCTCAAAATTTTTCCTATTACGATTACACCAAATGTACCAGTGAAAGAGAATAGGAATGATCCTGACAGGTTTTCCTCTATTTAGCCACCATCTTATGCAATCTTCCATCGAATGATATATTGGAGTACTGCATTAGGGGAATTTTGAGGTCTAAAATGGGCCTCCTAAGGAAAATGTACAATCAAAATTCACTTTATGAGAACCAATCACATTTTAGGAGATGACATCATCCATAATGGTTGAGGTGGCATTGATTGAGTTAAAGGTACTTACTTGTCACGTTCTCAATGGTGGATAAAAACTCATGGTTAACCATGATAGTGCTCTAAGTACTTTTAAATTCAAAGTAAAGTACTCATAATAAATGTCATTTCACACTTTTTGAATAAAAATATATTATTGTCATTTCATATTTCTTGAAAGAAACAATGCATATCCCTATACATTTATTTTATTATATTATTTTTATATAGTATATTAATTACATGTTATTATACAATTTAAATAATATAAATTTTAATTAATAGAATATAATAATTAAGAATTAAGAATTTATAAATTTTTATTTTAATTTTATTTTAAGTTATTTAAGTACAAAGGACAAATGCATTAGTTCTTCAATGATAATGACTTTTTATTCAAAATCTCTTTCTTATTTATAGTCACATCAATACAATTTTTTTATTAACTTTATTTTGGTACAACTTTTCAATTGAATTTAACTATGGTTACATGGATTGTGGTGCAAAAAATGAATTTCAAATTCATAAATATTATTTTCTTGGTTTAGCTATTATTTTATTATTTCCTTAGGAGGCCTATTCTAGACCTCAAAATTACCCTAATGATCTGAAGCTTAGTGCAAACAATATCAAGAGTTTGAAGGGCAAAGGGGAAAAAGTAGAACAAATGAAGATTGTCCTCAACCTCCTGCCTGTAGAGCATACAAATGCCAGGACCCTGCCAACCTATTTTTTGCAGATTCATCCATGTTAAATTCTTGTCCTTCCACACCAACCATAAAAAAATAATAATTTTAATTTGGGCTTTAGTTTTCCATAAAGGTTTGAACCAGCAAACAGTATCCAGAGACACCTTATTTTTTATCAGAGTTGAATAAATTTCTTTTGCTTTCAATCAAGTCTTAGCTTCCTTGCCCTCCCATAATAGCCGATCTCCTTCACGCATCCTGCACAGACCTAGGGAATTCAGCCTCATCGTGAACTAATGCCATATGGCTAACCATTTTGTATCCAAACCCAGATCCAACAGATTTTTCCATCTCGGGTTTACCCCATCCCAATCCTCAATGATCTAATTCACAAAGAAAACCCCCTTTTGATTTAACTGTTGAACTAAGACCACAATTTGTGGTTGGAGATCATTCATACCCAACATCATTCCACTTCCAATAATAATTTTTTCACCATTCCCAAAAACCCATTTTAAATGCTCCATAATAGCAGGCCATTGCTTACCGAAACCTTTCCAAATAATTGATCTGTACCTGCAGTCTACCCACCCTGAGATGGCTAATTCCTCCACAGAAACCCCTCTCAAATACTCCTGCTTTATGATATCGTTCCACTTTCCTTCACCATGCAAACAACGCCATAGAGACTTAATAATAAGAGAATTTCCAAAAGTCTCCATATCCAATATGCCCCATCCCCCATTCTCAAGTGGAAGAGCCAAGGTATCCCATTTTGCAAGATGAATGGATCTCTTCTCTCTCCCTCCTCCCCAAATAAACTTAGCCATTATAACCCGAATATCCTTTATAATTTTTTTTGGCAGAACATATAGGTGAGCCCAGTAAACAGTTATTTGTTGTAAGACAGCCTTTGTCAGGATAAGTCTACCACCTTTGGACAGCCACTTTGCTGACCAAGTATTTAGCTTCTTTTTATATTTATTGATCAGCTAGCCCCAATCCTCGACTGTATACTTAAAAGCTTTCATTCTGAAACCCAGATATAATAACCCATCTGATAGAGGAGCCCTGTTAAAATTGAATAATTCAAATAACTCATGAAAGCACAACTCGTCCCCCGCAGCACTGTAAATACAAGATTTTTCCACACTAGCCATCATCCCAATCGCATCACTAAAAAGTTTCAGAATCTCACACAAGACCATCCATCTACTCCTAATTAGCATCCCAAAAATAAGAATATCATCTACGAACAAACTGTGAGTAGACTTAAGCTGAGTGATTATATCAATACCTTGGAAACTGCCATTCCCCACAACTTTGTAATTGAATACTAAGAGCATCCATGATAAGAATAAACTAAAAAGGCGACAATGCACACCCCTGTCTCAAACCTCTACTGGGATTAAAGAAATTAGAAGTAGAGCCATTAATTATCATAGCCATCGAAGTATTAGTAACGCAAGCCATGATCCAAGCAACCACCTCTCGGGACAGTCCAATTTTAAACAAGACCAGGCACAAAAAAGTCCAGTCGACCCTATCATAGGCTTTCTTGAGGTCAATCTTCATAACTACAGCTTCCATCTTCTTGGATTCAATATTATGAATGGTTTCTTGGGTTGCTGCAACGACATCGTGAATGTTACGATTTTTCAAAAAACCAAATTGCTTCGGAGTGATAAATTTAGATAGAACACCCTTCATTCTTTCCGCCACCACTTTGGACACAATTTTATAGACAGTGTTACATAAAGAGATGGGCCTAAAATCATCGAAAGTTAGATTTCCTTTCTTTTTTGGAATAAGAACAAGGAAAGTCAAGTTGATAGCAGCATTGATCTTCCCCATGACTCTAACTTCCTCAACCAACTCCGTCAAGTCCACCATAAAATCCTCAAAGAAATGAAGAAAAAAATCCAGGGACCAGCCATCCGGTCCCAGACTTTTATCAGTAGCAAACGATTTTAAAACCAGCTTAATCTCCTGAGCAACCACCTCCACATAGAACATAAAATTATCATCATCATTAAACATAACAGGGAAATCATGGATCATTTCTAGATGATCCTCTGTGACAGGAACCTCCCTTTGTTGATAGAGGGACCTGAAGTAATAAATTGCAGCAACTTTGATGTCCTCAGTAGCACAAAAATACCTCCCACCATGCATTGTCCTTCCTTCCTTTTGTCACCTTTTAACAGCCAGGTAGCTCTAATTTAAAGTCTCCAATAAGCCTCCTGAAACTGTAGAAAATTCCAGAGGTCCGATTCAATGAGTTTAAGTCTGTCCCAATAATCATCACTCTGGGTTCCCTCGGCCACCATCCTCAAAATCCTTCCCCTTTCTAAAATAAGTGTCTTTATATTTTCCTTCTCCTTCCTCAGCTTTTCCTTTTCCCAGCTGCGTATCACAGACTTCAAGCCCTTCAGAATATTAGTCAAGTGAGTCATCGCTGAGGTGTCCGCATCCCTCTTATGTTGTTGTAAAAAAGCCTTTATCAACACGTTAAACTTAGCATCCTGCAACCATATTTTGTTAAATTTAAAAGGATAACCCAGGGACCGCTTCTCAAAATCCCACGTCAAGGTGATAGGTCTTTGGTATGATAGAATGACGTCCTCCACCTCTGCCTTGATTCCCCTCATACAAATTCTAAGACCGGAGCTTACCATGAAGCGGTCGATGCGTTTACCAATAAACTGCTTACCATGCCTTCCATTCAACCAAGTCGGACCGTTGACTGATAAAGGGATGTCAACTAAATCAGCATCCAGCAAAATGCCTATAAGCACCTCTGCAAAAGTGTCGACCCTTCCAGTGCTCCACCAAGTTTCATAAGGAAAAAAGAGCAATTGAAATCACTAGCAAAAATAGAGTTCTTTAGATTTAAAAAACCACAATCCTCCAAACGTAACTAGAAACTAGATTTATTAGCATAAGGCACATAAATATTTAGGACATGAATACAGTGACAAAAGCCCCTGCAATAACCAGAAAGAATCATTCCCCCAGGAAAACCATAAGGTTTAAAATTAACCAACCTCGGATTCCAGAGAGCAGCATAACCACCAGATATCCCGATTGCGTCAGTCGCTGCCAGGTTCCACTCTGGAAACATGGAACGTAGTACAGAAATTGATCGATCAGCACCCACCATAGTTTCTTGGAAAAGAAAAATAGATGGCATAAGAGAAACAAAAAAATGCTTAAGAGATAAAATCTTGTCTTGACCCCCCCACCCATGAATGTTCAAGGACACAATCTTCATTTGGGGGACTCCGAAGCATGGTTCAATCTTCATTTTGGGTGACACAGGAACATCTCTAAAATTTCCCTCCTGAAAATTGGTATAGATATCGGACACCGGAACAAACTTCTTCTTTCTCTTTGAAGTGCCCTTCCCCCGTCGGATAGTGACATTAGAACGTGAGGGAGGACTGACGACAATGGTAGGGGAAGAGGGGCCCAAAATGACATTTAGAGTGACTAAAACCACTTTCATATTTTCTAGTTAGAGCTCAATCTCACTGCCGACAGAGTTGTGAGGAGAAGAAAGCTTAGCTCGAGATAAGGGTGAATGGGGAGACGAGAGAGGAGTGTCCACTGTGACAGGCACTCCTAGAGACACCGGTGGCAAGGGATTATTAATGAGAGAATCGAAGCTTGGAAGAACCAGAGGGTGACGAGTCAATAGGGGAACCTCCCCAGAAAATCAGACGGGGAGTCGGCTAGAGGCCTGGAAAACTGCAAAAGCCCCGAATTAGACGACTTCGGGAGGAGAGAGACAGAAGGAGATAACCTAGAAGACTGAGGAAAACCAGAAGCAGAAAACTCCGGCGTAAAATCACTCAAAAAAATATCCCCGGAATGCGAAGCCGGGAGATGAGCCGAATTCCCATAATCACCAGAAGAATGAATAACGAATTGAGATGACTTCCTCGGTAAAGGCACATCAGAGTTCACAAGCTTCCTGGGCTGATTTGACCGAGCATAATCATCACTAGACTCGGAAGAAACACGCTGCCCATGAAAATACTTATAGTCTTCACACCATTTCGCACATCTTCGCATCAAGTGTCCAGTATCATGACACAGAAAGCAGCGAAACGGAACCTGCCAGTAATCAAGCTTCTGGTGATAAGTCACCCCATCCCACTGTAAATCAATCTCAGTTGGAAAACCCCCAACAAAAGGTAGCTCGATAAGCACCCAAGCGGCCCTTTTATCAACAACGTCATGGCACTTGGGATCAGCAAATTAGCATCTGCCAATGTAGTCTCTAATTACCTTCAACATGCGGAAGTGCTAGAAAAGTAAGGGAAGTCCGAAAAGTTGCACCCATACCAGATGATTTACTAGGGTGTTTTTGACAGGATGAAAGTTGGCGTCCTAGTGGTGAAGGGTAAGAAAGCAGCGACCTAAAACCCAGGTCTGACAGAGAACGATCCCCACATCTTCGTCATTCTGCAGATGGAAACAAAACCAGCTAGCCTCCAACCTGTTGAAAGTCGGAGCATAACCAAGCAGGTCGGTCCATTTCTTGAGGAGCCAATCCATCATCAAAGATTGACTCTGCTTCGCAAAATTTTAGTGACCCACCACCACATGTTTTGATAATCCTGCAACACGATCCCATAAAATATCAGAGCCGAAGCTCAGAAGGCGACAATCCTCTGAAGCCCGAATGGCTTCACCCCAATGCCATCCTTACACGTTGAAAAGGACTTAGTGACAGACATAGAGTTCCCACAACATTCCTCAGAGGAGACCTTCGCCTGATCGATAGAAGTGTTTAGACCAGAAGACGAAGCGGGAACAGTACGAAAAGGCGCCTTAGGGAGTAACTCATCCTCCGCCACCTTTAGTGCATGCAAAATTGTGAGATCCTCGAGATCTGCATCAATATCATTTAGGTAGCTAGATAATTCCCGCATCTCGTAAAATAAAACAAGCCACGGGGATGCCAAGAGACTCCGGTCCCCACCTCAGACCCCAACGATGCACTACCATGTCAGTAGAGGAAAACCCCCAGAAACCTGCTAGGATGATGTGGCAAGATACACTCCACCTTCAAACCAAACAAAGCATTCTAACAGACCTGAAAATGACGTTCCTACAAACTGCCATCAAAGGGTACTGGTGATAGGTCTAGAACATTCAATGACAATTAACGTCCCTCAACCACCCGACCTATCAACCACCCAGTGAAAAATCAAATAATTAAGAAATTCCTAAAGGAAATAAATATGGAGTAAAAAACCGGACAGCAAAGTCCCATCCCACTCCATCCCACCGTCCTCTCCCTGCCGTCGAAGTCAGAAAACGAGAGACCCCGGAAAATTCAAAAATTTCGATAACCAAGACCACCTTCTCTGACCATCGCGAAAGCCGAAACACATCTTCAGTAACTTTCGGAGCATCTTGTTAGGATCTCACAATGTACCATTTTGACCATACATTTTGACACCACTTTACTCTTTATAGTTTATATTTAAAGCTTACATTATCATTTCCATCCATTTTATCCAAAGATAATCTATGAAAGGATCGCGTTGTTGAAACAGTCGAACACGTTGCTGAAACAGTCAACAGTCACGCAAATCTCGTAGCTGAGATAACTTGTGATTTGCGATCTTTAAAGCGTATTTCAAGGATGATGGCAACCGGATGAAGACGAGCAAGGGAAGCTGTTACACAGACCGTTTTGAAGCTAGTATTTTTGTACCTATTGTAACAGCATTCCAGGATGGAAGAACATAAAAGACCCTGTATTAAAACAAGAGATTAGATTTGGATAAAAATAGGATTTCTCTGATGTAACTATAATAGATGTCTCCTCTTTAAAAAGACGAGACATCGTCATTAGGAGGGGGACTGTGGGAGTACATTTCTTGAAGAAAGAAAGAGCCTCTGCTCTGTTGTAATGTATCACTTTTGGACAGATGAATAAAATCCTATTTTGAGCGCTTCAATTTAACTTCTTCCCTCGAGGAATCTTGTGAGAAGGACAGGGCCCGCCTTCATCACAAGATTCACCCAATTGCTCCTGTAGTCTGTTACTCTTTATGTTATTCGCACCGTAATCTAACCTTGTTTGCTGAAGAATTACTTATGCAGTTCTGTGTTTCTTATTAAGCACTCTATTTTCTTTAACACTGCATTAGCTTTATACCATTCATTCTTAATAAGCTGAGAGTTACTTTATTTTCAGTTATTTGTTTATCAGATGAATGTGTGATAGATTGATATCGGGAAGCAGGTGCTGAAGATTCCTGTTTGAAGGAATAGGGTCCTGTTCTCCGTAGGTTGATCTTATTTTTCCGCAGTGTGATTGATATCAGGAAATAGGTGCTAAAGATTCTTGTTTAAGGGAATAGGGTCCGAATTTCCGTTGATTAATATTTTTCTACAGTGTGATTAATATCAGGCAACAGGTGCTGAATATTCCTACTTGGAGGAATAAGGTCCTGTTCTCTGTTATGGTTGATTGATCTTCTTTTCTGCAGGATGATTTCCTTTCATTATCTTTCCTAGGATCTTTTTAATGAAAGTCTGCAATAGAGGGATTGTTTCTGCTGTAACACAAGTAGGCTTCAGCTTTGCTAAAGTGGGGAGTGAACAGTTTAATATTTGTGTGATTAATACTACAACATTTCTTTGCTTTTGGAATTGAGCATATCTAGTGCGTGATTGTCTTTGGAATAAACAGACCTTCCTGGGTTGACAATTTATGTGGTGCTTGAATTGCTAAAACAATTAAAGTGACCAAAATTTTGGCGTCGTTGCTGGGGAAGGCAATTATAGATTTCAAAAGCATTGATGTTTTCTTTCTAGATGTGCAGATTGTATGAGAGGACGCGGAACCCAGAAGAAAAATAACCCTAAAGGTGGCAAGGGCAAAGGAAGGGGAGGAAGAAAGACTTTTATTGACGAAATTGTATCAAAGGTTGAATCGTCATAGAGATTAAGCTCTCGAAGACCAAAGCCTCAACGCTCCCCTCAATCAGACTATGAAACATAAGAAGTTGTGAGCCCTGAAAACGTAGAGGAACCAGCAAAAGATATTAAAGAACTAGTAGCCAGTGCTGAAGAATCAAAAGAAAGTGCTAAGGAATTAGCAGAGAACGTTGAGAAATTAACAAAAGATATTGAACGACCAGTGGAAAACATTGAGGAGCCAGTAGAAGATTTTGAGGATCGAGCAAGTGCAGTAGGAGATCAACCAATGGAAGGAACCAACAAAGAATTCTTTTGTGGAGGACAAGTGGATCCTAAAGGAGAAGGAAAGGATGAAAATTCTCTCTCTACCTTGGGATTTCCTATTAGTGATCTCCCTAGAGGAACAACCCCTATGAAGAATATTCCATTGTTAGCTTTACCAAACTTCCATGGTTTATCCTCTGAAGATTCAGATGAATTTCTTTTTGAATTTGATATATTATGCAGAAGTTATGATTATGTTACTAATGCTCAGAAGTTGAAACTGTTTCCAGCAACATTAAAGGGAAATGTGTTAAGATGGTTCATGAGCCTTGGAAGCCAGGTCATCACAACATGGGAACAGATGAAACAAAAATTTCTGCTTAAATATCAAGATTATTTTTGGACAAGAGAAAAGAGGGAGGAATTATTCAACATGGCACAAAAGGAGGACGAGAATTTGGAGGACTATGTGGAAAGACTGCAGTATAATCTGCAGAGATCTGATCATCCGAATGTAAGTAAAGAAATTCGTAAAACAATATTACTTAAAGGAGTAAGGGACGATTTTTTAGACATGCTAAACATGCTTGGTAAAGGAGATATATCTAAAGAATCATATGATGAGATTGTTGAACTCTATAAAAGATGTGCAAGAGGAGCTGCAAGGAACAGAGCAAATAACAAAGATCCCACTTATTCAAGAGTTCAGAAATCAGCCAGTGGGGGAGCAACAAGAGCTGAAATAGGTAATTTACTTGAAGAATTTAAAACTGAAATGTTAAGTTCTTTTGCTTCAAAAATTGACACCTTGCAGGTTAAAAAGAAGCAGGCTGAAGCAGAAGCAGCGCTGGCTGTCTTTTGCCCTAAATGCAGAGATAAACATCCACTAAGGGAATGCCCATTGGACAAGATACCAATCTGCACCCAAGGATCATGAAACACAACAATGTCCTTCTCTACCAGGAATAAAGGCAGCACTGCAGCCAACGGAAGAAGAAGCTGAAGCAGTTTATCTGCTAACACAAAGAAGACAATGGCAACCAAGAGGACAAGGTATGAATTCTAGCATGCCATTTACATCTTCTAATCGTTGGAATAATTATCCTTCTTTTAGTCAGACAAATTACCCTCCCTTTAACCAAATGCAATACCCACCCTTTAATCAGATGAATTACCCACCCATGCAACAAACAAACCCTCCCTTTGTAGATCCTGCAATGTGGACTCCTTGGCCCCCACAACAACCATCTTCTTTTAATCCAAGAAATTCAAATTGGAGGAGTCAACAACTCCCGTATCCAAATCAATTTCCTCAATTTCAACAACCACTTCCTCTGCCATCAGGTGCTCCACCAAATAATCAAATGAGACCCCAGCTACCTGTACAACCAAATCATAACCCCAATAATAAAGCTGTGCAAGTTATTGACATTCAAAACTAGCCTACACTTCATGTTTTCCCTACACAATGCAATGATATCCATTTAAGATCTGGGAAAATAGTTGAACCTATCATTGATGATGTTACTTCTTTGGATTCTGATAAAGAAGAAACTGAGAAACATAATTCACGCAAAGAAGCACAACCACCCTCTAACTAGGATGCTGAAATAACAGAGCCACCATTCCCCGAGCATTTAGTTTTAACTAAAACTCCTGAAACACCTGCTTTTAATATTTTAAGGGAATTGCAAAATTTTTATGTTAAAATTCCACTTTTACAGGCACTAAGAGATGCACCAATCTATGCTAGAACCATGAGGGATATTTGTGTTAAGAAACCTGGTAGGAAAACTAAGGATCCCCTTATAGTTCATGTTATGGGTGATCTATCAGCATTGATGTCCGGAAAAACTCCTCCTGTGAAATATGGTGACCACGGCCATCCTATTGTGACAGTTCAAATTGGTAAAAAAATAATCCCTCAAGTTCTGGTAGATTTAGGTGCTGCAATAAATATCATGACTCTGGAAACCTCACAATTGCTACAGCTAAAGAACACAATTAGAGACACACCAACCATCCTAGAGCTAGCTGACCGCTCTACAATTAAACCAGAAGGAGTTTTTGAGGACTTAGTTATCTCGGTTGAATCCTGGAATTATCCAGCTGACTTTGTGGTGTTGCAAACTAAAACAAAGTTGGGGGGACACCCTCTAATTCTAGGAAGGCCTTGGCTTGCTACAACCGATGCCTTTATCAGATGTAGATCTGGTTCAATGACAATTTCCAATGGATATGAAACCAAACAGATTACCCTTTATCCTCATGCTACACCCATGATTAGCAATGAGAATTCTGTATGGATGGATTATGATGATAATGCCGTTCAGCCTATTTTGACTATTGGACAAGCTTTGAGTTTTAAAGACAACACAGAGGACGAAGTAATTAATAGCTTTATTTTTGAACCTTCCTCTGTGGTTGCTGAAACTCACAATCAATTGATTACACTCTTTGAAACATATACCCACGACAAGATTGAATCTGAAGATTTACCTCAAACGTCAACCTCCATCTCCTCTAAAAGCATAATAGTGGAAATCGAACCTGGAAAAACACTGAACATAAATCCTGATATGACAGTTGTTGAAACACAACAGTTAATGAAGTTATTACTTTAAAATAAGGAAGCATCCGCTTGGGATTACACAGATATGAAGGGAATCTCTCCTGAATTATGTACTCATCAAATTTATATTAAGGAGGGTTGTCGACCATTCTGCCAACCCCAAAGATGAATGAACCCTAATTTAAGAGAAATTGTTAAAGAAGAACTTTAGAAGTTACTTAATGCAGGATTTATATACCCCATATCTGATAGTGAATGGTTTTCCCCATTGGTAATAGTCCCTAAGAAAAACGGGAAATGGAGAGTGTGTGTTGATTACAGAGCCTTAAACAAAGCCACTCAAAAGGACCACTTTCCTTTACCATTCATTGATCAGGTGTTGGATAGTTTGTCAGGGAAGAAATTATTTTCCTTTTTAGATGGATTTAGCGGGTATAACCAAATTAGAATTGCACCCCAAGACCAAGACAAGAGCACTTTTACTAGTCCTTGGGGAACTTTTTCCTATAGAGTTCTTCCATTCGGACTATGTAATGCACCAGAAACTTTTCAAAGAGCTGTTATAGGAATCTTTTCTGATATGTTGAATGACTATATGGAAATATTTGTCGATGATTTTACTCCTTATGGTGTCTTTTGAAGATGCATTACAGAATATTGAGAAGGTGCTTAAACGTTGTATACAAGCTCACCTCTCCTTAAGTACTGAAAAATGTCATATGATGATGAGTGAAGGAATAGTGCTTGGACATTTTATCTCATCTCAAGGGATTCAGGTAGACCCATCCAAAATACAAGTCATTCAAAATCTTCTTGTTCCTAAAACACAAACTGATGTAAGAATTTTTCTTAGACATGCTGGATATTACAGAAGATTCATTAAATATTTTTCTAAGATAGCTTCTCCATTATTTGTGTTGCTTATGAAAAATGTTGAATTTAAGTGGACTAATCTTTGTCAGGAAGCCTTTGTAGCACTCAAGCATCAGTTATCTATAGCTCCTATTTTGAGAGGACCTGATTGGGCACTTCCCTTTCATATATCTTCTAATGCTTCAGATACTACAATTGGAGCTGTCTTGGGACAAGAAGAAAACCATCTTCCTTGTGCTATCTATTTTATCAGTAAGAATATGACCCCTGTTGAGCTTAATTATACAGTTTTCGAAAAGGAATTCTTAGCAGTAATTTATGCCATTAACAAATTTCGACATTATATCACTGGTTACTCTACTTTTGTCCATACTGATCACTCGGCTATCAAGTATTTAATGAATAAATTTGTCACAAATGCTCGAGTTACCAGATGGTTATTGTTACTGCAGGAGTTTGATATAACAATTGTAGATCGACCAGGTAAAGAAAATGTTGTGGCTGATTTCCTTTCACGGTTAAAAACTGATAATAATATTCCAGTAGATGATTCCTTTCCTGATGAGTATCTATTTGCAGTATCTTCTCACTCTCCTTGGTATGCAGACATTGCCAATTATTTGGTTGCAGGAAAGTTGCCATCACACCTGTCACATAGAGAAAAGAGGAGAATTTTTCAACAAAGTGCTAGGTATATCTGGATAAGTGGGTGTCTTTTTCACACAGGACTTGATCATGAAATTCGACGATGCATTAGAGAGGATGAGGTGTATATGATGGCCCTTGTGGAGGAAATTTTTCCAATAAAAGAGCAACACACAAAATTTTGAGGATGGGTTACTATTGGCCCTCACTGTTTAAGGATGCAAAGAAATATGTGCGGGCTTGTGATAGCTGTCAGAGAATGGGTCAACCCAATCATAGAGATCAAATGCCATTAAACCCCCAGGTAGTACTTGAACCATTCGAAAGATGGGCCTTAGATTTCATAGGACCCATCAATCCTCCATCCAATCAAAGAACTTATATATTAGTCTCTACAGACTATATGACTAAATGGGTAGAGGCCAAAGCACTTCTTAGAGCCAATGAAGAAGTTGTCCTAGCTTTTTTATATGAAGAAATATTTACTAGATTTGGAATTCCCAGAGAACTAGTTACAGAAGGAGGACCTCCCTTCAATTCTCATGGTTTTAAATCTACCCTTTAGAAATATCATATTCATCATATAATGACTACACCATACCATCCTCAGGCCAATGGGTAGGTGGAAAGCACAAATAAAGTGATAGAAGCCATTCTAACTAAAACAGTGAAGGATAACTGGACGGATTGGTCTCAAAGGCTCCCTGAAGCATTATGGGCTTATAGAACTACCTGGAGAAATACTACAGGATTTTATCCCTATGAATTGGTTTATGGTAAAAGTGTTGTTTTTCCTGTGGAATTTGAAATTAAAACTTTAAGAACTTCTTTAGTTGTTAACCTTGATTTGACTAATGTGCAGACAGGCAGATTGCAGCAACTTCTTGAATTGGATGAAAAGAGATTAGATGCCATTCACCAGACAACCATGATTCAACAACAAAGAATGAAGTGGCATGATAAAATTATCAAGCACAAGCAGTTCCAAAAAGGTAATTGGGCTTTATTGTATGACTCTCGGTTTCAAAACTTTCAAGGCAAGTTACGTACAAGGGCTTGGACCTTATGAAGTAGAGGTTGTTTTTCCCAATGGAACAGTAAGACTTTTAACAATTGATGATTCTAAAACACCTCTACTATTAAATGGTCATAGGCTTTGTTTGTACCAGCGCCCTGTCTCTAAAGAAGATTTTAAGGCTGCTTGCATGACTGATACACATTATCTTTTTCCAGGGGAGTCTTCTGCTCCTCACATCATTTAATTTTCTGCACTATATTTTTAATATTAGAATAGATTTAAAACTAATAATCCCTGTCAAGGGTTGGCATGTTACAATGGTATGTTGCAGATTAAGGAAGAGCTCACTAAGGAGGACAATTTCATCACAAGAAGATCTAAGCTTCAATCAGAGAAGCTTTGTTTCTCTCATCTCAATTCATTTCCTCATTTCCCAGCAATATTTATTTTATCACTTATCCCCTTACTCCATCTTTCCATTTTTCCTATTTTCCACATTATACCCACTTCTGAAACACCATCCTTCAGCCAACATTTTTTTTCCTGTTCCCTACTGCTGAAATCATTCCTCAGCAAGTACTTCCCCAATTTTCCCAGTACTAAATCATCACATTTCAGCAAACATTTCTCTTATTTTTCCATTGCTGAAACACCACTTTCAGCAACCTGTCATCTATCTTCCCATTTCTAAAACACCATTCCTTTCCTCTGCTACACAAGTTTTCCAGTACCCCAATTTTATTCTTCAGATCCCTTGTGTGAATATTATCCAGTATTGAGCAGACTCTAATATGCTCCTGTTTCTACATTTTAGAGAAATCTAAAGATTCTTCCATCAGTATTAAGCCACTATGAACAAGCACTCTATACTTCAAATTACAAAAACAGAGGTAAAATATAAGGTATGCGGATTTTTTATGTAATACAGTTAAATCATAGTATAAAGAGAAGATATTTCCCATTATGATTATAACCCTCGTACATTCAAAACCATCATTTCACCGCACGTAGGGGGGGGATTTTGAAAATTAAAACCATCATTTCACCCCATGCAACCCACCGCCATTCTTTATACCCATTATTTTGGCCGATACTCCATGTTCTTAGTCGTAAACAATTACTCTGATCAAGTCTGGTGTTTCTGCCCTCTGCGCCTCTGCATTTGACTCAAGTTAGTAGCTATGGGGGGCGCGGCTATCAGACATGAGCCTGGCTCGATGGCTCTTCTCGAATTATTTCCATAAGCTTACCAAGTCTTTCAGCGGGCAGGATGGATCACATATTTTGAGAGGCTAGGAGAATTTGATCCTCAGCAAGTTTTGGAGTTTGCACAGAATTTTCAGGAGGACCACTCCACAGTCCAAGGGATCCGAATTTCGGTCACAGAAGAAGATATGGCACAAGTTTCAGGATTGTCGGTCACAGGTGCTCGTTGGTTTAACAGGAAACACATCATCTTAAACGCATAGCAGGACTTCCTTCTTCCAGAAGAACAGGTTGAGATCAAAGGCCGTGGCATAGGACTGCATTCATTACCTCCTCCGTGGCCAAAGGTAGCTTAATTTGTCAAGAATTATTTAACTTGCGAGGGCCGTTACCAGGTAGTTTATCAACACGATTTGTTTTAATGAGCCATTTGCGGCATGGTAGACTACTCAGCATTCCTTATTATCTGCTTGGATGTATTAAGAATATGTCATATTACTGTAGACGGGTAAAATTCCCATCACTTTCCCTTACCCATCATTGCCTGTGTCAATTATTAATTCAGAGGGGTTTTTCCTAGCAAAACCCCCCTCTAAATAACCCACCCTTACTTCTCAAACAAGCCCCCAAAATTTCCCAAGAAATCCCCGAAAGTTCTTACGAACGGCAACTGGAAGATATTCCTAATCCTCCATCGATTCTATCTTTAGAGCCAGTTGACCTGTCCCCAAGCGATGACTCTCAAGTTGAAACACCCCCATCATCCCCTTCTCATAAAAAAAAGAGACGAATTGCAACAGTCTCTGTCTCAAAAAGGCAAACAAGGGCCACATCCCAAGTTGTCACCTCTTCCAATAGCCCTCCTCCTAGAAAAGAATCTTCTTATAAAAAGAAAAAGAAATTCACTGCTTTTTCCGCTTTCCTACCTAGGAGAAAAATGAAAACGACTGTTGAATCTGAAGTCATTCCCATTTCCCCTAACCCTGTAGCTATCTTGCTAAAACTTCATTCGTCATAACAATCCCAAATCCCCGAATCATTACCCGTCTCGTCCTATGGCACTGCTCCACAAGAACCAGATGCCCAGGGTAATATGACATAATTTTCTACTCAAACAGTAACTGCTCCACAAGAACCAGTTACTCACTCAGCAGCTGAAACAAAAGAACCAGCTACTGAAGTGCAAAAATCAAACATCCAGCATGATACTATAAGGAAACCAGCTGTAGCTGAAACACAAGAACCAGCTACAGCTGCAAAACAGAAATCAACTCCAGCAAAAGAAACTAACACACAGGGTTTAGTTACCATGGCATCTCTTTTAGAAGAAAATGAATTTTTAAAGTCAGAATTAGAGGCCTACAAAAGAGAGTTGGTAACCACAAGGGAAGCATTTGATAAAGAGCTAAATCTCTACATGTTGGCACATACATCATCAGTACAAACGAATGACCCATGTAAATAATATATGTGCCATGAATGTGGAAACATCTACCAACAGGCCGGATACAATATAGTTAAAGTCCCAGTGCCTGAGGCATCCACATCAGTTGTAGTTAAGGAAGAACGCCCTACTGCCACACAAGAACCAGTAGGGCCTTCAAAAAGTTTGGAGAAAGAAATCAAGCCACATATATCCTACCCTGTATCAGTTAACTCAGCCACTCAGACTATGCCTTAGCCCATTACCTATAATGTCGGAACACAAACTCCACCATGGAAAGAGTTGGAAATAATGAATAAGTGGAAGCAGCAGTATGCTATTGATCAAGATAAAATTTTACAATAGCATAAATTGGCCTAGAAAAATCAGATGTATTCCAACTGGGATAACTGGGAGCAGACACTTCAGCAACTTAAGGATTCCAAGAAAGAAACTAAGGAGTTAAAAGATAAACTGGCCCTAATGTTTTCATTAGTAAAAAAATTGTTAGCCACCAGGAAACCTTCTTTGAATTATTCTCTATTTCTTTCTGATCGCCTTGTTTATTTTCAGTTGAAAGCAATTAAGGATGGGAGATCTTATGAGTTGCTCACAGCAGAACAGTTTTTCAAAACATTTGCTGAGGCCTCCGCTAGTGATCAACATCTATTATGTGAACTCTATCTTCATAATGGGGCTATGCCTAAAAACAGAGAGATCAACCTGAATCCGATTGTTCGTGATATACATATTAGGGCATTTGTTTCCTTTCTTTCCAATCAAATCACATGGAAAATCACTTTTCTCGTGACTAGGCACAATGAGGATAATCGCCTCCTCTGGATAAGGCCGAAACCTTCAAATCCGGCCATTTTTGTAGCAGAGTATCGTCAGTTTTTGCAGAAGCCAGGAATGAGTAGGTACATACAACAATTACAAGCCTCAGTGCTCCAAGAGTGTCATCAGTTAATCAGGGTCAAAGAGACTGCTGCTCTGAAGGAAAACACCATGTTCTGGCAACAATACTATAAAGAAAGACAAGAGTATAATCCCTTTAGCCCTGATAATCTTCAAACTACACTATCCAGAATACCAAACTATATCAGATGCATTCAGCAATGCACCCAGAATTGGATTGGTTATCATTTTCACTTCCCTGTCTTATGGATGCCAGCAGAACGATATCAGCCTCATTACAGATTGGCTAACAGAGATGAGGCAGCAGCATGGCAGAAATTGCAAAGTAACCAGGGATTCAGATCTTCGACAGAGGCCACCTTCCATAGTTATTGCTTGAGTAACTGGCATGCAAACAGTCAGTACTCAGACTCTGACTCGGACTAAAAGTTGCCTGAGGACATGCAACCCTTTCAGCTGGGGGGGATGTTAGGACCTCACAATGTACCATTTTGACCATACATTTTGACACCACTTTACTCTTTATAGTTCATATTTAAAGCTTACATTATCATTTCCATCCATTTTATCCAAAGATAATCTATGAAAGGATCGCGTTGCTGAAACAGTCGAACCCGTTGTTGAAACAGTCACTAGTCACGCAAATCCCGTAGCTGAGACAGTTCGTGATTTGCGATCTTCAAAACGTATTTTAAGGATGATGGCAACCAGATGAAGACAAGCAAGGGAAGCTGTTACATGGACCGTTTTGAAGCTATTATTTTTGTACCTATTGTAACAACATTCCAGGATGGAAAAATAGAAAAGACCCTGTATTAAAAAAAGAGATTAGATTTGGATAAAAATAGGATTTCTCTGATGTAACTATAATAGATGTATCCTCTTTAAAAAGAGGAGACATCATCATTAGGAGGGGGACTGCGGGAGTACATTTCTTGAAGAAAGAAAGAGCCTCTGCTCTGTTGTAATGTATCACTTTTTGACAGATGAATAAAAGTCTATTTTGAGCGCTTCAATTTAACTTCTTTCCTTGGGGAATCTTGTGAGAAGGATAGGGCCTGCCTTCATCACAAGATTCACCCAATTGCTCTTGTAGTCTGTTACTCTTTATGTTATTCACACCGTAATCTAACCTTGTTTGCTGAAGAATTACTTATGCAGTTCTGTGTTTCTTATTAAGAACTTTGTTTTCTTTAACATTGCATTATCTTTATACCATTCATTCTTAAGAAGCTGAGAGTTACTTTATTTTTAGTTATTTGTTTATCAGATGAATGTGTGATAGATTGATACCGGGAAGCAGGTGCTGAAGATTCCTGTTTGAAGGAATAGGGTCCTGTTCTCCATAGGTTGATCTTCTTTTTCCACAGTGTGATTGATATTAGGAAACAACTGCTGAAGATTCATGCTTAAGGGAATAGGGTCCTATTTTTCGTTGATTAATCTTTTTCTACAGTGTGATTAATATCAGGCAAAAGATGCTGAAGATTCCTGCTTAGAGGAATAGGGTCCTGTTCTCTGTTAAGGTTGATTGATCTTCTTTTCTGTAGGATGATTTCCTTTCATTATCTTTCCTAGGATCTTTTTAATGAAAGTCTGCAATAGAGGGATTGTTTCTGCTGTAACACAAGTAGGCTTCAGCTTTGCTAAAGTGGGGTGTGAATAGTTTAATATTTGTGTGATTAATACTACAATATTTCTTTGCTTTTGGAATTGAGCATATCTAGTGCGTGATTGTCTTTGGAATAAACAAACCTTCCTGGGTTGAGAATTTATGTGGTGCTTGAATTGCTAAAATAATTAAAGCGACCAACGCAGCCCAAAATGGAAACAGCTACACCAAAACTAAAAACCTTGGTGAATTCACAGGAGAGACACCAACCAGGAACACACCAGAAAACCTTAACACGAACATCAACTGGATAAGCATATGCCAACATACCTCCACCTATAATGACAATATACCTTAGCGCCTGCTCTTCGACCACCCATGATTACCACACAGTCCAAGGTCCCTCGACCAAGATCCAGCCCAAAACTATACCTTCTAAGAAAAAACAGAAATGGTCAAGTTGACCCCGGATCTCTACAGCAACAGAAACACCTACCTATGTCCCACCACCTTTTGCAAAATTGAACCTGAAAGCTTTTCCACGGTCTATAGCACCAACAAAAATCTGAAAAAAAGATGCAGAGACAAAAAGCCAAATATCTCAGGTCCAAAGATTCACAAGAATGACAATGTGGAATTTGCTAGCACAGAGCCATCATGGGAATCCATCAAATTCAGGAAAAATATTATACTTACTCCCACCAGTTCATAAATTCTAGAAACATCATCTCTCCCAGCCTACCCGTCCCCTGTTAGCAACTATGAAACATACTGGTTAAATATCTCCTGAAATGCCTCAGGAGAAGAAGATCTGATATGATGCAGAGAGAACAACACCATTACTCTGAAACTTCTCAACATGTCATTATATCTTACGTGCAAGGTGGAGCGATTATTTCCATGTGAATTATACACCTCCCCTACCTGGCGCCAGAAGGAGGGATCAACAACAACAACACAGATGAATCCTATTAGGATTCAGTGGAGATCAGATTTTTTATTTTGGCACCTTGTAGTTCAATTGACGGGAAGTTTGGTAAGATCAATCCAAACAAACGTTAATGTTGTGGACATGTATTACCTATTAATAAATATACCAGATGTTTTAGGTGTCGCTGCTTTATTAAGGGAGCAACAATGGCAAGCAATAAGTTGACTCTATTATAAATCTAGTAGTAACTCAAGTTCAGCAAAATTCCATACACTTCGCTACTTTGACGTTGGATACCTTAAAAATTTCAAGCAATGAAGCTATTCCAAAGTCTATGGGTATTTTGCAATTCAGCATATAGACAGTTTGAGAAAAAATAGGTCGTTTCATAATGGGAGGCAGTGAGGGATAAACTGCGAGGATAGGAGGATAAATAAAGTCGTTGGGTGTAACATTGATGAGGAAATTTTGTATTTCTGCAAGAAACATTTGGGGGTAAATCAGGAAGCATTCACCAATCCCTGGCTTAATATGATCATCAATGACACAAGATCCAAACTAGAAAATGAGGACAAGTGTTTTTCCATCATTATTGGAGACCTTGTTGATCTTGTAGAGGGCGGTCCCTGCTATCAAATTTTCACTAATTATTTCTATGAACTAGTGGTGAAGCTAAAATTAAGTCACGAGGAACTCAATCTCATCTCATCAAATCACAATTAAAGAGGATTGTGGAGAGATAGAAGAACACAAGGGAGGTGCCGAGGCTGCTAATTTTAGCAGATTGCCACTGATCTTGTCTCCAATACTTTCAAATTTGCGAAGAATGGGTACATTTTATTTGTGTTCATCTTGCATGACATATGGGAGTTTTAACACATAGGCTCTCTACCCACAAATTTGGAGAGGATCCTACCATAAATAATTACAATTCATCCAAATCCCCTAAGTGGTGCAAAAGCTACAGATACAAGAAACAACCGGGAACCCTTCGAGATATTACATGAGGTTGGTGGTTGACAGATGTTGTAAAACTCGTAGTTGGTGTGGAAGATACAGAGATTGGAATTCCTCTTCTTGCACAACATCGAGTTTTCACACTATTTATGCAGGAAGACATCTCTACATCTCGAAATTATGAAGGGTAATGAAGCTACGTCTAACACTTGTCCCACGGATGAGAGAAAGCCCATGGATGGAAACATTGAATAAAGAGGAGCAAGGATATCCTATAAAATCCACTCTCTTGGAAAATTAGTGGAACTTGAGTGGAGGCTAGGATGAGATATTTGATCGGCTGTTGAGAGCTAAGAGTACTCAGATCTTGGTAACTAGTAGAGGGAGTTGTAGTGAGGCTAGGGTTTTGCATCAAGCATTGGTAAAAATAGCCCACGTTTCATTGTTGGGTTTTGAAGAGTTGCAAGATTTGTATTTGAGGTTGCAATAACACTAATAAGATATTCTTATTTTCAGGCACTGATTCGCATGCTTGCTCATGGTGGTAGTATTAGTTGTATGAAATTTCGGTATGATTGTATGGGTGTTTTCATATACGCAATTATGTTATGGACTGATTCATAGTTTTTGCATGTATGTTTTGATTTCGATGCTATAAGGTAAAATGCTTGGGTTTTTGGTTATCGTATATCCCTCTCAAGGCTTTCCGGTGCCTGAGGCAGACAGTAAGATTAGCTGTATAGTTCACAAATATGGCATATACATGTTCATATTAACTTGAAACAACTTGACAGGATGAGATAGAAAATTACCTCTTTTATGATCTTGGAATCCCTTGGAGAGCGCTAGGCAGTGAATAAGGAGTTCGTCTTCACCGGCTCCAAATCTTGGTCCTGTGATCAATCAAAGCACCCGTGTAATTTCTAACATAACATATATCCTACCAATTAAGCCAATATATAATAAACATTTAAATTGTGCACATCTAAGCCATTCATCTCATGCTATATAAGTGATTAAATATTAATGAAAATATCAACGCATAGAATGGACAAAACATATACAGTTATATTGATTTGTAAAAAGGATGATTACAACCGTCAGTTGCACCAAGCCCTCCTCAGCCTTCCAATCTCTCTATCTCTCAATGTGGTGATGTCTTGATCAAGAATTTCTCAATGAACCTCTTTGATCTTTGACCTTCACACTACAACAATGATCTCTACTTCACAAGTATTCAAAGACTTGATAATCCTTCGACCTTGAACCAAGAGCCTTCAACTCCATTTTATAGGAGATGGAGAGAGCAATCATTGCCCTTCTCTTTCCACCAGTTCTTGAAATGAAAAAACCAAGATGTTTCCCCAACCTCCATGATTTTTCCATGATTGAGAGTTTAGTTGTTTATGGAAATGCCCAATAAGAGATTAGTGCTTTGCAGTTTCCTTTTTGTACTGACTCTCTTGTGAAAAAGCTGGAGATTCAAATCATTCTCCACGGGTTTTTCCCATTTCAAACTTAAAACACGAGTAACACTGCTCTCTAGTGTAAATAGAGCATTTCCCTAGCCACTAATGTGGCCCATTCAATGATCAGTTGCGTTATAATGCTCTTGTGTTGTTATAGAGAGGCGTTACCTTGGCAGAAATAGGTTTAATTTAGGTATTTGTATTCCTTACATATTTGTATTCTCCTCTGAGCTGATGAGGAGGTATTTTGACCTGTAACAGATGCCCCCTAAAGCGTGAGGTCAGAGACGAAGAAGATGGCCGAAATACTTTACAAAGTGTGTAGTAGAGATAAAGAGATTGAAAGACTGAGGAAAACTTGAAACAACAACATATGTCAGAAAATATAGTATCTGCCTTGAGTCGGGCATTCCCATGCTCAGTAGCTTAAACAACATGATTTCTCTAGAATAGAGATATGAAGAATCTGTCCACCAATGAGCACAATGTGGAAGTGTCTGTCATAATAGGATCAGGCTGAAGAAGCTGTCTCCATAAACAATATCGCAACTTGGGGAAGGAAACACAACTTTAATGATGTAGCATTTGCCCCAAGGTCTTGACCACCGCTTCACTTAAACTGCATATTCCTCAACATGTGAATGAAGGAGTTGTCATCAAACATGTGAGAAATCATCTGATTACCAGTCGATAATGAAAACTGTTAACAGACGCGAAGGTGGCCACCGATAATGATGATGGTCCCTAAGATGCACAGTACAATCTAGCGAGTGTGAATAAAATGAGTTGAAGTCAAACACTCATAGAATCATTCGACTAGGAGCCAATGATGAAGACTCCTGATCAAACAAAAGACTACCTGCCACTGATTTTTGCAAGTATCTGGGTACTGATGGGTTTCTGGATCAACTTCCTATATAAGATGCTAAAGTCGATAGGAAGAGATCTGTTGAAAGGTAGGCACTGAGGCATCCTACATCAATCAACATGAAATGGAAATCAACTGATTTATGATTGAGATAATGAAGAGTAAATGGGGACATCGGATGACAAATAATTTCTGGCATAATGAGCGGTTTGGTTGATAACAGGAGCAGTAGATAGCGAGATTTGCTTGAAAAATAGAAGGCATTGTAACAGGGTACTAGGCAGCTAAGGCTTAATGAACACCAAAGATTGTGTTAGGATTTTTCCAGTGCAGGTACACTGGGAAATGAAGGCTAATACTCATAGATGGTAGGGTTTAGCTGGCTGTGAAAGAGTTTTCTGGGAAGTGCCATGTTCAAGAATTTTGCTGCCAAATCGACCTTTTCTGAAATGTAATAGAGGTAGTATCCATTTTGTCCAAATTTTTCCCAGTCTGATTAATTTTAACGAGTCTAGACAAGTAAACTCGGTGAATTTTTCATATTTAGAGAGTCTGAAAAATATCATAAAAGACGACTCTGTGCCCCATCTGATTAGATTTAACAAGTCCAGATGGGCAAACTCGGTGAATTTTTCATGTTTCGAGAGTCTGAAAAATGTCATAAAAGACGACTCCGTGCCCCATATGATTAGGTTTAACGAGTCCAGATGGGCAAACTCGGTGAATTTTTCATGTTTCGAGAGTCTGAAAAATGTCATAAAAGATGACTCTGTGCCCCATCTGATTAGGTTTAACGAGTCCAAATGGGAAAACTCGGTGAATTTTTCATATTTAGAGAGTCTGAAAAATATCATAAAAGACGACTCCATTGGGGTACCTTTGTCATGTCTTGATAACCGGGCACCGCAAAGGGATAATAGTAAGCCCGAAACAGTTCATTTTCCGTAAGTTAGTCCATCGAAGCCAGAAAAGTGAGAAATCTATGTTTGATGGACGTATACCTCATTTTTTTATGAGTACGAGGAGACAAAGTAAACTCAATACTCTTTGTGAAAGTTCAACAAGTTTGACAAAGAAAAAATCGGTGCCCTCCGTGAAATTTTAACGAGTCACGCGGAGAAAACTCGGTCACTTTTCTGTTTAAAGAGCTTTGAAAAAGAGGAAAAGAATGGCTCCTTACTCTCTGTCATGGTAGTTTAGCGAGCCTAACAAAGGAAACTCGGGGTTTTTTCAGTTTTATGAGCTAGAAAAAGATCCCTAAAAAGAAAGCTTAGTGCTTCTTCATAGTTTTAATGAGTCTGAAGAAGAAAACTCTAGGTTTTTTGGATTAACAAGCAAGAAAAAGACCATAAAAAGAATGCTCGATATCAACTTCGTATAAGTTTAATGAATCCGAAGAAGGGAACTCGAGGTTTTTCAAATTAACGAGCAAGGAAAATACTGTAAAAAGAATGCTCGACACTTCTTCGTGTAAGTTTAACGAGCCTGAAGAAGAGGACTCGAGGTTTTTCGGATTAATGAGCAAGAAAAAGACCGTAAAAAGAATGCTCGAAATTTCTTGATCTCTTTTTCATTAATAGAAGAATCTATTTCGGGAATTTTCTTGTAAGACCAAGCAAACACATTGCGGAATTCCTTGAAAAGGGATGTGAAGCATGTAATTTCCTCAGGATTGCAATTGGCTCCAATTTGAATGTTTTCCATGATACCCATTTTGACTAAGATATCAATGAGCATTGTCTTAGAAAGATTACCCGTGTTCCCTTCTGACTCGATAGTTTGAACCGTCGTGTAAGTGGAGGGAACCATCTCAGGTGGGTCAAAGGATGGGATTTCAGTAGTTATCACGTTCGAGTCAATGATCGAGGCGCGATGGTGAAACTCTCCCCAAGGTCATTCTTCTAGAGACATGATCTCTCGAATAGCTTCGTCTGTAGGCAAGACTTCATTGAGGAGATCCTTAGATAGAACTATGATGGGTGGGAGTTTTGTACCGTTGGTCGAAACCATAGCAGTGGAGGGTTCAGATGTGATTTGGATGGCTTGGTAGGCCAACTCTGTTGGTGAGAGCGGCATCTGATTTCCGTAGGAATCAATTTCTGAAGGTGTCGGGATGATCCATGGGTCGATAGAGCCATCCAAAGTGGTGGATATCATTGCAACCGTATTTGGGATCTGTGGCAGCGAGAGAGGAAAACAACCTAGTAGGGAAGATGTCTTCAGAAGACCGGTACCGATATTGATGTAAGAGTCAGGAAAGCCTCCTATTAGGGGTACAGTGCTACTTGGTAATGTGGTATAATCAGGGGTGCAGAAGGATAACTGATCCACTATGACTATTTTCCCATCCAATGGAAATAGGATGAGTTGGAAGACCGAAGAAACAATGGCAGTCATGGCATAAGACCAACTACGACCAACTAATAGATTATAGTCGAGATGGCGCTCTACAACTTCAACGTCCACGTTTACCGTTTTCCCACCCAGAGTGATGGGAAAGCTAGCAAGGTATCCTTTTGGGAGGAACGTGTGGCCATTGAAAGCTTTGAGGGAATTCGACGGTAGGGTGAGGGTAGGAGAACCTAAATTGAGCCAGCAAGCTTGTGACATAACGCAGGTCGAAGCACCTTCGTCTATGACAGTGCGATGGATTGGTATCCCTTTCGACACAACCTGCAACTGGAATGCGAGTTGGTGTGAGAGGCGAGGTTTAGACTTTTCCATATCAAAGATAGCTAGCATGGAATCCTGGGGGTCTATTCCACCAATGGCCGAAAGCAAGGCTTTCCTTTGTGCTGGACAGGTTTGTAATACTTCGAGAGCAGACATAGCTGACGGTGCCTGCGCCAAATCTTCTACAATGTTGTAGTTTTGGGCTGCACATGCAGAGGTGTTATGAGTCGTGCGTCGAAGTATCCCTTTTGGGGGACGAATCACGGGGTCAGCAGTAGGCTGTTCGATATTCAAATCGTTGGGCGCCGGTGGATTCAAACTAGTACCAGGTTCTTGAGCATCTATGGTAGGATTTCCATAAAGCTTGGCTCATGTTTGAAGTTCAACACTCTCAATGCCATAAATGGCGGATGGTCCTTCATCCGAGGGATGCGAACCACCATTGCCCCGTTTTTGGGGTTGTGGCAGGTTTTCAACCATGTGTTGATGTTGCTGCTGCTGATTAGGGAAAGGATTATGAAGAACGACAGGTGTTCGCCCAGAATCCTTGTTGGCAATAAAATCAGTGCATTCCTGTAGCTAAGGACATTTGTATGTCAAGTGGTCCTTCGCACAGATTTTGCAAGGAAATTTCTTGGGTTTATCCTTCCCTTTATCATTGTTGGCAACGTTTTTCTGATTAGGGTTATTTTGATTATCTGACCTCTCTTCCGAAGAAGATGTCTTTTTCTTGTTCTTCTTATTTTTCCTGCTAGGATTTTGTGAGGTTTGCAAAGAATTGACCTCAGCAGCAGGAAGAGTAGTCGTTTGGTGTGGGGCAGTGGCAGCCGAAGATGGCTGGGAGGCTTGCCCCTGAGACTATTTTGTGGCCACACTGGAGATTGTGCCAACGAGACCGTCAGCATGTGCTCCGGTTTTCTGAGTGGCCAAAGGGTTTAGGTTACCAGGGGCATTGGGGAGTAGATCGTATAGCATGCCAGATTGTGAATAGATTAAATCCAAATGCTGAGCACAAAGAATGCATTGATCTTCTGTAACTGCACCGGAAAGGCCAATGTCTTTAGAGATGTGGGGTAATAGAGACTTGCAAAACCAATTAGCTAAGATATGGTTCGGGATTGGCGCTTTGACTAGCCTCCTCCTACATCTCCATTCATGAATGTGATCAGAGATATGGGTGGCAGTGTCTTGCCGCATCAAGGTTAACAGTTCCGTTCTTGTTTCAAATCTGATTGGTAATTGGAATTTCTTTAGAAACTCCATTTCTAAAGCGCCAAAAGTGTTGATGGCGGTGCGTGGCAATTCAATATACCACTTGGCGACATTTTCTGTGAGGGTGTGGGGAAACAGTCGAATTCGGATACTATCATCTACCATGGAATTGGATATAGACCATAGATGAAAGGTAGTGATGTGTGCGGCTGGGTCGTCCCCTTGTTTCCCGTCGAACTTCGGGATGTCAGAAGGAATCTTATGCAGTACTAGAGGCCAAAGCGGGTTGTGATTGATGGGGTCGTTAGTCAGTTTATGGATATCGGGAATGTCCAAAGCTGCCAAAAATGGCAATTGTGGATTTTCCCTCGAATCTAACCAAGTTAGTATGGGCTGACTAGTTATACCATAGGGCCCACCCATCAACGTGTTACGAGGAGGATAAGTGGGACTTTGATAAAAACTTCCGATAGGTGGAGGAGTAGGGACATACTGTTGTTGTCCATAGGGCATATTGTATTGCGGGGCGAACGGTTGGTTTCCCCCAGTATAAAAGTGCCCTCCCATTCTAGATGGAGGTTAGGGTTGGTTAGTCCAAATGGATGCAATAGAGTTACCTGGAGGCATGCTACTACTTGCATAGTTTGGCAATGGCATAGACCCTACACCTATATTTGAACCACTTAAGGGAAAATTATTGACAATAGGTTGTCCCATTTGTCCTAAGGATTGCAGGGGAAGCGAAATGTTCCCTGCTACTTGAGTGCTGGTGACACCGCCCCCTGGTATAGTGGCCAAGGGGTTTGAACTCAGTAGAGGGTTCCAAACGAAAGGGTTGCTAAAAGGCACCAAAGTAGTCATACTCGTGGGAGGAGCTACTGTGGGTCCCAACGTGGTCACAGTAGAAGTAGATGCCGAAGGATTCGGTAAGCTACTGAAAGTTGTGATGACCGTAGTGTTGGGAGTAGGTATATGTTGACTACTGGGGTTACCTAGTGATGGCATAGAACTGACCACCGGCGGGGAGGATGGTGGAAAAACTGGGATGGTTGCCATTGGCATCGACCTTGTGGATGCTGGTGGTGAAATGGATGTTTGTGCGGCCGAAGACATATCTTGGCGTGGTGGAATCTGAACTATCACAGGCCCCAACAGATCAATGAGTGGAGGATTGTAATGAGGTACAACCCCTTCTGTGAAAGGGTCCTCTGGAAGTTCCGTGTGATATGAGGCTATGTGAAAATCAGGGTTTGTCAATGGAGAATACTCTTTCAAAGAAGACACGGGTTCACCAAGGTTCAGTTCTTCCTCAAGAATCAAAGGAGGTAGACCTTGCTATCATCGAGATAGACGGCGTGGGTCGGGTGACGCCATGGTGACCTGTTTATTTTTAACAAATTTTAGTAAATTTTGATGTATTATAAAGTCTCAATGACAATAACCACACACCTAAAAAAAAATACTCTCTAAAACCAATCAGCAAGCAGCCAGAATAGGGTGCCCTGTCTGAGTACTACCATTTGCTGGTGATGAAATCCAATATCACAATAGTATACAGAGAGGGTTGGTCGAAAGTATAGTTACGGTCACTCTAGAGCTTTGCCTGAACCTCAGACGATATGTGTAAGTACTCTCGTGAAGACGAGTACCCTCCTAAAGACCAAAGACTGAGTGGGTCCATCTGTTTCAGGTACCAGGATAGCCCGTCCCAGTCATCTTGTGTAAGTCCCTAAAAAGTATGGCCACTAAAGATACCTCAAATCACAGACATCATCAGGGGGGTCCACGGTCAAGGATAGTGTGCTATATGGGAAAAATACCTAGATCCCCGATCTAGTTTCGACATCCCCGAAGGGAACCCCAATATATAACACACCCACTAGATGCAGTCGAAGGCGGGCTACCTTCTTGTGCACCCAAGTGTTGTCTTGCGCTGAGCTCCGGTAAAGGAACGGTCTTGATAATATGAGTGCAGTAGGATTTCGCTCATTAATGACTCTAGTTTCAAGTTTTGAGATCTTGGGTGATTTTCTCACTTTTCCTAACCCAAGATCCTAGCCTGAACTACTGTTTGTGTGAGCTCAAAAAAGAGTAATGTGATTGATTTTATTATCGCTTGATTTTTAGTGTACTTGATTATTATTCTTGCGGAGGGGGAGTGGACGTATGAAATGTAATGAGACTCTGACTCAAGAAACCATGCAAAACATGCTCTAAATATTCAATTCGATGAAGAGTATTTCTACAAGGAGAAGTTTATTTTCAACATCCATGCACTAACATTCAAATAGCACAGTTCAACTTTAAATATTCATACTTCTATCTACCTCTTCTTAACAGTCTATGAATTGAAATTTCAGAATTAACTCAGCTAGATGCGGAAAACACTAAAAAAAAAAATTCTTCTCTAAAAATTAAATGCTTTTGACACTAACTTTTCAAACAAGAGCAAACAAACAGAAATTCCAGCTTAGTAAACAAGCACAGGGATTCAGTCAAGGAGATATACTGATGGCCAAAAAACTTTGCAGCTAAAACACAATCACAGCAGTGAACAACAAGTTTTGGTTGAGTAACGCACTGTCTCTGAGTAAATACAGCGTTAATCCAGAGACTAACACACTGTATTTAAGTATAGATAGTGTTATAATGCACTGGAAAACCTACAGGGGTAGCGTTAGCCAGGGTAAAGTTTTTCAGATGGTCAAACAGAAACAGGATTGAACTCTGCGAGCTTTTGAAATGTCTACTGGGCACAAATACTGGTCGGAAGGTTCTGTGAACAGAGGAAAGAAGAAAGGAGGGAAGGAATAGTCCGAAAACTATGGGGAAACTCCCCAACGGAGTCACCAATTCTACTATAGGGTAAAATGCTTGGGTTTTTGGTTATCGTATATCCCTCTCAAGGCTTTCCGATGCTTGAGGCAGATAGTAAGATTAGCTGTATAGTTCACAAAGATGGCATATACATGTTCATATTAACTTGAAACAACTTGAGAGGATGAGATAGAAAATTACCTCTTTGATGATCTTGGAATCCCTTGGAGAGCGCTAGGTAGTGAATCAGGAGTTCTTCTTCACCGGCTCCAAATCTTGGTCCTGTGATCAATCAAAGCACCCATGTAATTTCTAACATAACATATATCCTACCAATTAAGAAAATATATAATAAGCATTTAAATTGTGCACATCTAAGCCATTCATCTCATGCTATATAAGTGATTAAATATTAATGACAATATCAGCGCATAGAATGGACAAAATAGATACAGTTCTATTGATTTGTAAAAATGAGGATTACAACCGTTAGTTGCACCAAGCCCTCCTCAGCCTTCCAATATCTCTATCTCTCAATGTGGTGATGTCTTGATCAACAAGTTCTCAATGAACCTCTTTGATCTTTGACCTTCACACTACAACAATGATCTCTAATTCACAAGTATTCAAAGACTTGACAATCCTTCGACCTTGAACCAAGAGCCTTCAACTCCATTTTATAGGAGATGGAGAGAGCAATCATTTCCCTTCTCTTTCCACCAGTTCTTGAATAGAAAAAACCAAGATTTTTCCCCAACCTCCATGCTTTTGCCATGATTGAGAGTTCAGTTTTTTATGGCAATGCCCAATAAGAGATTAGTGCTTTGCAGTTTCCTTTTTGTATTGACTCTCTTGTGAGAAAAAGCTGGAGATTCAAATCATTCTCCGTGGGTTTTTCCCGTTTCAAACTTAAAACACGGGTAACGCTACCCTATAGTGTAAACAGAGCGTTACCCTAGCCACTAACGTGGCCCATTCACTAATCAACTACGTTATAATGCTCTTGTGTTGTTATAGAGAGGCGTTAGCTTGGTAGAAATAGGTTTAATTTAGGTCTTTGTATTCCTTCCATATTTGTCTTCTGCTCTGAGCTGATGAGGAGGTATTTTGACCTGTAACATTCGAATCGGTATTTACTTGTTCCTTGCCATGTTGGTGATATATTGTGAAATACTTTGCAATTAACTTTTGACATGTTATGTATGATTGGGTTTTGGCTCACCGATCCCTCTCATGGTGTACCCCTTATTATTGCTGCTTAGACTTGCTAGTATCTCTCTTTGAAGTTTGTCAATATTGGGATGATTTTGTTTCACTATTTGGTCATTTCACCCTAGTCCCCACTTCATCACCTTCTCATTTGACAGCCAAGAGAAAAACCACTTACAGCGACAGCTGGGCCCACATACCTGATGGGGCTCCTATCCCAAATGTTGTGAGGGCTAATTGGGACCTCTCACTTGGGAGACCCCCTTGTTTTTTGCGGTACAATGTTTCCCGTCAATACCATCCTAGGAAACCTCTACACTCTTTTCACTGTCTCACTCTGATCTAAGCAAGTTTGGTCCAATTTTAAGCCACTTCCTGACCTCTTCCTGGCCAACCTTGCGGACGCATTCTTGGGCTAATTGAGCCCCTATTAATTAGGAAATTCCCATCAATATATTGCACAATACATCCAAGGAATCCTAATGACCTGATGCATGACCTGTATAATTTTCTAATTATACAAATGATAATTATATTCCCTTTAACCCCATTCTCAACTGGGCCTTCCTTAGAACTGACATGCAACAACTATTTATAGTGAATTATTAGTTATCTCATTGATCACTACGTGTGAATTAAATCATATTTAATTCGCTGGAACTATCACTAGCTCATATCTTAGTTAGAACTAGTTAAATTGTTTTTAACTCAAATAATTGAGTTAATTAATAACATCTCAAAATATATTGCAATTGGACCCCTAAAACTTAGAGTGGACTCTACATGCCTCCAGTTTGACCCTCGAATTGAATTGACTGAGATAAATAATCCTTCATGACTGAGTTAACACTTACAAGTTGTCATGTGATGTGGAATTACAATTTACTTCTAATTGAATTAAGGGAAAATTAAATTAGAAGCCCTCTTGGAGTGCCATTCTTGCTGCCATTTCAACACTCCCTCTCAACAAGAAAGGGATTACCTACTACCCCGATCCTGTCTCTGTGGAACTTGAATTTTCTTCTTGATAGTGTCTTCATCAATATGTATTCATCCTGCTCCTCCGTGGGATTGTACTCTAATGACATATTTCACTTCTGCACACAAACTATGAGATGGAGATACCAGATATTAATATGCTTGGACCTGTCATGAAAAAATGGATAGAGTTTGATGCAACTCTGGTTATCACAATAAATCACCTTTGGATCCATATGTTGACTAAACAAACCAACAAGTATCTTCCTCATCCAGATGGCGTCACATGTTTATTGATTGGCTTCCATGTACTGTACATCTGCTGAAATGAGTGCAACTCATCTCTGTTTCTTGTTGTACCATGAAACTACTATTGATCCTATGCTAAAGATGCCCCCTGATGTTCTCTTCCAGTCAGATGGAATCCCTGCCAAATCTGCATCAGTGAAGCCTTGAAGCTTCACTCCCTTTGTTTGTTTGTACCATAGCACATACTTTGTAGTGCCTCTGAGGTATCTCGACACATGCTTTCTTTCCTTCCAAAGGATCTTGGTAGGCTTAACCATGGCTTGACTAAGCTGGTTAACTGCATATCATATGTTTGGTCACGTTTTCACCAAATACATGAATGAACCCACAAGCTGCCTGTAAAAAGTAGCATCTAGTACTTTGCCTGAAGTAGCATCCTCCTTTCTCTGGTTTCCTGCTAGAGGAGTCTCCATGGGTTTGTTGCCCTCCATGTGTAACTTCCTAAGGAACTTGTTGGCATAGTTTCCTTGAGATACAAATAACTCCCCATCTCTTTTCCATATTTCCAATCCCAGAAAATAGTGCAAGAACCCCATGTCCTTCATCTCAAATTTTCTTGCAATATCCTCTGTACAAGACTTGATGAGTTTCTCATCACCTGTCAGTATCACATCATTGACATAAAGTAAAATAATCAAATTTTTACCTTCTACCACAGTATGATAAATGTTTTCTTTTGCTTCACTCTTGGTGAATCCCAACCCTGTGAAATAGTTGTCGATCCTAGTGTACCAAGCACGAGGATATTTCTTTAGCCCATACAGTTCTCTCTTGAGTCTGCAAACATGTGACTCCATATCAAAGGTCTCAAAACCTTCCACTTTCTCAATGTACACTTCTTCCTCAATGACCCCATTGAGGAAGGTTGTCTTTACATCCATCTGATGTATCTACCATCCCATCTGTGCTGAGAGTGCAAGGATGGATCTCATAGATGAGTACCTTGTGACTGGTGAAAAAGCCTCATCATAATCAATCCCCTCAACATGAGAGAACCCTATAGCCACAAACCTCGCCTTTTGCTTCTCCGCACCCCCATATATTTCCTTCTTTACCTTGTAGATCCACCTGGATCCTACAACTAAATTCCCCTCTAGCCTTGAGAAAAATTCCCATGCACTATTTCTAATAATGGAGCCATAATCCTCAACCATGGCATCAACCCAAAATGTTTGTTGCACATCTTTCTCAAAAGAGGATGGTTCTATCTCTACACCTTTTCTCATAAGATCCATGCATCCAGTGTACCTCTTTGGGCACCTTCTCTGCCTGCAATGTGATGTGGGTGCTCCCACATTCTCTCTAGCATCAAGCGACGACCTGTCAACCTCTCTAGTGCACTTCCTTCCATCTGAGGATGTCTTTGCATGATTGGTTGCTTCCACTCTCTACACCTATACTTGTGGCTACTACACATCTTGAGGTTCTTCTTTTAGAACCAATATATCCTCAATTGCATGCAACTGAAGCTCCCTATCAAGGGAAATTCACATGGCATTTTCTTCATCGAATTTCACATTTCTTTTGACCACTGTCATCCTGTGTGTTGGAAAGTACATGATACAGATCTTGGGGTTAGGCCCCCAAGATCTAAAAAATTGAAATGGATCTAGCAAGATCTACAAGATTGGAATCCCAGAAAAAGGAGAGAACACATTAAATAAAACAAAAAATATATATATTTTTATTAAAATACAGAATAATTGTAGAAGCTACATTGTGGTAGACAAACTTTCCTTTTACAAAATACGACTTGTTACTTATAGTATTTTTTTGTTACAATACCACAAGTAAATTCCATGGATGGGTAAATACCATGGGTGAATAAATACCATGGGAATATTTCACTTACAATACCATGGGTGGATGCCATTTACAACGCCAAATTTCATGTGTAGATGAATACCATGGGTGGATACATACCATGGGTGAATGAGTACCATGGATAGATGTCACTTACAATACCATGGGCGGATAAATACCATGGTTGTAGGAATTTTTCCATTCAGATCATTCCTCCCTCCTTAAGAAGTAATGGTCTCCATTGCGTGAAGTTCCCTATTGAGAATCCTTTGTTGAATATGAAGAGCCACTGAAGAGAATGGTTTTGTGTGTTTAAACCATAACCATGATGAACGAAGATCCGAAGAGAGAGATACCCTATAATTATTGTGACAAACTATGGTACTAACAGTGTGCAGCCTAGAAAATGGAATTTGATGAAGTGTGGGTTTGTGAGTGACCCATAACCATGACAAATGAAGATCCTATTAGCCACCTATAAAAATTTGTCATATCAAATGGTGGCTAAATATTTTTTAGCCTGCAAGAAACAATTCATGTCCAAATTGTGATTTTTTGAAGTCTTATGATGATAATTACCCTTTGAGTTAATCTTCACTGCTCTTTCACTATTAATCCTAAATTACCTGCTGATTACTAAGAGAAAAATTGCTTAAGAAGCTCCATTTTCCCTCATTTCACCTCTCCATTTCACTCTCTAATTTCATCCATAAAAATATCTTCATTTCACTTCTAAATTGTTCCAAAACCCTCTTAAACCTTAAATCTCCCTTTATTTGGTTTAAAAGCCTTTTCTTTCATCTATCAGAACCCTATTCAGGCCTTAAAAATCTGTGTTTTTGGCCTTAATACATTTTTCTGCACTATAAAGTTTTTAAGCCCCCGAGAGCTTATTTCCTTTAGCCCCTTCCTCCATGCATCCTAAAGCCCCGCAATCAGGCGCTAAAGGACTTGAAAATCCTTCCCGAACCCTTACTTTCCTGCTTTTTCCCTCTTTCCTGACATTGTGGTCTAAACAAATCTAGACCATTGATCTTTGCAGATCAATGGCCATCGGGCCCCATCCTTCCTCCCATTCACTCTGCCTTACCTTTTCCTCCATCCATCTATCTGCTCCTCCTTTTAAATCTTGATCGTCCATCTGAGAAATCCTACGATCGGGACTTAACCCGATAAGCCAACACCCGTTCACTATGCAACGAAACAACTTGCGTCATCATGGACCCCGCATGAATTTCAACCCCACATCTCTTAGCCCATCGCGTGCTATTCGCATCGTCAGATCTGGAGCCTCCGATCCAACGGTTAACGATGCGTATCACAAAATTTTTGCGCCTAAAGTTTAATGCTAAATTTTTTTGCGAAATAGGCGATTTTAATTTTCCACGTCTCGACCGATGTATCATATCGCACTCCATCCACAAAATACCGCCTACCCCACAAATGCAATGAAAAAACCATTAATGGTTTTCCCGAAACCACTTATTCTCAATTCGCGCCTGAAATCAAATTTAAACCTTTGTTTTGTTTTCTACCACGGTTTTTCTCCTTACACTACTGCATCCATTCATCCTCACAGTTCCAGACCGCCTCCATAAACCCTCCAACGCAGTTTTACCACAATTCGCAGGGTTTTTATAATTATTTTTGTGTTTTGCAGGGTTTGATGGTGTGGCTCTATGTATTTCCACAGTCACAGACAGGTGACCAGTTCAGTCCAAAATGATGATTATGTGGCTTAAATCGACGAAGGAAGGAACCAGCGGGTTTCCAAATTCAGGTTATCAGTGGATCGCGACCCCTGATCTTAGATGAAACCCTCCAACTGACAGAAAACCACCCATGCCAGTGAAACAAAGCATTAAAGTGTATCAGAATGAAGAATCAACAATAAAGGGATTAATGCCTAAACCTGAAGATTAGGGTTTTTAATCCACGAGTTAAAGAGATTAAGGCAGTGTTAAAGAATGAAGACCTGAAGATGAAGATCAAGGATTAATTAAGCCTAAGATCAGCTCAAGAACAAATTAAAGTGTTTTAAACTAAAACAGAGAAAAATATCAGTAAAAGAAGCCTCGAATGCCACATCATAGGGGGCTAATTGAATCCTCAACCTACCAAAAATGCCACTTGTAACCTCTCTGCCTCAAAGGAATACCCAGATCAAATCTCAATCAGGGAACATTAAGACTAAAGGCAGCTGATAGTTATTACACATAAAAGAACATATTTTAAACTGTCAGTAAAGTTATTGTAAAAGATAAAAAGAGCCTTAAAGTCAATATTTTCACCTAGTAAGCCTAAAAAGTAGAAAATAGAGTTAATGAAACAGAGTTGTAAATCGAATGCTTTCCTGCCTTATGCCTTGCATGGTTTTCAAGGATAGGAGTTGCATTTAATACAGAATTAATTACACTTCAACCCTAGGAACTCTTCCACCTCCTAATTTTCTTATAAAATCTCCTTGAGGAGCACATTGTAAAGGGTTGGTTGGTCACTAGTTGTAACACTGAAACTCTCTGAAATAATACATATTCTGTTTGAAGTTGAAGAAGAAATTGAAGTCTTGGAAGCTGGATTATGTTTTGACATGCTTGTTCTTGAGAAGGCTCTATCATTGGATCCCTGAGCTTGGCTATTGGTGATGTATTCTGAAATGTCTGTTGTTTTTCTTGTTTTCATTATGTTTCATAAATTCTTACTACAGTAAGATGAAAATTTTAGGCTAAGAAATGACTCTTGGAAGCACCTTAGACCTATTTATCCTTCACTGTTTTATGTTTTCTTATGCTAAGGCATTTTAGAGTCTTTAATCATTCTCTTGAACCCTTATGCTTGTTTATTTCTCAAATAGTTAAAATAGTTGGTTCCAGCATGATTTATGGTTTTCCTTGCTTGTCTACTGCCACTTGAAAATTGTTTTTGAAGTCTCCCTTTGAAGTACCATTGTTTATAGTTAGCTAAGGAGGTCTGTTTCGATCATACCCTTTGCCCCTACTTGAATAATTGTTTTAAAGGTCTTTATAGTTGTGATCATAGATGTGTTAGGTGTTCCCTCTTCTATGACTGCAATTATCAGTGAATCTTTCATGTTTTCTAATTCCTTTGAAATAAAGTCTTTGAGGAAATAGGGTGTTCCCGGAATCTTAGATTTCATTTTGAAAGTTGTCTTGAATTCATTATTCACTTAAAGTGTGGTTTGTAGAATTCATGGTTAGCCATGTCTATCAAATGCCTCTTTATGTTCAAGTTATGTTTTTAAGTTCCCTTTGTTGAGAATTCAACTTCTCTTTTCAAATAATTAATGTCCATCTCATTCAAAAACTAAAGGATCCTGTGGCCAAGTTAGATTTGACCTTTGATATCCCATATCCATTGATGAGCTTGTCATAAACCTCTTCTTGAATCCATTTCCCAATGAATCTGATACTTCTTCTTTCTATCTATACTACCTAGACCTTTCATATTCTGTTGTGCCAATTCAACCAAACAAACAAACCAAACAAACACTTGCACTTAATAACTAGTCTAAAATCAATACTTAAAAGCAAACAAGATATACCTTTGCAAAAAAATAATTTGAGAGATCCCTCTCTGAGAATAGGAGGACTAGATCCTAGAACTCTAAAGATTGGTTCTGATGTTGTCTTGTCTTTTGGTTAGCCAATCTATCAAAACTCAGGAACCCCAACATAATGGCGATCACGATCGGACCTTGTAAAACTAAACACACTTAAACATCCCTTAGAAGACCCACGTATCCTTAAAACTAATACTATCTGATGATCTTAGCTTAACAAAGAATACCATAGGAATTTTTTATCCCACCTCATCTCTAACATAATGGTGATCACGGTGGGACCTATTGAATCTATGATAGCCTAGCAAACTATTATAACTCCTTAGTCCTACAAATCTCTAAGAAAATAAATCAGTAAGCCATAGAATAGACTCTGTTTGTTTGAGCACCTTAGCTTAGTGTTAAAATCAGACCTAGGACATTTTTGTAACCATAGAAATATACAAAATCCAAAAATATTTCAGATTGGCTTCATAATAAACATGGTGGTGGAACCATAAAACATTTTACCTTCAAAAAAGCTAAAAATTTTCCACCTGGCGACTCCATTGACCCCAGTAGGCTTATTACTCATCTAGGTCTCCATATCTCTTTAGGACTATGTTAACTAGCCTTGAGGAAGTTTAGAAGCCTAGTCCCATACTAGAATAGACATTGTGAGAGGCAAAACTGTCAAAACAATCCCTAAAAACTTCAGCCTCTCTCATTTTTGAAAAAAAAGTCTGGCTTCACATAAGATCAACACTAGATCTCATCCAGACCCTAATCCTCCTACAATATTTGACAATCCAAAGAACCCTCATAAACAATGTTTGGTGGCAGAATTCTAAGTCTGGAAAATCAGCTGCTGATAGGAGCCTCTTAAGAACAAAATCTGTCCCTGAAAACCTTGTTGTCTTAGAGGATTTACACTTTGACTTACATCATACAAAGAACATATTCAAAACCAGATCTCAAAGTGATTTAAACCAAGCTAATTTTTAAACTACAGGTTTGCAACAGAGCTTTAGAAGAGAAGCCTCACCTTCTACTCCTCTTGATTCCCAGCTTCTTCACAACTTTAGCCTCTTTTTTAACAAATCTGCTCAAAACCAGTTTGCTGGCCCAAGTGTTTCTTCCACTCCAATCCATACCACCATTGTCCAAAACAGTACATTCCAGCTCACTTTCCCTCTTGTAAATCCACCTCTTGTCAATCCCCCATTATTTCCGATCATGGCAGCATGGTATGCTCCACTAGTGTTACCACAACCCATGGTTCCCTTACCAAATTATTACCAATCCAAAATTCCTCATTTCACTGGAAATGAACCTACTACTACCCAACAGCACATAGATAAAATGAGTGATGCCTTTGATTACATGGAGATAGAAGAAGAGACTATTAAAATGAGAATTTTTGCTCGAATTTTAAGAGGAGAAGTCAAGAAATGGTTTAAAATCTTAACTCCTAACAGCATCAATGATCTCCCTTCTTTGCATCAAACATTCATAAACAAATGGGAAATTAGAAAAAAACCCCTCCAAATCCTTTCAGACTATATTAATCTTAAGCGAAATACTGGGGAAAGTGTCCATGATTACTGCACTAGATTCAATAGTGTGTACAATGCAGTTCCTCTAGACATGAAACCTCCACTAGGCTTATCCTTGGCTAAATTCCCAAAAGGGTTTGACCCGGAAATGGCCTATCAGATAAGAGAAAGAGACCCCTCAACTTTAGAAGATATGCAGAGGGGAGCCATGAGTGTGGAGGCAAATCTAATAGAGAAAAGAGCGAGGATGAGGAATGAAAGGAAAGTATCATTTAGGGAGGAATATTCATCCTCCACATCTAGCTCAAAAATGGAAAGGATGATGGAAGAAATGATAAAAAAGATAAGCATACTTGAGAGAGTACAACCAAGAGACAATTATAACAACCGCCAAAATAGAAACAGGTGTTAGCCACCTATAAATTTTTGACATAGCAAATAGGTGGCTAAATATGTTTTGAGTCTTCAAGAGAAACATTTCCCTTGAAAATATTTCATTATTGAAGCCTCTATGAGTTTTCTGTCCTCCAAAATAATCTTCACTGTTGTTTCAGTTAAAAATCCCTACTGTTTTTTGAAGAAATTGTTTTCAAAAGGCCTCTGTAACTGCCCATTTTCACTTTTTCCCTTTCATTTTCATAAAGCCTCCTTTTCCTCTTTAAAACCTCCATTTCCCATTGAAAAGCCTCCAAAATACCTTCAAAGATCCTCCATATCATCAAAATCCCGTTTTTAAACCATATACTACCCTTTATTTGGTTTAAAAATCCTCCTTTGAATCTACCAGAACCCCTCATTCGGCTTTAAAAACCCTGTTTTTAGGCCTAAAACACTCCTTTTGCATTATAACAGGCTTAAGCCCTCGAGGGCTTATTTTCCATAGCCCCTTTCCCATATAACCCGGTGCCCAGGACCAAGCATTAAGCCCCAATCACAAATCGCAATCAGAGCTTTCCTATTCTGACATTCCTTTGTTTCTTCTATTTTTCCCATGCGATGAACCTTTTCTCCATAGATCTCCAATTCAATCTCCACCGTCGAACTTTCGAGATCCAATGGTCAGCACTAATATCACTTTGCACCCATAACCTCTCTCTATTACCCCTCCGATTGAATATTGATCGTCGATCTTACTCCTAGATCCGACGGCCGGCGCTTAATTGCGTCACGCAAGTCTTAAGTGCCACCCCTTCGCCTCCTCCGATTTGCGATCCCCGATCAAATATCGACCGTTCATTCCTACATATTCGACGCCTAAGATATAATCATGCTCCATTGTTTCCTTTCCCCTTTACACTATTTCACAACCTGCTGATTAGATCTCAGTTGTCCAGTCTCACAGATCTAACGGTCCTGATTCAATCTCCGCAACTGTAGCTTTTAACCCTAACCGTTGATTGTTTTGACCGAACGACCCATATCGCATCGTGTTTTTATTCATCTGCCATTCAAATGAATTCCCTATAATATCTCCACCGTTGATCTCTTCCAATGATCCAATGGCCCACATTTGACCTTCTTCCACCATCCCAGTCCCACCACCAAAATGCCCCCGTTCCTCTCATTTTCGCATTTCCCCTTTGTATTCGCCTGGGCGTAAATTTTTTGCGTTCTAACACTGAAGTCATTTTCTCCACCTAAGTTTCCAAAGGACTTCATCAATGAATCTTCACCGTAGATCACCGTGGTCTGATCTAATCTGACGGTCTAGAATCCATGATGTCCCAAACCTTCATCAGACCATAATTTCACCTTCCGACATATTTTTTCACCTTTTTTTCCACTGCATTCACCTTTCCACCATTGCTCTTTCATCCTCCATGAGCCTCCGCAGCAAGCCTCACCCACTCCCACAGGTTTTTTTTCATAATGAGTTTGTTGTCTTTTGCAAGTTTCAGTGGCGTGAATTCACTCTGTCTCACAGTCACTGATAGGGTTTTTCATAGCGCAGAAGGCCTGTTTCAGAGCCAAAGATCACAGGGAAGACACCTGAAAAGGTTTTAAACATGTTTTTCATTGAATATCAGTGTCACTAACCCTGAGTGAAACCCTCCAGCGCCTCCATTAAAACTTGTACATTCACAGAAACAGTCAGCAGAAGCAGCAAAGAGTATCAGTGAGAGGATTAAAGGGATTTAAGCCTATTATTGAAGATTTAAATTCTATAACCCAGTGTTTAAAAGACGAAGATATAGATTGAAGATCATAAAGATGATTAAAGGCCTAATGAAGCCTAAATCACATGAAACAAGTTATATCAGTGAATTGACATCAACAGAGTGTTTTCTCTAAGAAAAGACCAACCATATGACTTCCTCCATCTTCCATCGAACACCAGAACAATTACTACACTGAAAGAAGTCCTCGAGACTATCAGGATGATAGTTATGGAAGAATGGAAGACCTGAAAGACCTTTTGTCACCTTACTTATCACAGAAGATAAAATAAAGTACTTACCGTCAAAGAGTACTGTAAGAGACATACCTGAAGATATTGTCAATCTGACAAAGACTTCTAAACTAGCCTAAAGGGTGCAAACATGTTAATTCAAAGCCATTAAGTAGAGTGGGCATTCGAATACTTCCTCCCCTCTTTCCCATATCTACTACTCCACCTCCTCATTCACCTATAAGAACTCATTGAAAATACATTGTAAGGGGTTGGGATTATATTAGTTGTAGAACTGTTATTGAGGGGAAGAGACTTAGTAGTTTGTAATATAGTAGGCTGGGAAGAAAGTCTGGATTGTAAAGAGCCATTGGACTCAAAGTATGTGACAGGTTTTGCGTATCAATTGAACAAGAAGATTCACAGGATCCTGGTCTATATTATTGGTGATGTTCTCCTCACTGTAATTGTTTCCTTTGATGTTTTATCACACTGTCCATTATTCTCAGATAAATAACAGCAAGCATAGATTAGGATATACTGCTGGAAGTACCCTAAATCTCACTATCAAATATTTATCTTTATGTTTTCCTTTGATTGTGTATCTAAGCACAAATTTAGCATAATTTAACCAGTCAAAGATGTTGGTTTTCCCATGCTTACTGATGTACGAATTTAGAGCTTGTTTCTTAGATGTTCTTGTTTGGTTTCAGCTAAAAGAATTGGGAAACTGGGGATTTGGAGTTAGCCTTGTCCACTAGGGTCCTTTTCCAATAGCTAGCCTCTCTAAGATCCCTTTGAGTTGGTGTCAAAGCATAGAAGGTTAAAAGTCTTTCTCTAATCTATAGACCCTACTCTTTGTTTAACCTTAAATGTTTTATACTTTCTGAAAGTGGTTACGAGGACTACTGGATTGTTTTCCTTGAGAGTATGTTGAAAGCAGGCCTGGATTTAAATGAAATCTGACCTGATCTTAGGCTACCTTTTTTGTCTTAATTGAGAGTTTCCTTTGAAGTATGTCAAAATCAGGCCTGGATTTAAATGACATTTGACCTAATCTTAGGTTGCCCTTTGGTCTCTTTCATTCACCCATTCTTAATGTTCCATTCCACCATCTATCTAAAAAGATCCTTTGGTATAGATGACTTGCCCTATGGAAAGCCTTGGATAGTTGTTATGCAAGTAATCCCCTTTCATGACTCCATAGCCCAATGGATTAACCTTTCTTTTGGCCTATTTTCCCATGCTGAAACATCCTTCTACACTGTTCCTTCCTCATTTCCTTAACCTTCTCAGTTAATGATCTCCAACCAAACAAACAAAATAAAAAACCCTTGTGCTTCATACCTAGCCTAATACCTCATTTTGAGCCTTAAAGATATATTATTCTTTACATTCATAGAGAGATACCTCTCTGGATCCAGGAGGGCTAGATCCTAGGATCCCAAAGTGGTTTGATGTTGTCTTATCTTTTGGTCTTGCCAATCTGGCCAAAGCATAGGAACCACAACATAATGGCGACTTCACTGGGGATACTGAGTTCTTTTCATCTTAGATACCCTTAGGCTCTCAGAAGACCCATAATCTCTGGTTATATTGGTTTTCAACTATTGATGGTGGACAACAGCCTGCTTCAAACATTCACATTCATCCACCTGGTGACTCCACACTCCATGACTCTTAAGAGACCAAATGACTCCACTGGTAGAAGGCCCTGAACTAGTTGAGTAGACACAGTGACCTCTTATCTGATTTGCAGCATGCTTCCACATATACAACGAAGATATGCCCCAATGAGTAGGGATCATATCCTCAAATTCCCACAAAAAATGCCTGAAGTAAATTGGTTGAAAAAACTACCTACCTTTCAGGGTGAAAATGTTGATGACCCCTTGCTACATCTCATCAAGTTTCATATACATGTGTGGAGGTTTAAAGTTGAATGGCATGAAGACTGCCTAATGAAAATGTTCATGGAAACATTAGAAGGAAAAGCTAGGAATTGGTATGAATGGTTAGAACCCAAAAGTTAGTTTTCTTTAAAAGACATGCACCAAGTATTTTACAAGAATTATAAAGGAAACTCTCCATACTTATCATGGGATTGCTGTGATCAATCTCAGAATATCATACAGTACCTGTTAGATATTGATGAGGATTTGGTTAATATGCATCCTTAAGATCTGTTAACATCCATTCAATTATTTCATATGCATCCTAGCTATCACAAGAACCTGGATGAATCAGTTGAGGAAGAAATTAACCAAGAAATCAAAGACACTCCTCAAGATATTCTTGAAAGCACAAGTACTAGTTCACCATCCCTTATAGCCGAGGCCTAAGAAGACATCCAGCCTCAAATTCAGTCTTCACAGGAAATAGAGAGCTATTGCTTTTCTACTCAAAGAAATGCAAGAGCATATTCCCCTTTGAGAGAGGAAGAAATAGATCAGATCATCAATAGACAGCCAGCCTCTGAAGTTTTTTACAGGACAAACATTTCTGCCCATTCATCTAATGAGCATCGTTGTACAGATTTAGAAAGCTCCTCTGTAAATTAGAATGAAGAAAGGACTGCTAATAATCCAATATGTCTGATTGGTAGCATTGCTTACTTTGATGATGTTCCTAGTTTTGATCTATCTGATGATGATGTTCTCCAAACAGAAGTTGATCTTGCAGGGTCATCATTATTAGATTTGTGGGAGGGAAATCAGTTCCATCAGCTTCAAGAGAGTAATGATCCAAGTCAGCCTATTTATGATACTGATGAGGAGAGTTATGAAAGTCTAGTAATAGATGAAGATTCATTGAATTTTCACTTTGTTACACCTCTAATCATCAGTTGCAGTTTTCATGTGATGGGGAATCAGCAGCCTTTCATCTCAAAGGATGAAGAGGAAAACAATGAAGAAATTTTTGAGCAGGTTGAAACCAAGGAGCCTTCTCTTGAAGAAGGGGAAGCAATGGAACATACCCCTGCTCAAGAATTCAGTGACCTTTTCACAGAGCTCATCCTACCAGAGCAGAATCTATCAGAGCTAGAAGAGGACAACCCTACAATGTATGATGAGTCCTCCAGTCAAAAAGTGATGAAGATGAGGAAGAGTTTATTTCTCAAAAGAATCTTTATCTTGATCCAGTGGAAGAGGAAGCAATCCTGGTTAAAAAATGCTTGTCGAATACTCACAACCAAGTATCATTTCAATATCCTTATGCTCATTTCCTGCAAACATTTGAAGAAGGATCAAAGGTAACTTTGAGCAACTTGTTGCAGACAACAAGAAACATCTTTGAAGCTACTGTTAATAAACAAAGAGAATGGGAGTGGCCCTACCTATCCAGCATGATCAAAGAGATGAGCAGGAAAGACCAGTCATGGGATCATTTGATTGACTGGATGCATTGGAAAAGAATGTTTGTCAGCTAGACATGTAAATATTTCAAGTTAGAGTAGGGTAGGTAGGAAATCTCAATAAAGCTCAGCCTGTGAGCATTTAGTCAGTTGTTCTTTAATTTATGAAAATTTTCAGTTCATGAGTAGCTTGTCCTTATTCCATGGACCCACAGCGAGCTAGACAGTCTAATCCTAGTTTGAATGTGTTTCAATTTCTGTTTTAGAATGTAGAGAAAGAAATCTGCTAGAGAGTTTAATCCTAGTAGATATTAGTTTAGGTAGAGAAGCTATGAGTCCAATTGTTTAATCTGGTCTCATGGTGATCCGGATTTATGCAGGAACGCAACAGAATAAACATATAAACATAAATACAGAGATGCAGCGGAAATAACACTTCATTTCATTAATATCAACGAACTGAATTTTGCTTACAGACATAATGGAAATAAACTAGCTAGGGCGCTGGTAGCTATCTCTGAGAAGAGATGTGGCGGCTACAGGTCTCTGAACTATGTTACAATGAGGCTCGAGGGCCTATTTATCATTTAGAAACAATGGAAAATCCTAAACAGCCAAAACCCTAACCCTAGGAGATGAAGCGCCAAAACTATGGGCCCCGTTTGGGTAAATTGGTGTTTCAACTTCCCAGGGGCATAACTTTGGCATACGATCTCCGTTTGACGCGTACCATACCTCGTTAGAAAGATCTATCCGAGGACTACAAATTTGGAATGGGCAACATCGGTCCATGGACCCATGTTGCCCTCCGTTTTCCCAAAAAACGTCGTTTAGGGCCTCAAAACGGCTCCGAAAGTTTAGGACCCGAAAAACTGCTAAAAATAGTAAAATGTGCCGAAACTGAAAAACTGAAATAGACAATGGTGGAGCCCCGAGTGGAATAGGCGGGTGACCACCAATATCCACCTGGATCATTCCTCCCCCCTTAGGAAGCAATGGTCCCCATTGCGTTAAGTTCCTCCATGAGATGAGGAAATTTCTGCTGAACTTGGTCCCTGGTGAACCACTTTCCTTGGTGCGGGAGTTGGCCAGCTTTGACAACCCGATATAGTTGGATCTTCTGCTGGCGAGTGTTCTTGATTTGCATGTCCATGATGCAATCTGTGGTGGCCTGTTCCATGCAGTCTGGATTTAACTCGGTTGGTGTGAGTTGTTCTGCAATGTCCGAGGTGTCCAGTAGAGGTGGGAAGTAAGGACGAAGGCGATCCACATTGAAGACTGGGTGCAGACCAAGGAATGGTGGAATACTGAGCTCGAATGCATTGTTCCCTATGGCCTTGGTGATGGTGTATGGCCCGTATCGGAGCGGGCGAAGCTTGCGGTGGGGTCCAGTGAGGCGCTCCTTCTGCAAATGTAGCCATACTTTGTTGCCCACCTGGAAGTTGTGTGGCACCCGGTGTTGATCATGGCGTTGCTTGTACTTGGCATTGGCTCTGTCCAATATATCATGAACTTGTTGGCGGATGTGTTGAATGCGCTCGATGAAGCTACTGGCTTTGTCAACTTCAGACTGGACATGAGCTGAATTGGCCTGAGCAGCTGCAAATGGCATGGCTACGTCAATGGGGCATAGTGGCTGGAATCCCAAGCCCACCTGAAAGGGGCTATGGCCGATTGAGCTGTGGAGAGCCCGATTATAACTATGTTGTACATAAGGGAGGCTCTCGTCCCATGTGCGTGGATGCTTTGAATTGTACATGCGCAGAATGTGTACAATCATTCTGTTGACGACCTCTGTCTGGCCATCTGTTTGGGGATGGAAAGCTGTGGACTTAGTGAGCTTGGTATCCAACATCGACCAGAGGCTGGACCAAAATGTGCTGAGGAACCTGCTATCCCGATCTGATATGATAGACTGTGGGATCCCAAAGTGCACCCACACTCGTTCAAAGAAGAGTTTAGCAGTGGCTTCTGCTGTGATATTCTTCTTGCAGGCCGCCATAATGGCCATCTTCGAGAATCTGTCGACGACCACAAAAGCACAGTCATTTCCCTGCTTAGTAGAAGGCAGGCCCGACATGTAATCCATGGAGATGGATTCCCAAGGTCGACTAGGGGTAGGTAGAGGAGTATATAGGCCTTGCTTCTTGATGGTCGGTTTGGCAATGGCACAAGCAGTGCAAGATCTGATGTGCTTCTCGACATCCTTTTGAAGGTTCGGCCAATAGAAATACTTCTGCAGGATTGCTACTGTTTTCTCGACACCGAAATTCCCAGCGACTCGACTGTAGTGTGCTTCCCATATCATCTTGGCACGCTCGCTTGAAGGAACACAAAGGTGTCCCATGTGACATAAAAGTGCATCTTGGAGGTGAAAATTTGGAACTTGCGTACCCCCCACGAGTGCCTTGTAAGTTTGGCCGAATTCTAGGTCACTCTCATAGAGAAGCGGCCAATCAGAAGTCTCGTGCCCACAAGCGTTGAGTACAGTGGTGAGCGCCACGATCGGTGGTCGGCTGAGGCAGTCTGCAACATGATTGGTGCTACCCTTCTTGTACTTGATGTTCAAATGAAACTGTTGCAGATATGTGGACCACTTTTGATGGCGATCATTCTACAACTTCCCTTGTGTCTGTATGAACTGCAGGGGCCGGTGGTCTGTGTGGATGATTGTTTCCTTCCCCAAAATGTAAGCCGCTACATCGCAATGACTTACCTCTGATGGAGTACATTTCTTTGTCATATGTGGGGTACTTGCGACGTAATCGGACAATGTCTCAACGGCCAAATGCTGCTGGATGTCCCTGGTGAATTTGAGTAAGCCTTACAAAATCTACATCGTCGAGCATGTCTTGCAGAATCAAAAATTTGGTACAAGTCTGAAGTCGAAGTGAGCAGGGCGAACGAACGGTTTTCGGTTACGCGTGAACGCCTTCGATGAGGTTCGAATAAAAAATTTTCTCTCGCTCCTCCCTTGGTGACTTGACTCAAGGGCTAAGTGATATGAGAGAATCCCAACACGAATATGCGGTATAAATTAGCAAGACCCAAAAATCTGTGAAGCTCTGTTATAGTGGTTGGGGCTGGCCGATCCCGAATTACTTGGATATTGGTTGGATCCACATGCACCCCCCTTTCATCAATAATGTATCCCAGATATTGAACCTGGGTCATGCCAAAAGTGCACTTCTCAGTGTACACAACATTATTTAGCGATGTGGAGGACTTGTCGGATGTGATAAAGGTGCTCTTCCCAAGTCTTGCTGAATATCAGAATGTCATCCAAGTACACCACTACGAATGAGTTGGTGAATGGCCGCGAGATGTCATCCATCATCCTCATGAAGGTTGCGGGAGCATTCGTCAACCCGAAAGGCATGACTAGCCATTCAAAAAGGCCTTCCTTGGCTTTGAAGGCAGTCTTCCACACATCAGAGGGTTCAATTGGTACTTGGTGATACCCAAAAATTTGGTCAATATTGCTGAAATATTTTGCACCTTTGAGTTGGTCCAGAAGGTCATCAATCCGTGGGATTGGGTACCTATTCCGGACAGTGATCTTGTTCAGTGCCCGATAGTCAATACAAAGTCTCCACGTCCCATCCTTCTTCTGTACCAACACGATCGGACTCCCACAGGGTGATGAACTTGGTCTGATGTGACCTTTCTGCAACAGCTCCTGAATCTGCCTCTTGATTTCATCATTTTCCAGAACAGAGCGTCGATAGATCGGTCCATTGGGTAGTGGCGCACCTGGGGTCAGATCAATCGGGTGCTTGACCTGGCAGTGCAGGGGAACCCCTGTGGGTGAGGTGAAGATGTCCCCGTACTCCTCCACGACCTTATCCATTTGTTGTTGTCGTGCAGAGGGGCCCTGTCTGGAGGTCGTGGCCACAGTCTTCTTCTTGCCCTGGGGGCGGATCATCAGGAAAACGAATTTCATGGTTTGGGAAATGAGCTTACTACATTGTTTTGCAGTAACCAAAGAGATAGCGGCAGGAGGTGGTACCTCTGGTATCCTGTACAACTTATTTCCCAAAGTAACGATAACAGCACGAGGTCGAGACTCATACACAGCATGACGCTTCCACAAGTATGGTTGTCCTAATAATACATCAGAAACATCAATAGGAGCAACGTCACATAATACCTCATCAGTGAAGGGCTTGATGCTATAGGGAAGGCGACACTGCCGGCTGACGCAGAGATCTCGTCCTTGGTGAAGCCACCCGATGGTGTATGGATGTGGGTGATACGTAATTCGGCGGTGGCAGCTTCACGGCGTGCCGCTGAAATGAGGTTCACACGGCTCCCATTGTCGACAATGAGCTGTGCGGGGAGCCCCGCCACCCCACATCTGGGAGTGGAAGAGACGTTCCTCCTCCTCTGGATCTTTCGGTTCCTCCTTTTGGATCTTTGCAGTGGCAACAGTGGCATTGGGCTCCGCATCAATAATCTGTTTCCTTTTTTCATTCACCTTTTCAGGTTCTGATTCAGAGTCAGAGCATGCATCTGACTCAGAAGCCCTCATCTCGGCCACTAGCGACTGCTTGGCCCGACACTCACTTGTGTTGTGAGTGGAGCTCTTATGGAACTCACACCACTTTCCGGTGTCCTTCTTTGGCTTTGCGGTTCTGTTCTTTTCTTGTGGCTTCGATGAGTTGTCTTTAGCCGCCATGCCATGGCTCAGTCCTTTTTTCTGCGGTTTGGAAGCACCTTTCCCTTGCTTTTGATTCGCAGATCCAAAGTCTCGCTTCTTCTGCTTGAATTTCTGCTCAATCTTGGCAGCATACCGGTATGCCGTACCAAGCGAGGAGATGTCAAGGAACTCCATTTCCTCCTGAATGTATTTGTGCAGACAGCTGCGATACTTTAGCACGAGATGTTTCTCTGAATCTTTGATACCCAACTTTGTGCGCAGGGTATGGAATAGATTCGTCAGCTCATGCACATCTTGATCCCTTTGTTGTCGCAGCGTGGTCCATTGTATGTACTTGTCCTCATAGCTCCCCACGGGATAGTATTGTTCCTTGACGACGTCTCGGAAAGAATTCCAAGTTGGTACGGCCGAGAACAGAGAGGGTTCTGTCTGGTCCTTGTTCTCACAGTAGGTTTCCCACCAGTCCTTAACATGGGGGGTAGCTTTGAGGAGTGCGAAAATAATCTTCTCCCGGTCTGAAAAGTCATGAACCGAGAAATATCCTTCTAACAGATTCAACCATCTATCTACGGCATCTGCATCTATTTGACCCTCAAATATGGGAATGTCAAAATTTACTTGTACCTTAAAAGGAGTCGCGCCTCCCGAGTGGCTGCTGGATGTAGATGCGCCGCCGGTGGGTAGCCGTTGAAGGATCTGAGCAAAGTTATCCATCATCACGTTCCTTTGTCTTTCGAGGGCCTCCTCGAGCAATATTTTGATAGGATCTCCTGCTCCTTCATCTTTCTTTTCGTCCCCCATGGGCGTCCGTCGAGGTTTGCGAGGCTGATCTTGCAAAGGTTCCACCAGATCGAGCCCTAGCTCCTTATACCCCGACCTCGTTGGGGACATGCAAAGAAGGATCGAGAAAAAGCAGACCGCTCTGATACCACTGATCCGGATTTATGCGGGAACGCAACAGAATAAACATATAAACATAAATACAGAGATGCAGCGGAAATAACACTTCATTTCATTAATATCAACGAACTTAATTTTGCTTACAGACAGAATGGAAATAAAACTAGCTAGGGCGCTGGTAGCTATCTCTGAGAAGAGATGTGGCGGCTACAGGCCTCTGAACTGTGTTACAATGAGGCTCGAGGGCCTATTTATCATTTAGAAACAATGGAAAATCCTAAACATCCAAAACCCTAACCCTAGGAGATGAAGCGCCAAAACTATGGGCCCCGTTTGGGTAAATTGGTGTTTCAACTTCCCAGGGGCGTAACTTTGGCATACGATCTCCGTTTGACGTGTACCATACCTCGTTAGAAAGATCTATCCGAGGACTACAAATTTGGAACGGGCAACATCGGTCCATGGATCCATGTTGCCCTCCGTTTTCCCAAAAAACGTCGTTTAGGGCCTCAAAACGGCTCCGGAAGTTTAGGACCCGAAAAACTGCTAAAAATAGTAAACTGTGCCGAAACTGAAAAACTGAGATAGACAATGGTGGAGCCCCAAGTGGAATAGGCGGGTGACCACCAATATCCACCTGGATCACATGGAGAAATAAGGGTAGAAGTAGATAGGTTTATTTTCCTATTTGTAAAAATTGATGATGTAAAAGGTCTGCAAGTCCAAATGCACCTTGAAGAAAAAATGTTAGGACCATAGGATGGGTAGGTAGTTGTTTGGGAGAATGTTTTCTGCTGATATAATATTCATCATGTTTGTGGCAGTTGATATAAGAAGAAAAAGATGTGTCAAGTACCAGGAATCTAGCCAACTCCCAAAGATTATATTCCGAGATTCTTGACACCTTCAAGAAGATGCCATCCCCAATATTAGACCCTTTATTGTACCAAATTTTTGACATAGCAAACAGGTGGCTAATGTTAGAAAATTATATATTATGGAGCAATGCAACACATAAATATGCGGAAAATACAAGCACACAAACACATAAAACCGAGAGAGACATGAATGTCGTGGTTCACCCGATTTGGAGCTAAATCCTACTGAGCGACGATCATTCCTTTATATTATCCAACAAAAATGAAGAGACAAAACCTACAGCAGATCCGCTGTAATATTCTCTGTTCTCTTTCACAGTCTTCCTCTCTGTTTCTCGCTCCGAGAATACACTCATAATACACAGCCGCAATACAATGCCCTCATATATACAAGGGGTTGCCTTCTAGGGCAAAAAACCCTAATCTAAACATAACTTCTACCGTCAGATCATTTGCCTAATGAACGGCCCAGATTGACTAGAAATTACTATACTTTTACAAGGAAATTTTACATCTGTTTTTAGCTTCGGGGGCGCTGCCCCCGAAACCCCCGCCAGGGGGGGGCTCCAAAAAGCGCTGCCACCCCCCCTGGACCCCCCACGACAGTGATTAATTATGGGCGGCGTTGCCACCCCTTTTAAGGTACAGGGGTCCAATGCTGTGATACAAAGTAAACAAGATAATCAGGCTCCACACCCAACAATCTCCCACTTGGAGACTGATTGTAGCAACTCCACCGCTGCTTCATTTGCTGGACAATGACTTCTCTTTGGACCTGGCTGTTTCTCATCTTCATCGTCATCCTTGAAGACCAATTGAAACTGAGCATGTTCTCAGTTTCTCCCTGGTTACAACTTTTGTTAGCATATCTGCAGGATTCTGGCTAGTGTGTATCTTTTCCATCTTCAACTCTCCATCTTCCAATACTGACCGTATGAAATGGTACTTGAGATGTATGTGTTTAGTCCTGGAATGAAATGTTGAGTTCTTTGCAAGATGAATGGCACTTTGGCTATCACTGTATAGTGTGCCCATATCATGCTTCTTACCCAATTCATCCATAAACCTTTGTAACCAAATTATTTCTTTACTAACCTCTGTAGCAGCAACATACTCGGCTTCTATTGTTGAAAGTGCAACAACACTTTGGATTTTTGAAACCCAACTAACAGCTGTTCCACCTACAGTAAATACATATCCTGTAGTGCTCTTGTTATCTCTATCACCTGCCATATATGCATCAACATATCCCTGTAGAGAAATGTTTGAACCACCAAAGCATAATGCTTGATTTTTGGTACCTCTCAAATATCCGAGAATCCATTTTACTGCCATCCAATGTTCTTTTCCTGGATTATTCATGTACCTGCTTACAACTCCCACTGCATGTGCAATATCAGGCCTTGTGCAAACCATTGCATACATTAAGCTTCCAACTGCTGATGCATATGGAACTTTAAACATATAGTCCATTTCTTTTTGGGTCTTGGGGCACATCTCCTTACTAAGTTTGAAATGGCTAGCAAAAGGTGTACTAACTGGTTTTGCATTCTGCATATTAAATCTTTTCAACACCTTTTCTATGTACTCATTCTGAGACAGTGTTAATTTGCGATTTTTCCTATCTCTAGTTATCCTCATACCAAGGATTTGTTTTGCAACTCCCAAATCCTTCATTGCAAATGAATTTGCCAATTTTCTTTTGAGCACATTTATTTCCTGCATGTTAGACCCTGCAACAAGCATGTCATCTACATACAATAACAATATAATATAGATGCCATCATTTTTCCTTTTTAGATAAACACAATGATCAGAGTGACATCTAGTATAACCTTGTTCAGACATAAACTTGTCAAATTTTAGATACCACTGCCTTGGAGCCTGTTTTAAGCCATAAAAGCTCTTCTTTAACCTGCACACCAAATTTTATTTCCCTTTTACCTCATATCCTTCTGGTTGCTGCATGTATATCTCTTCCTCCAAATCCCCATGGAGAAATGTTGTCTTTACATCTAACTGTTCAAGATGTAAATCTTCCGCTGCTACAAGACTTAAGATAGTTCTAATTAAATTCATCTTAACAACAGGAGAAAATATTTCATCAAAATCAATACCTTTCTTCTATGCAAACCCCTTCACCACAAGTCTAGCTTTGTACCTCTGTTTTCCTCCATCTTCTTCCTTCAGCTTGTAAAACCATTTATTCTGCAATGTAGTTTTACCTGCAGGCAATTTGACTAAGTCCCAAGTCTGGTTATGCATTAAGGAGTCCGTCTCTTCTTCCATGGCTAGCTCCCACTTCTTCCTACTTTCAACCTGCATTGCTTCTTCATAACATTCAGGTTCACCAGAATCAGTCAACAATAAATAATATAATGAAGGAGAGTATCGTTCAGGGGGTCTACTTATCCTGGTAGATATTCTAACACCACTTTCAGGTGTTTGAGGTGCCTGTTGCTGTTGTGGTGGTTGTTGCTGTTGTGACTATTGATTATTATTATTTTCAGGCACCTTTAATTTTTCAGTTATCTCATCAAGAACCATGTATTCCTTGCTTTCTTTTTCCTGTTTCTTTTCCTGCAGCTGATTCTTATACAAGACCTTTTCATTGAATATTACATCTCTGCTCCTAATGATTTTGTGATTTTCATAATCATATAAGCGATAACCAAAATCATTAGCACCATATCCAATAAAGGTACATTTCTTTGATTTTTCCTCAAGCTTTGTTATGTTTTCTTTATTAATATGGACAAAGGCCTCACAACCAAAAGGCTTTAAAAAAGATTAGTTTACCTTTTTACCTGTCCATGCTTCCTCTGGAATACCACCATCTAAGGAACTTGAAGGCCCTCTGTTTATTAGATAAACAACAGTATCTACAGCATCTGCCCAAAATTGTAAAGGCAATCCTGCATGCAATCTCATGCACCTTGCACGCTCCATGATTATTCTGTTCATCCTTTCTGACACACCATTTTCTTGTGGTGTTCTTGGAACTGTCTTCTCTCTACAAATTCCATGCTCTGAACAGTACCTATAAAACTCTTTGCTGCAATACTCACCTCCATTGTCTAATCTAAGACACTTCAACTTCTTTCCTGTCTCAATCTCAACCAAATCTTTCCATTTCTTGAAAGTATCAAATACATCAGATTTATTCTGAATACAATAAATCCATGTTTTTCTAGTTGCATCATCAATAAAAGTAACATAATAATGAGACCCACCGAGAGATGATACCTGAGCAGGTCCCCATACATCTGTATGCACAAGCTCCAATTTTTCGCTTTTCTTTTCTTTCCCAACTCTGAGAAATCTAACTCTCTTTTGTTTTCCATAAATTCAATTCTTATAGAAATCCAAATCAACATTCTTCAAACTTGGCAGCAAATTTCTTGAGTGAAGAATTTTCATCCCCTTCTCACTCATGTGTCCGAGCCTATGATGCCATAATGCTGCATCTACTCCTTTGGAAGTTAAAGCATTAACAGAGTTAGAAATACCATCGTATAAATACAATGTACCAACCTTTTCACCTTTTGCTATTACCAGCGCTCCTTTGGTGACCTTCCAAGTTTTATCTGTGAAAGTTGTCACACAACCTTCATTGCCTAACTGCCCTGTTGAAATCAGATTTTTCTTCAGATCTGGAACATGCCTTACCTCCTTTAGTAGCCATTGGTTTCCATTCTGTTGTTTTACAAGAAATTTACCCATTCCAACAATTTTACAGGGTTTATCATCACCCAAACGAACTTGTCCAAAATCTCCTTGAACATAGTCATGAAAATATTTCTTATCAGGTGTGGCATGGAATAAAGCCCCTGAATCTACAACCCAAGAATCAGTAACATTTTCGAAAGAAAGAATCAAAGCATCTTGTAACACATCACCTGTCACATTTTCTTCATGATTGTTTTCTTGCTGTGTGTCTCCTTTTTTCCCTTCCAAGATCTACAGTCTTTCTTTAGGTGTCCTTTCTTTCTGCAATTCCATCACACTATTCCTGATATAGACTTGGATCTGCCTTTCCTTGATTTACTGCGATATCTCGAGCTCTTTCCTCTTTCCATTCTTCTTCCTCTAGACTTTGCACTCAAATTATTACTCGATGTCTCACCGAAGCTTTTCCATCGCATTTCCTCGCTAAGGATAGCACTAACAACATCATCAAACTTTAAAGTACTAGATCCAAAGACAGAGTTACTAATGGCCATAACTAAACCATTCCAGCTTTCTGGCAATGAGCACAAGAATAACAGAGCTCTAACTTTATCATCAAATTTTACCCCTATAGAACTTAACTGATTGGTAACTGTATTAAATTCATTTAAATGGTCTGCAACAGATCCACCTTCCAAAATCTTCATATTAAATAGTCGTTTCATAAGAAATACCTTGTTTGAGGCCGAGGGTTTTTCATATAGTTTCACCAACGTCTGCATAAAACCCTCTGTTGTTGTTTCCTTCGAAATATTGAAGGTGACTGACGCCGCAAGACACAACCGTACTGTTCTGAGTGCCTTTCTATCGAGAAGGTTCCATTTCGCATCTGTCATGGCCGTCAGCTTCTTTGTTTTTCCGCTTAATGGTAGGTATAGATCTTTCTAATATAGATAATCTTCCATCTGCATCTTCCACAGCGGGAAGTTTTGGCCGTTAAATTTCTCGACCCTAAACTTACCATCGTCTTCCATTGCTCCCACTCGAACCACGAACCCCTTCTTTCCTGTGAGTTTATCAGCCAAATAAACCTGGCTCTGATACCAGTTGTTAGAAAATTATATATTGTGGAGCAATGCAACACATAAAATATGCGAAAAATACAAGCACACAAAAACACATAAAACCAGAGAGACACAGATATACGTGGTTCACCTAGTTTGGGCTACGTCCACCCTGAACAACCAGTCCTTCCTTTCTATTATCTAGCAAAATGAAAAGACAAAACCTACAGCAGATCCACTGTAATATCCTCTCTTCTCTCTCACAGTGTCCCTCTCTGTTTCTCGCTCTGATAATACACATACAATACACAGCCGCAATAAAATACCCTCATATATACAAGGGGGTTTCCTTCTAGGAAAAAAAAACCCTAATCTAAACATAAATTCTGCCGTCAGATCATTTTCCTAATGAACGGCCCAGATTGACTAGAAATTACTATACTTTTACAAGGAAAATTTACATATGTTTTTAGCTTTGGGGGCGCTGCCCCCAAAAACCCTCGCCAAGGGGGGGCTCCGAAAAGCGTTGTCGCCCCCCCCCCCCCCCGGGACCCCCCACGGTAGCGATTAATTACGAGCGGTGTTGCCACCCCTTTGAAGGTATAGGGGTCCAATGCTGTGATACAAAGTAAACAAGATAATCAGGCTCCACACCCAACAACTAAATATGTTCCGAGTCTTCAAGAGAAACATTTCCCTTGAAAATATTTCATTCTTGAAGCCTCTATGAGTTTTTTGTCCTCCAAAGTAATCTTCACTGTTGTTTCCGTTAAAAATCCTTGCTGTTTTGTGAAGAAATTATTTTCAAAAGGCCTCTGTAACTACCCATTTTCACTTTTTCCCTTTCATTTTCATAAAGCCTCCTTTTCCTCTTTAAAACCTCCATTTCCCTCTGAAAAGCCTCCAAAATCCCTTCAAAAATCCTCGATCTCATCAAAATCCCCTTTTTAAACCATATACTGCCCTTTATTTGGTTTAAAAATCATCCTTTGAATCTACCGGAACCCCTCATTCAACTTTAAAAACCCGTTTTTAGGCCTAAAACACTCCTTTTGCATTATAACAGGCTTAAGCCCCTGAGGGCTTATTTTTCGTAGCCCCTTTCCCATATAACCCAGGGCCCAGGACCAAGCGTTAAGCCCTAATCGAAAATCGCAATCAGAGCTTTCCTATTATGACTTTCCTTTGTTTCTTCTATTTTTTCGATGCGATGAACCTTTGCTCCATAGACCTCCGCTTCAATCTCCACCGTCGATCTTTCGAGATCCAACAGTCAGTGATAATATCGCTTCACACCCATAACCTCTCTCCATTACCCCTTCGATTGAATATTGACTATCGATATTACTCCTAGATCTGACGGCCAGCACTTAATCACGTCGTGCAAGTCTTAAGTGCCACCCCTTCGCCTCCTCCGATTTGCGATCCCCGATCAAATCTCGACCGTTCATTCCTACAGATCTGATGGCTGAGATATAATCATGCTCCACCATTTCCTTGCCCCTTTACACTATTTTTCAACCTACCGATTAGATCTTAGTGGTCCATTCTCACAGATCTAACGGTCCTGATTCAATCTCTGCAACTGTAGCTTTTAACCCTAGCCGTTGATTGTTTTGATCGAACAACCCATATCGCATCACATTTTTATTCATCTGCCATTCAAACGAATTCCATATAAGATCTCCACCATTGATCTCTTCCAACGATCCAACGGCCCACATTTGACCTTATTCCGCCCTCCTGGTCCCACCACCAAAACGTCCCCATTCCTCTCATTTTCGCCTTTTCCCTTTGTATTCTCCCGGGCGTAATTTTTTTGTGTTCTAACACTGAAGTCATTTTCTCCGCCTAACTTTCCAAAGGACTTCATCAACGAATATTCACCGTAGATCACCGCGGTCTGATCTAATCTGACGATCTAGAATCCATGACGCCCCAAACCTTCATCAGACCATAATTTCACCTTCCAACATAATTTTTCACCATTTTTTCCATTGCATTCACCTTTCCGCCATTTCTCTTTCATCCTCCACGAGCCTCCACAGCAAGCCTCACCCACTCCCACAGGTTTTTTTTCATAATGATTTTGTTGTCTTTTGCAGGTTTCAGTGGCGTGAATTCACTCCATCTCACAGTCACTGACAGGGTTTTTCAGAGCGCAGAAGGCCTGTTTCAGAGCTAAAGATCACAGGGAAGACACCTGAAAAGGTTTTAAACATGTTTTTCATTGAAGATTAGTGTCACTAACCCTGAGTGAAACCCTCTAGTGCCTCCATTAAAACCTGTACATTCACAGAAACAGTCAGCAGAAGCGGCAAGAGTATCAGTGAGAGGATTAAAGGGATTTAAGCCTTTTATTGAAGATTTAAATGCTATAACCTAGTGTTTAAAAGATGAAGATATAGATTGAAGATCATAAAGATGATTAAAGGCCTAATGAAGCCTAAAGCACATGAAACAAGTTATATCAGGGAATTGACATTAGCAGAGTGTTTTCTCCAAGAAAAGACCAACCATATGACTTCCTCCATCTTCCATCGAACACCAGAAAAATTACTACACTGGGAGAAGTCCTCAAGACTATTAGGATGGCAGTTATGGAAGTATGGAAGACCTGAAAGACCTTCTGTCACCTTACTTATCACAGAAGATAAAACAGAGTACTTACCGTCAAAGAGTACTGCAAGAGACATACCTGAAGATATTGTCAACCTGACAAAGACTTGTAAACCAGCCTAAAGGGTGCAAACATGTTAATTCAAAGCCATTAAGCAGAGTGGGCATTCGAATACTTCCTCCCCTCTGTCTTAATTGATCATTTAAACCCATATCTACTACTCCACCTCCTCATTCACCTATAAGAACTCATTGAAAATAAATTGTAAGGGGTTGGGATTCTATTAGTTGTAGAACTGTTATTGAGGGGAAGCGGCTTAGTAGTTTGTAATATAGTAGGCTGGGAAGAAAGTTTGGACTGTAAAGAGCCATTGGACTCAAAGTATGTGACTGGTTTTGCGCATCAATTGAACAAGCAGATTCACAGGATCCTGGTCTATATTATTGGTGATGTTTTCCTCACTGTATTTGTTTCCTTTCATGTTTTATCACACTATCCATCATTCTCAGATAAAGAACAACAAGCATAGATTAGGATATATTGCTAGAAGTACCCTAAATCTCACTGTCAAATATTTATCTTTATGTTTTCCTCTGATTGTGTATCTAAGGACAAATTTAGCATAATTTAACCAGTCAAAGATGTTGGTTTTCCCATGCTTACTGATGTATGAATTTAGAGCTTGTTTCTTAGATGTTCTTGTTTGGTTTCAGCTGAAAGAATTGGGAAACTAGGGATTTAGAGTTAGCCCTGTCCATTAGGGTCCTTTTCCAACAGCTAACCTCTCTAAGATCCCTTTGAGTTGGTGTCAAAGCAGAGAAGGTTAAAAGTCTTTCTCCGATCTATAGACCCTACTCTGTGTTTAACCTTAAATGTTTTCTAATTTCTAAAAGTGGTTACGAGGACTGCTGGATTGTTTTCCTTGAGAGTATGTTGAAAGCAGGCCTGGATTTAAATGACATCTGACCTGATCTTAAGCTACCATTTGTGTCTTAATTGAGAGTTTCCTTTGAAGTATGTCAAAAGAAAGCCTAGATTTAAATGACATCTGACCTAATCTTAGGCTGCCCTTTGGTCTCTTTCATTCACCCATTCTTAATTTTCCATTCCACCATCTATCTAAAAATATCCTTTGGTATCGATGACTTGCCCTATGGAAAGCCTTGGATATTTTTTATGCAAGTAATCCCCTTTCATGACTCCATAGCCCAATGGATTAACCTTTCTTTTGAACTATTTTCCCATGCTGAAACATCCTTCTACTCTATTCCTTCCTCATTTCCTTAACATTCTTAGTTAATGATCTCCAACCAAACAAACAAAATAAAAAACCCTTGTGCTTCCTACCTAGCCTAATACCTCATTTTGAGCCTTAAAGATATATTATTCTTTACATTCATAGAGAGATCCCTCTCTCGATCCAGGAGGGCTAGATCCTAGGATCCCAAAGTGGTTTGATGTTGTATTATCTTTTGGTCTTGCCAATCTGGCCAAAACATAGGAACCACAACAAGAGGAAATAGAATTATAGAAGAGAAAACAATCAAGATAGAAAAAGGAACAATGACCAACAAATTAGACCTCCCTTCCAACAAAACTATGTAGATCAAGACGAGGAAGAAAGGGAGATTTAAAGTTTGGGAGAAAATCATGTAAACTTGATTGGATTAGACAGTGAGGATGATGTCTTCCTCACTGAAGAAGAATAAGGTTTCTTCTCCTCGGAACAAAATGAAAACACTTATGAGGATTCTCAAGATTATAGGTTGGGGTTTGAGAATGCAATCATGGAGGTACACAAACAATATGATCTTAGAAGCAAAAGGAACCTAGATAATTCAAAAGATAAAAACACTAGAATTGTTGTTAGGAAAAATGCAGAAAATCATCCTAATAAAGAAGTAGAGAAAACCAACATTTTCGCTAAGAAAATAGATTTAAATAAGGAGAAAAGCAGCTAGCCAAATGTTGAACAAAGCAACCCTAGCACTTCAGCTAGTGGCCTTAACAAAATTGTCCCTAATAGAAGTCCAAACAAATTTTAGCAAATTAGAATCGCTAAAAGGAATTCAATTGAAAAAACAGATGTAAATATAACAAAATCAATAGTTACTTTCAGCCTTGAGGGAGAGATTGCAAAGATAAAAATTACCATACCTCTTGCTGAACTAGTAACCCAAGAAGTGTACAAAAACCAAGTTTTGAAAGCTTTGAACTTAGGAAGTGACACTGATACGTTAAACTTGACAGATGACAAACCTGAGTTGTTGTTTTGTCCAGAAGTTGAAGGAAAATACCAAGAAGGAGTTGTCCCTCCCTTCGATGTCAGTTTGAATATAAATGATAGGATATTACACAATGCCATGTTAGACTCTGGAGCTTCACATAATATTATGCCCAAAGTAGTAATGGAAAGCTTAGGCTTAGAAATTACTAGACCATACAAGGATCTGTATTCCTTTGATTCAAGCAGAGTCATATGTTTGGGTTTAATCAAAGATTTATGTGTGAACTTATCTCAGATCCCTTCTAAGAGTCTAGTAATGGACATAATGGTAGTTGACATTCCCCCAAAATATGGCATGCTTTTATCAAGATCATCGGGAGCCAAACTTCAGGGGAGCCTTCAAATGGACATGTATTATGCAACCATCTGAGTATTTAACCAAAGCATAAGATTATACAGGGAATCCCACATGAAATACATGGTGAGAAACATAGATAAACCAAACAAATCTCCAATATATTCCATTCAGTCAAGTTTAGATTCCTTTATCTTGTACAATGAAGATGAAATCACTCAAAAAGAAAAGGAAAACAAAGAATAAATCAATTTACTAGATAATTCAAAACTGCCCTCAACTCAAATACAAAACATTAGCAATCAACAGCAACAAGAAAATGAAAATGAGGCAGAAATACTTTGGAAAATAAACTTTGATGGGTCTTGTAATAAAACAAGTGCAGAGGTAGGTGTATGGATCCAAAATACAAATCAGGGTTATTCATATAAAATAGATTTTCCATGCACAAATATACATCGCTGAATATGAAGCACTTCTCCTTGGCTTACAGTTGCTTAAACAATTAAAAGCCCAAAAAATATCAATCCCAGGAGATTCTGAACTTATCATAAGACAAATCAAAGGAGAATATACTAAAAACCCAATAATTAAAGAATATCGAAATGCTGCCCTTGATTTATTAAATACCTTTGAAAAATATGAACTCAGTTTCATTCCAAGAGCACAAAATCATCTAGCAAATGAAATTGCCTTCACTGCCTGCAATTGCCAAGTACATCAGATAAATGAACATCTTAAATAAAGGTAAAAAACAGGCCTACTGTGTCTGACAATGAGGATCACTGGAAAGTGTTTGACACTGACAAACACATAGATGATTTCCTAAAATCAGAAAATGATTTTGCCATACCAGCATTAGAAACTAGCCATGAAGAAAACTGTTTGGATAATGAACAAATCCCAGACACAGAAATGACATATTCTGCTGATATAAATCACTATGATAATATTTTTGAAGCAGACTTAATTGAAAACGCATACCAGAAAGACTTGGAAGTTTTACAATGCAAGAATGATACAATTCCAAGAGGTCTCACACCTTTACAACACCTTTTTGACTTTAATGATGTAGCCAAAGAACCAAGAATGGAGCCCATGGAAACAAATGTGGAAGAACATAACATAGGCAGCCTATCAGAACCCAAGATGATCAAACTATCCAGCACTCTCCCAAATCATATAAAATTGCAATACATACAGCTGTTCAAAGAATTTAGAGATGTGTTTTCTTGGGGATACAAAGATCTGAAATCTTATGACACTAGCATCATTCAACACAAAATTCCTCTTACGGAAAATCAGAAACCTTTCAAACAAAAACTAAGGAGAATAAACCTTGTTTTATTACCTTTAGACAAGAAAGAAATTGAAAAGATGTATGATGTTGGGATTATAGTATCCCTTAGATATTCAGAATGGGTGTCAAACCTAGTTTCTGTTAGGAAGAAGACAGGGGAAATTAGGCTCTGCATTGACTTTAGAAATCTAAATAGAGCCTCCCTAAAAGACAACTACCCCTTACCCAAGATGGACCATATAATTCAAAGGGTAGTTGGGTCAAAAATAATACCACTGTTGGATGGGTTCTTAGGGTACAATCAGGTGTTAGTGCTCCCAAGTGATCAACACAAAACTGCTTTTACTACACCTTGGGGCACCTTTATGTATGTCAAAATGCCATTTGGTTTGATGAATGCAAGGGCCACCTTCCAAAGGGCCATGGACATAGCCTTCTCTGAAGATATCGGCTATTTTATAATTATTTACCTTGATGACATAACTGTTTTCTCTAAAACTGATGAAGAACACTTGATTCATTTATGAAAAGTTTTTGAGAAATGTAGGAAATTCGTCTTATCTTTGAATCCCAAGAAGACACTCTTTGGTCTCCAAGAAGGCAAGCTTCTTGGTCACATAATTTCAAAAGAGGGAATCATAGTAGACCCTAAAAGGATTTATGGCATATTGAAAATTAGCCATCCAAGAAGCCTCAAAGAATTACAATCTTTCATCGGAAAGATTAATTTTTTGAGGAGGTTTATCCCAAACCTTGTTGAGCTATTAAGAAACATTAAAAACATGCTTAAGAAATAGGTAGGTGTGAAATTGACTACACAAGCTAAACAATCATTTGAACTCGTTAAACAAGCTCTCACTCAAACACCAGTCTTGATTAGTCCAGATTTCACCAAAGACTTTTATATCTTTTCTTTTGCATCTGAACATACAATAGCTGCAGTATTACTTCAAAAGAATGAATTGGGGCAAGAGCAACCAATATCATTTTTTAGTAGGGCCTTAAGAGATGCTCCTCTCAAATATAACATCATGGAGAAGCAAGCCTTAGCATTTGTGAAAGCATTAAAAGACTTTAGAGTCTATATTTTAAAATCTCACATAATTTCTTTTGTTCCACATACTGTTGTCAAGGATATTCAAAGTCAAGACCCTAATGGTAAAAGGGGAAAATGGATTGCTACTATTCTTGAATATGACTTAGAAATCAGGCCCACCAAACTGATTAAAGGGCAGGGATTAGCAAAACTCATGGTTGAGTCAAACTTCCAAGCACTAGATATGAATATGGTGGATTCGCTGGAAGAAATAGAAGAATTCACCGCTCCTTTCATTGAAGAAACATTTTTGAATTCTCCTTGGTATGCTAACATCATTTATGTGCTTTTATTTCTAAATGCACCTCCTTCTTTGTCTAAAACTAAAGCTATATTTTTGAAACATAAGGCTTTGAATTATTGCATATTAGATGGGGTATTATATTGGAAAAATGTTGTTGGAATTTTGCTTAAATGTTTACTTGAGGATGATGAAGAAAAAATCATGCATGAGTTGCATGAAGGAGAATGTGGAGGACACCTCTACTGGAAGACCACAGCAAACAAAATCCTCAGATCTAGTCACCATTGGCCCACCCTTTTCCCAGACACTCAAAAGTTAGTCATGTCTTGCCATAAGTGTCAAATTTTTTATGGCAAAAGAAAGCTCCTTCCCTTACCCTTACATCCCATCAGTGTTGAGGCACCCTTTCAACAATGGGGCTTGGACTTCAATGGGGAAATTCACCCATCTTCATGAGCCCAGCATAAGTGGATCCTCACTTCCACTGATTATTTTACCAAGTGGATATAAGCCATACCATCTATAAATGCTACTGACTCTGTCATTATCAAGTTCCTTGAAACAAACATCCTATCCAGATTTGGTTGTCCTAGAAAAATCATCACAGATAATGTTGTTGCCTTCAAGTCTAAATTTTTTTTTTATTTATGTTACAAATACTGCATCACCTTAGGCCATTCTACTGCCTACTATACCCAAGGAAATGGATTATTTTAATCCTCCAACAAAAGCCTCATCAATATCATCAAAAATTTGTTGGAGCAGAATCAGAAATCATGGCACAGGAAGCTTGTTCATGCCTTATGGGCTGATAGATTAACTACGAAGAAGTCAATAAACATGTCCCCCTATCAGCTAGTCTATGGCATGGATGCAATCTTCCCAACCTCATTAGGATTTCCAATCATGAAACTCCTTCAAAAGTAAAAATTGAATAAAATGATATGCAAAGAAGAATCAACCAAAAAATTCATTTACAGTGGTCTAGAGAGGAGGTTTATGAAAGAGCACAACTAGTCCAAGAAAATATCAAGAAAATTTTTGATAAAAGGACTAAGGCAAATAATTTCCAAGTTGGAAATATAGTTCTTAAATGGGTTTCAAGAAGGGAAGAAAATGGAAAACATGGCAAGTTTGAGAACCTGTGGAAAGGACCCTATGTTATTTATGTTGAGAGGGGTCACAATGCATTTTTTCTTAAAGAGTTGAATGGAGAATATCTATATGGAGGTCCTATCAATGGCAAGATGTTAAATCATTAATTCTGTCAAGAGTCATGAGTTTCAATAATTTTTTCTTTCCTTTGTAAATATCATTGTTTGAATATTGCATTCAAAGTTAGAAAAATAAAAATACAAAAACAATAGAAGAAAAAAAGAGGGCAGATAAAACAAGAAAGGTACAGCCCCTACCAAAAAAGAGAGACAAATTCTGAAAGTGTGCAAGCTCAAATGCCACTCCTAAAAACAAACTTCTAGTTAGTCATACGGCCTAATCATGACTAATTAGCTTTTAAATTTACTGTTGATAGGTTAGTGAATTAGATCAGCCAAACAACACAATCTTGGCTTATCAGTAAGCTAGATTAGGATAGAGGAAACAAAAGTTGAAACAAATTCAATATCTGAACCTACGAATCTCAAAATAAAAATGGCTCTAATTAGATTAAATCTTGAGCCAAGGATAGAAAACAAACTGGTTCCAATATGATTAAAACTTGAAACAAAAAGAGAGAAAAGACATCTCAAACAAATTCAAAATTAGAGCTGAAGAGATAATGAAGGATGTTTTAGTTTTCAGATCTTAAGCCTTCACAATTTGTTTTATTTTTTTGCAAATAAAATCTATGTGCAGCTTGTTTTTATGCCATAGTTCTATAGCAAGTCAAATTTCTTAATCCCGGCTTGGCTGCTTTTAAATTTCCTATTTTAGAATTTAGAGAATAAAAGTTTGTCAGACAGTCTAATCCTAGCAGATTGTAGTTAGGTAGAGAATTTATGAACTCAACTGTTTAAACTGAGTTCATGGAGAAATAAGAGTAGAAATAGACTAGCTTCTTGATGTTCAAAATAATAAAATGATTGATGAAAAGATTTGCAAGTCCAAGTGCACCTTCTGAAGAAAAAATGTTAGGAAGTAGGTTGTGTAGGTAGTTGTTTGGGAAATACTTTTCTGCTGATATATCAAGTTTTAAGTCATTTTTTGTTAGCATCTGATAAAAATATTATCAAAGTGCAGGGCACTGATCAACGTTCAGAGAAAATTGTCTGAAGTTCTTGACACCTTCAAGAAGATGCCATCTCCATGTGGAGCCACTGTTAGCCACCTATAAAAATTTGTCATATCAAATGGTGGCTAAATATTTTTTAGCCTTCAAGAAACAATTCATGTCCAAATTGTGAGTTCTTGAAGTCTTATGATGATAATTACCCTTTGAGTTAATCGTCATTGCTATTTCACTATTAATCCTAAAGTACCTACTGATTACCAAGAGAAAAATTGCTTAAGAAACTCCATTTTCCCTCATTTCACCTCTCCATTTCACTCTCTAATTTCATTCATAAAAATACCTTCATTTCACTTCTAAACCGTTCCAAAACCCTCTTAAACCTTAAATCTCCCTTTATTTGGTTTAAAAGCCTTTTATTTCATCTATCGAAAGCCTTTTAAGCCTCTGAGAGCTTATTTCCTTTAGCCCCTTCCTCCATGCATCCTAAAGCCCCACAATCGGGCGCTAAAAGACTTGAAAATCCTTCCCGAACCCTTACTTCCCTACTTTTCCCTCTTTCCCAACATTGTGGTCTAAACAAATCCAGACCGTTGATCTTTGCAGATCAACGGCCATCGGGCCCCATCCTTACTCCCATTCACTCTGCCTTACCTTTTCCTCCATCCATCTATCTGCTCCTCCTTTTAAATCTTGACTGTCCATTTGAGAAATCCTACGATCGGGACTTAACCCGATAAGCCAATACCCGTTCACTATGCGACGAAACAACTTGCATCATCGTGGACCCCGCATGAATTTCAACCCCACATCTCTTAGCCCATCGTGTACTACCCGCACCGTCGGATCTGGAGCCTCCGATCCAATGGTTGACAATGTGTATCGCAAAATTTTTGCGCCTAAATTTTAACGCTAAATTTTTTTACGAAATAGGTAGTTTTCATTTTCCACATGTCGACCGATGTATCGTATCGCACTCCATCCGCAAAATACCGCCTACCCCCCAAATGCAATGTGAAAAACATTAATGGTTTTCTCAAAACCACTTCTTCTCAATTCGCGCTCGAAATCAAATTTAAACCTATGTTTCATTTTCCGCCACGATTTTTCTCCTTACACTGCTGCATCCATTCATCGTCATAGCTCTAAACCACCTCCAGAAACCCTCCAACGCAGTTTTACCACAATTCGCAGGGTTTTTATAATTAGTTTTGTGTTTTGCAGGGTTTGATGGTGTGGCTCTATATATTTCCATAGTCACAGACATGTGACTAGTTCAGCCCAGAATGACAATTCTGTGGCTTAAATCAATGAAGGAAGGAACCAGCGGGTTTCCAAATTCAGGCTATCAGTGGATCACGACCCCTGATCTTAGATGAAACCCTCCAACTAAAAGAAAACCACCTGTGCCAATGAAACAAAGCAGTAAAGTGTATCAAAATGAAGAATCAACGATAAAGGGATTAATGCCTAAACCTGAAGATCAAGATTTTTAATCCACGGGTTAAAGAGATTAAGACAGTGTTAAAGAATGAAGACCCGAAGATGAAGATAAAGGATTAATTAAGCCTAAGCTCAGATCAAGAACAAATTAAAGTGTTTTAAACTAAAACAGAGAAAAATATTAGTAAAAGAAGCCTCAAATTCCACATCACAGGGGGCTAATTGAATCCTCAGCCTACCAAAAATGCCACTTGCAACCTCTCTGCCTCAAAGGAATAACTAGATCAAATCTCACTCAAGGAACATTAAGACTGAAGGCAACTGACAGTTATTACAAACAAAAGAACATATTTTAAACTATCAATAAAGTTATTGTAAAAGAGAAAAAGAGCCTTAAAGTCAATCTTTTCACCCACTAAGTCTAAAAAGCAGAAAACAGAGTTAATGAAACAGATTTGTAAATCGAATGCTTTCTTGCCTTATGCCTTGCATGGTTTTCAAGGCTAGGAGTTGCATTTAGTATAGAATTAATTACACTTAAACCCTAGGAACTTTTCCACCTCCTCATTTTCTTATAAAATCTCCTTTAGGAGCACATTGTAAAGGGTTGGTTGGTCACTAGTTGTAACACTGAAACTCTTTGAAATAATACATAGTTTGTTTAAAGTTGAGGAAGAAATTGAAGTCTTGGAAGTTGGATTATGTTTTGACATGCTTGTTCTTGAGAAGGCTCTATCATTGGATCCCTGAGCTTTGTTGTTGGTGATGTATTCTGAACTGTCTGCTGTTTTTCCTGTTTTCATTATGTTTCATAAATTCTTACTACAGTAGGATGAAAAGTTTAGGCTAAGAAATGACTCTTGGAAGCACCTTAGACCTATTTATTCTTCACTGTTTTATGTTTTCTTCTGCTAAGGCATTTTATAGTCTTTAATCACTCTCTTGAACCCTTATGCTTGTTTATTTTTCAAATAGTTCAAATAGTTGGTTCCAGCATGATATATGGTTTTCCCTGCTTGTCTGCTGCCACTTGAAAACTGTTTTTGAAGTCTCCCTTTGAAGTACCAATGTTTATAGTTAGCCAAGGATGTCTCTTTCGATCATACCCTTTGTCCCTGCTTGAATAATTTTTTTAAAGGTCTTTATAGTTGTGATCGTAGATGTGTTAGGTATTCCCTCTTCTATGACTGCAATTATCAATGAATCTTTCATGTTTTCTAATTCCTTTGAAATAAAGTCTTTGAGGAAATAGGGTGTTCCCCAAATCTTAGATTTCATTTTGAAAGTTGTCTTGAAGTCATTATTTGCTTAAAGTGTGGTTTGTAGAATTCATGGTTAGCCCTGTCTATCAAATGCCTCTTTATGTTCAAGTTATGTTTTTAAGTTCCCTTTGCTGAGAATTCAACTTTTCTTTTCAAATCATTAATGTCCATCTCATTCACAAAACTAAAGGATCTTGTGGCCAAGTTAGATTTTCCCTTTGATATCCTATATCCATTGATGAGCTTGTCATAAACCTCTTCTTGACTCCATTTCCCAATGAATCTGGTACTTCTTCTTTCTATCTATACTACCTAGACCTTTCATATTCTGTTGTGCCAATTCAACCAAACAAACACTTGCACTTAATAACTAGTCTAAAATCAATACTTAAAAGCAAACAAGATATACCTTTGCAAAAAAATAATTTGAGAGATCCCTCTCTGAGAATAGGAGGACTAGATCCTGGAACTCTAAATATTGGTTCTGATGTTGTCTTGTCTTTTGGTTAGCCAATCTATCAAAACTCAGGAACCCCAACAGATCCAAGGATAGAGATACCATGTAATGCTTGAGACCAAATGTGATGCTATAGTGTGCAGCCTATTAAATGGACTTAGATGAAGTGTGTCTTTGTGGATGACCCAAAATCATGACAAACAAAGATCCAAGGATAGAGGTAGCCTATAATTCTTGTGACCAACTGTGATACTAACAGTTTGCGGCCTAGCAAATGGACTTTGATGAGAAGGATTTTGTGTGTTTGACCCATAACTGTGATGTTGGATGTTGATGAAGTAGTAGGTGCCTACATAGCTGGGGGTAGGAGGGAATGTCTCCAAATAACCCAAGCCAAAAGCTGATATTTTGAAACTGATGAATGTAAAGCAGGCGCCTACTCAAGTAGGGTGAGAGGGCATGTCTCCAAACTCTGAATGCTGCTCAAGATTTAAAATGGAAATAAATCGGTCAAGATAACTCAGAATATTTATTATAACTTGCTTTTAGAAATATAATGATCATTCTGCATCTTCTTATGTGTTTGAAATCGCTATCTGGAGACTTTGGAAACTCAGTTTTGCGCTGCAACTGTCCCTTCGTCACAAAATTTCTGAAAAAATAGCTAATTTAAATAAGTGATAACTCCCTCGTTCGGACTTTGATTCGACCGATTTTTTTTTGAAATTGAGTGATTTTTCAAGGGGAGCTTATATATATAATAATTTTTCTGAAATTGTGCATTGAAAACTGCAAAAAATGACAGGAGGGTCGTGGTCTGTGAATTGTTGTCAGAAAAAATTCTGCAACACTGCTGATTTTAAATCAACGATATCTCCCTTATCCAGATGCCAATTTGACTGATGTTTTTTGGGGAATTGGATATTTTTTCGCAAGGACTCCATATCTACAATTTTTTCATAAAAAAAAATTCACCAATATCTTCAGATCTATTCTACAAAATTTCCACCCAAAAAATTCCCGAAAAAAAAAATAAAAAAACAAAAAATCTTCCCGCTTTGCCCAATAAAGTGTTATGTGGAGGTTTTGGAACTTTCCTTGAGTTTAATAAATATAGATGAAAAATGCTGAAACTAAAATATGCTTCAAACCCTCATTCCCATGGATTTGTAACTCGAATCTGATACCACTGATCCAAATTTTGGGGGCCTATCTAGAAGTTTGAAATGTAAGAAGAAAAGAGGAGCACACACAATATACAAAAATACAAAGAAATTTTTTACTAAAACCAATAATAAATATAAGAGCTAGATTGTAAGTGAAATCTAACTCTTAATACCATTGGTGAATGAATACTATGGGCAGATTTCACTTACAATATCATGGGTGGATGCCATTTACAATACCATGGGTAAGTTCCATGTGTAGATGAATACCATGGGTGGATACATACCATGGGTGAATGAATACCATGGATAGATGTCAGTTACAATAGCATGGGTAGATAAATACCATGGGTGGATGAATACCATGGTTGTAGGCCATTTTCCATTTGGATAAGTACACCCGATAGTTGTGAGGTTTATCATTGTACCCAAAAAATATCCCTAAATCAGTTGTTGGCTCTAGCTTCTTCTTGATATCTTTGGTTACATGGAAATAAACTGATGAACCAAAATTTTTAAAATGAAACATATATGGTCTGTTACCTAAAAAATCTTCCTCTAGTGTACTCTTCCCAATTTTTCGATGAGGACTTCTATTCTACACAAATACTTATGTATTGCATGCTTCCACCCAAAAATTCAATGATAGGACCTGATCATGCAACATATCTTGTGATGCTCCCACAATAGTTTTGTTCTTCCATTCTGCAACCCTATTCTGTTGTGGGTTATGAGGTGCTATCAATTCCCTTTGAATTCCTTCTAAAGCATACAAGTTCTTGAATTCGCTAGAGAAATATTATCCACCATGTCGCTCCTCAGAGCCTTCACCTTCTTCCCTGTATATTTCTTGACAAGTGCTTTGAATCAAAAAAATTAGAGGACGTCTGATAACATTTATTATGCATGAATAAAATCCAACACTTTGGTGACAAATCATCTAGAAAAATCACATAATAATTTTGTTTTGTTGTGGAATTTGTCGAGAATGTTCCACACACATTAGAGTGAACTCTATCAAGGATCACCTTTTCTTGGTTTTCCTTATCGTGAAAGGTGGATTTTGTATACTTCCCTGATGTACACCCTTTGCACGTATCTCGCTACGCAAGTGCAACCTTTGGAAGTCCTGTAGAAATTTGTTGCATAATCTTCAAAGTGCCATGGTGTAGATGGCCCAACCTCCTGTACCATAACTCACAAATGTCTAGGCTCTCCACCTTCCCTACTTTCGTGCTCAAGGAAATACAGTCTTCTACATCTAATTTGTAGAGGTTCTTTACTTGAACACCAATATTTTTCACCTTTATTGTCACTTTGTGATGAAGGAATGCCTTTCCTTGACTGAATATCACATCATATCCATGGTCTTCCAACGTAGCAACAAAAACCAAATTCTTCTTTAGACCAGGAGCATACATGCCATTTTTTAATGTGAGAGGAGTACCTAAATCCCTATGAAAGGTATTTGCACCTATGCCTATAGTGATATACCTCCCGTCATCTCCCATCCCGATGTGCATTTGAAAATCCTTCTCCTCCAAGTTACTGAATAATTCTTTGTTTTCAGTCATATGGAACGAAGCTCCATTATCTAAGTACCACATAGAACCCATCACTGATGACACCATGCATGCGATGAGGGTTAAATCCAACTCGAACTGTGAAGCAAGTGCTTCACCTGTCGCTCCTCCTGAGGACTTCTTGTTGGTCTTCTTGTGTCTACACTTTTGATTTGAAATTACTTTCTATTTAATGTTGTGCTAGTTTCATTTCAGATATAAACTTTTCTTTGCATTGTTTTACTATCTAACCCAAAGGGTATGGCTTATGATGAGGTACAGTTTCAAGGTTCAATTTTTTAACTAAGCCTTCTAAAATCAAGTTTTCTTGTGACCCTGTATCAAATAAGGCATTAATATTTGTATCATTAGAAATTACTCTAGCATGGAATAATTCTATCCTTATATCCTCATTTGAAGTGTTATTGTGACTGTTTGAGGTACTAGAACTTGTAATATCTTCCTTTTCTTTGTTAACCATGGCAACTATCTTGGTTTCATCTCCTGAATCAGATCCAGGATCTTTTTGTGTGGTGGCAGTCGTCTTTTGTTTCCCTTTGTAATTTGGTTTCTTTGGTCTTATTTCGGGAGGTAGTTTCCAACAATGAGCTTCATCATGACCCTCTTTGGAACAATGTTTGCATGTTATTTTCTCCCCTTTTTGCTTCACACTTGCATTCTTCTTTCCCTTCCATTTTCCTCCTTTCTCTTTTCACTTACCCTTGAATGGATTCTTCTTACTACCCTCTTCAGAAATGTTTTTACCCCTTGCTTCAAGATGCATAGCTTGCACACACACTTCATCAAAGTTATTTGGGTTAAACATGAGAATAATGTGTTTTAAGTAGGAATGTAGACCTCTATATACTTCAAGGGTGTGCCTTGTGAATTTAAGTCTACTCCAAGTAATAAAGCCCTTTTCCTAAACTCTTGTGTATAGTCTTGGACACTTTGACCTTTAAGCTGTCTAAATTTTTTCCAACTCATTATTTATGTCTGCATATAGGCTAATGGATAGAATTGTCTTTTAATGGAAGAAATGAATTCGACCCAAATAGTGGAAATATTACCATGGATGCACATTTCCTCTTGTGTCTTTGCCTCCCACCAAACTAATGCTGCTCCTTCTAGCCTGAATGAAGACAATTGGATTTTAATATTTTCTTCTTGCAGATTTTGAATTATACAGTAAACTTGTAATTGACGAATCCAATTATCTAGTCTTTCAGTATTAAATTCTCCATTATATGTAGGAAGTTCAAATTTGATGTCCAATTTGAGTAACAAAGTCTGACCTTTTGGGATCTTGGAATGAGTATGGGTATGAGTTTTTGTAGTGGATTTGGAAGATGAAGATCCTGATGAGGATTATGATGATGATGGTGGTGGAGAAGGAGGTGGTTTTCCACCACTAGGTTTTGAGCTCCTCTCTTCCTCCTTTTTACTATTTAAAGATTCTTCTCTATGAGGGTGTTTTGAACCTTCTCCAGTTTCCTTTGCCATAAAAGCTTCATATATAAGTTTCACAATCATTTGCATTTCTTTGAACTCCTTCTTGACATCCTCTTCCTCAGAATTTTCATGAGCTCCTTCATGGCCAGCTTATATCTTTTCAACCACTTCAGTCTCTTGTGTAATTAATTCCTCTTGTGCTTCAATTGTTGCCTTGAGTGGTCCTTTGGGTAAGGCTGATACTATCTCAGCCTTCTTCCTTCTTGTCCTAAAATCTGGACTAGCTATCAGTAGCTTCCCTTCTCCTCTCTGCAATCTCAATCTTGTAAGCACCAGTAAATTTTCACTATTAAAAACTCTTAAAGTAAAACAAGCAAGCAACCTTCTACTCTGATACCAACTTGATTTGAAATTACTTGCTAGTTAATGTTGTTCTAGTTTCATTTCAAATATAAACTTTTCTTTGCATTGTTTTACTATCCAACCCAAAGGGTATGGGTTATCATGAGGTACAATTTCAAGGTTTATTTTTTTAACTAAGTCTTCTGAAATCAAGTTTTCTTGTGACCCTATATCAAATAAGGCGTCAATATTTTTATGATTAGAAATTACTCTAACATGGAATAATTCTATCCTTGTATCCTCATTTGAAGTGTTATTGTGACTGTTTGAGTTACTAGAACTTGCAATCACTTCCTTTCTTTTGTTAACCAGGGCAACTATCTTGGTTTCATCTCCTGAATCAGATCCAAGATCCTTTTGTGTAGTGGCAATTTTCTTTTGTTTCCCTTTGTTATTTGGTTTCTTTGGACTTAGTTTGGGATGTAGTTTCCAACAGTGAGCTTCATCATGTCTTAGTTTGGAACAATGTTTGCATGTTATTTTCTCCCCTTCTTGCTTCACACTCACATTCTTATTTCCCTTCCATTTTCCTCCTTTCTCTTTTCCCTTACCCTTGAATGGCTTCTTCTTACTACCCTCTTTAGAAATTTTTTTACCCATTGCTTCCAGATGTGTGGCTTGTACACATACTTCATCTAAATTATTTGGATTAAACATGAGAATAGTGTGTTTTAAGTAGGAATGTAGACCTCCTCTATACTTCAAGAGTGTGTCTTGTGAATTTAATTCTACTCCAAGTAATAAAGCCCTTTTCCTAAAATCTTGTGTATACTCTTGAACACTTTGACCTTTAATCTGTCTAAAGTTTTGCTAACTCATTATTGCTTTTTGCATATAGGCTAATGGATAGAATTGTATTTTAATGGAAGAAATGAATTCGACCCAAGTAATGGAAACCTTACCATGTATGCACATTTCCTCTTGTGTCTTTTCCTTCCACCAAACTAATGTTGCTCCTTCTAGCCTTAATGAAGCCAATTGGATTTTAATATCATCTTCTTGCAGATTTTGAATTCTACAATAAACTTCTAATTGACGAATCCAATTATCTAGTTTTTCAACATTAACTTCTCCATTATATGTATGAAGTTCAAATTTTATTTCCAACTTGAGTAACAAAGTCTCACCTTTTGGGATCTTGGAACAACATGTGAATGATAGTGATTTTCAAGATGTGTATGAGAACTTGAGTAAGGGAAACCAAAGTGAAGAGTTAGATAATCATGTGCATAAATTTTTTTTGTATCACTTGGGCAAGTTATGTACACCACAGGGAGAAAGAAATAATATCATAACATAGGCACACACATCATTGATTGCAGGACATTTCGGTGTAGGCAAGATAGTAGCGCATATGCAAAGGTATTTTTATTGGCCACACATGAATGAAAGTGTTTCTCGTTTTATTAGAGGATGCTCTTTAGGTGCAACAAGTAATCCTAGCAATAGGAAGCTTGGTTTGTACACACCACTTCATGTTCCTTCTAATCCTTGAGAGAGAATCTCAATGGATTTTGTAGGAGGCCTTCCTATGTCAAGGAAAGGTCATAAATATTTGTATGTTTTGGTAGATAGGTTCAGCAAAATGTGAATTTTGATGGCATGTAAGAAAACTATTACAGATGAACAAACCGCTAATATTTTCTTTCAAAATATATGGATCCAATTTGGTCATCCTACTTCTATTGTAAGTGATCGAGATTCTTGATTTGTTGGGAATTTTTGGTCAAAATTATGTGACATGATGGATACAAAGTTGAAGAGTACAAAATTTCATCCGCAAACAGATGGTCAAGCAGAGGTGGTAAATAGGACTATTATTCATCTTCTAAGAGGCTATTGCAGCAAGCACCCTAAGTTGTGGGATGAACAATTACACTACATACAACATGCATACAACCGAGCAAAACATTCTTCCACAAATACATTGTAGAAATTTGAATAATTTTCTGATTTATTCACTGAGATTATCTTGATTACACACTATTTAAGTTTCATGCATAATACATAACCTCTTCTACAATTGATCATCAATATGCGGAAATAGAAAGCAGTCGCATGCGCTCATTAAAACATAATCAAGCACACATATCAACACAATATGTAATGGGGAAAGAAATAGCTGAAAACCCCCCAACTATCTGTATATTATAATGATGGAGAACATGTAACAATACATAGCAAAATACTCCTCACAAGTACTCAATACTATCTCCAAAAAGTTACACACAAACTATCTGAGATTTGAACAAGTCATAGGTTCAAATCTTCTCCACAAGTCTGTCTGCCTCTACTGCGCAATCCAAGTGAGTAATGAATGAGATCCAAGTTAGAATCCCCTAGGCTCCAACTGCGAAATCCTCAATGGCAATCTCCATCAAAGTGTGTGCAAATCTCATGCACAATCAATGGTCACAACTGATAGTCAATCACACCCTTTCACCCACCTCTAACACTGGTCTCCACTGAACTGTCCATGCATTGCAGTTAACTTATGTGTTCATTAGTTGATTTATGAGTTAATAATTAGTGAATTAATTAATAATTAATTCACACCACTCATCACTAGTGTATTTTTCAGTTAGACTAAATACAACTAGTTCAACTAAGTTAAACAGAACACAACTCCACCAACTGTCTCATCAACTCCACCAAACTCTGCCACATGAGTTCTAACTGAAGTCAACCATGCAGTAGCTCAACTAACCCTTAGGAAAAGCGTATTTCCTTCTGTCAGCTGCATGTGCCACATCCAAGCATCAAACTGAAGTGCTCCAAGAGGATAAGATAATGTTTATAGTCTAAATATTATTAAGGGTTAATAATATTTGGCTGTTCTATTTTTAGCCCGGCAGTCTAAAAATAGAAACCGCCCAATGTCTAAAAATAGAGGTCCATCTATTTTTACCAACTCGACCAATCATCCATAAATAGCATCTTGCAACTCATAGACCATGATCCCTATGTCTAAAAATAGACATAGTCTAAAAATAGACTTTGCGCCAAAAATAGCCTCCGGGCCCACTTAGTGAAGGCGACTTCATTTCACTAAGCTCCATCATCTTGTTGCATTTTCAACACTCCCTCTCAACAAGATATGGATTATCTGCAACCCCTTTCCTACCTCTGTGGTATTCAAATTTTCTCCTGGTGAGCGCCTTCGTCAAGATGTAAGCATCCTGATCCTCCGTGGGAATATATGAAAGTAACATGATTCTCCACTGCACACAATCTCTGATATGATGGTACCTGATGTCGATATGTTTGGATCTATCATGAAATACTGGATTATCCGAGAGTTTAATGCAACTCTGTTTATCACAATAAATCATAGTAGGCTCCAAGTGTGACCCGAACAACCTGACCAGAATCTTCCTCATCCATATGGCCTCGCATGCAGCCAAGCTTGCTGCCATATACTCAACCTCTGTTGAACTGGAAAGGCGATCTCTGCCTCATTGTATCAAGAAACTCACTGTCTACTCCGCGAGCACTCGAAGATCCTCTCCAGATAAAGTTCTTTCGATCCATTGGGCTCCCTGCCCAATCTGCATCAGTGAAGCCGCTAAGCTTCGCTCCATCCTCCTGTCTGTACCATAGACCATATCCCGATGTGCCACTAAGATAACGCAATACATGCTTGCCTGCCTTCCAGAAGAGCTTGGTAGGCTTAACCATAGCTTGCGAAAGCTGGTTAACAGTATAGCATATATCGGGTCATGTATTGACCAGATACATAAGCGACCCCACCAACTGTCGATAAACAGTGGCATCCACTACCTCCGCTGAAGTAGCATCCTCCTTCCTCCAACCTCCAGGAAGAGGAGTATCAACAGGCTTGCAGCCATGCATGCTGAACTTCTCCAGTATCTCCCGGGCATACTTACCCTGAGAAACAAACAGTCCATCACTGTGCTGCCAAATTTCCAATCCCAGGAAATAATGAAGGAGGCCCAAGTCCTTCATCTCAAACTCTCTAGCAAGATCCTCCTTGCATGAAAGTATCAAAAGCTCATCACCCGTCAAAATCAGATCATCTACATACAGTACAATGATCAGCAACTTCCCCTCCACCACAATCTGGTACAGGTTAGGATCCGCCTCACTCTTGGAGAATCCAAGTCCGGTGAAATAACTGTCTATCCGTGTGTACCAAGCACGAGGTGCTTGCTTCAACCTGTACAAGGTTTTCTTTGAGTCCACATGCGACTCATCGCCAGATCTGAACCCTGTCAAGCCATGTACACCTCCTCCTCAATAGACTTTCAAGATAGAATGCGCTCATCCATCCGATGGATGCCACCCATCTACGCCAGAGCTAGATCACCGGAAGAGTACCTTGTGACAGGTGCAAAGGTCTCCTCATAATCGATCCCCTCGATCTGTGAGAAGCCACGGGCAACAAATCGTGCCTTGTACTTCTCCACACTCCCGTCAGCCACCTGCTTCACTTTGTAGATCCATCGCAAACCCACCACTGATTTCCCCTCCAGGCTTGGGACAATCTCCCATGCACTGTTTCTGAAAATCGAATCATACTCTTCCACCATGGCATCTACCCATGCGGGGTCCTCCACAGCTTCCTCGAAAGAGGATGGCTCCATCATGACACATTTGCTCACAAGAGCCATGTATCCAGTGTACAGATCCGGTGACTGTCTCTATCTGCGCTGTGCTGTAGGTGGTCCTACAATCTTCTCTACATCTTGAGCCAGTCGCTCAGCTTCTGTAGTGCGCTTGCGCCCTTTGATGGTTGGAGCTGCATGAGTGGTCTCTTCCACTCCATGAACTTCCTCTTGTGGCTGATCCACATCCAGAAGCTCATCCTTAGGAACTAATAGCTCCGCATCTGCATGCAAGTGTGGCTCCCTCTCAAGCGAACACTTCATGGCTTTCTCCTCCTTAAATTTGATATCCCGTCGCACAACAATCTTGCGACTATTTGGAAAATACACCCAATAGTTGTGAGGTGTATCAGTGTACCCCACAAATATTCCAACCTCTACGGTCAGATCCAGCTTCTTCCTGGCATCCTTCGTCACATGCAAGTATACAGGTGAACCAAAAATCCTCAAATGGGAAATATCAGGTCTCTTACCAGAAAACGCCTCCTCCGGTGTACTCATGCCAAGTATCTTGTGAGGAAAACGGTTCTACACATATATTGCAATATTGCATGCCTCCGCCCACAAGTGAAGGTGTAGGCCCTGATCTTGCAACATCGCCCGTGCAGCACCCACGATTGTTCTGTTCTTCCGCTCAGCATCCCCATTCTGCTGTGGGTTATGAGGTGCAATGAGCTCTCTCCAAATCCCTTCTGCACTGCAAAAGTCCTTGAATTCAGCAGAGATGAATTCACCACCATTGTTGCTCCTAAGAGCCTTCACATGCTTCCCCGATTCCTTATTAACTAGCGCCTTGAACTCACAGAACTTTGAGTATGTCTCGCTCTTCTTTTGCATGAAGAAGATCCAGCACTTCCGAGAGAAATCATCAAAAATATCATATAGTACTGCTTTATTGTCAGTCACCAGAAAGGACCACACGTTCATGAACTCTCTCAAGGACCGCCGTGGCGCAACTATCCTTCTCGTGGAAAGGGGGTTTTCACAAATTTTTCCCAAGGTGCACACCACGATCCGATCGCGCAAGAGTGCCCTTTAGGAAGCCCAAAAGAGAAATAACGCAAGATTCTCAAAGTGCTGAGTGCCATGGTGAAGAAGCCACCCTCGCACGACAGCGCCTCGCCATCATCCCGCTCACCATCGTTCGCTTTGTATGCTATTGTGTAGCCATCTACTTGCAGCTGATAAAGGTTCTTGACTCGAACCCCTATCTTCCGGGTTTCTCCAGTTGTCTTACTGCGCAGGAAAGCCTTTCCTTCGCTGAAGACAACATTGTACCCCTTGTCTTCTAACATCGCCACAGAGATCAGATTCTTCTTCAATCTTGGAACATGCATCACTTCCTTCAATACGAAGGGTTTACCAGACTCCCTCTCAAAGGAAATGGTACCGATACCGGTCGCACTGTATCTACCATCATCGCCCATCTCGATGTGCACTCCAAGATCTTTCTCATCTAGATTTGAAAACAGATCTCGATCTCCAGTCATGTGAAAAGATGCACCACTGTCCAAGAACCATACTGATCCCATCACACTTGAGACCAAGCATGTGATCAGCAAAAAATCCAGCTCAAACTGCGAGGCTAAGGCCTCTCCCACTGCAGATCCAACAACTTGCTTATTTTTCTTCTTCTGCAGACAATTTGTGGCATAATGTCCGTGTTGGTGACAGTGAAAACACTTCACCTTGGACATGGCCTTCGCTTTCTCGCTACTTAATCGGAATATGCTTTCGCTTCTTCCTTCTTTTTCTTTGTAGTTAAGCGCAATTTTCTTCATCAGATGCCTTTGATGAAGATCCGTCTCTGGTATTCCGCCTTATCTCCTCTTGCACAAGATCCGACCAAAGTCGCTCCCATCCTGGCAATTTCTCCCGACCATTGACAGAATCCTGATAGGCATGCCAAATTTTCGGAAGACCAAGGAGAGCCAAGCTCACCAATTCCTCATCATCGACAGTCACCCCCACACTTCCCATCTCATCCCTGCATTGGATGAACTTCGTGAGATACTTCAGCATACTGTCGCCTTTCTCCATCTTAATATGTCTGATTTTATCCTTGAGCGCCAACTTCCTCTGGTCGCTCTTGCTTTGGAATAAATCTGTCAACGCTTTCCAACCATTGAAAGACATTTCAACTTTGGCACCAAGAAATCTAGTGCAAATTCGAATTCCAAATTCTGCTGCAAATTCGAATTCCAAGCTCAAAACTTAGCTGCTTCTAATTCTAGAAATTACGCCAGTTAGTGTAGATCATCAGAAGTGTATTTATCGATATATTACCTTTCAAAGAAAGGATAATTCAGGTTATCTCGCCTGCTATGTACTCAAGGTCCCAAAAATAATTGTAACAATTTAATAGATCCAACATGATCAATTCGCCTCCATACTAAGGAAATTGAATAAATTTAACAGTTATTCACCGAGATTATCCCGATTACACACTATTTAAGCTTCATGCATAATACATAACCTCTTCTACAATTGATCATCAATATGCGGAAATAGAAAGCAGTCGCATGCGCTCATTAAAACATAATCAAGCACACATATCAACACAGTATGTAATGGGGAAAGCAATAGCTGAAAACCCCCCAAATATCTGTATATTATAATGATGGAGAACATGTAACAATACATAGCACAATACTCCTCACAAGTACTCAGTACTATCACCAAAAAGTTACACACAAACTATCTGATATTTGAACAAGTCAGGGGTTCAAATCTTCTCCACAAGTCTGCCTGCCTCTACTGCGCAATCCAAGTGAGTAATGAATGAGATCCAAGTTCAAATCCCCTAGGCTCCAACTGTGCAATCCTCATTGGCAATCTCCATCAAAGTGTGTGCAAATATCATGCACAATCAATGGTCACAACTGATAGTCAATCACACCCTTTCACCCACCTCTAACACTGGTCTCCACTGAACTTTCCATGCATTGCAGTTAACTGATGTGTTCATTAGTTGATTTATGATTTAATAATTAGTGAATTAATTAATAATTAATTCACACCACTCATCACTAGTGTATTTTTCAGTTAGACTAAATACAACTAGTTCAACTAAGTTAAATAGAACACAACTCCACCAACTGTCTCATCAACTCCACCAAACTCCGCCACTTGAGTTCTAATTGAAGTCAAACATGCAATAGCTCAACTAACCCTTAGGAAAAGCATATTTCCTTCTGTCAGCGGCATGTGCTACATCCAAGCATCAAACTGAAGTGCTCCAAGAGGATAAGATAATGTTTATAGTCTAAATATTATTAAGGGTTAATAATATTTGACTGTTTTATTTTTAGCCCGGCAATCTAAAAATAGAAACCGCCCAATGTCTAAAAATAGAGGTCCATATATTTTTACCAACTCGACCAATCATCCATAAATAACATCCTGCAACTCATAGACCATGATCCCTATGTCTAAAAATAGACTTTGCGCCAAAAATAGTCTACGGGCCCACTTAGTGAAGGCGACTTCATTTCACTAAGCTCCATCATCTTGTTGCATTTTCAACATACATTGCCATTTGAGGCATGTTTTGGTTACTTGCCAACATCATCATTGGAATTTATCTTTGAGAAAGATGTTGCTATAGATGGACATAGTGACATAGATAAATCAATAAAGTTCATTGAGAAAATTCAGTTGGTACATCACATAGTACAAGAGCAACTTGAGAAGAGTCAAAGTAGCTACAAGGCAAGGCATGACAAACATCAGGTTGATCATGAATTTCAAGTTAGAGATGAAGTTTGGTTGTACATAAGCAAAGAAATATTGCAAGGGGAAGGAAAAAGTTCAAACCAATTTGTTATGGTCCATTTAAAATTTTGGAAAAGATTGGTACAAATGCATTCAAGCTAGATTTTCCTCCCTATCTGCAAATCTATTATGCCATTAATGTTGAGAATTTGAGATTGTTTGAGCCTCCTTTGATCGATGATCAAGGAGAGCATGTTCAGTTGCCATCAATATATGATTTCTTGCCATAATATCTTGATGAAATTCAGCAAGATCTCATACTTGACAGAAGAATCAGAACTTCAAGAAGAGGGAAAGTTGAATACCTTAGAGTTGGACTCAAAGGTAAAATCCTTCAAAGGCAAAATGGTTGGAGATTGGAAAAGTGAGGGAGTTGTACCCTCACTTGCTAAACAATTGATAATATCTTTTGGGGTCAAAAAGGCTTCTAGTGGGAAGGAATGATCTAAGGCTCAAGTTTTAGCTAAAAATTGAAAGTGCTCGAAATTTATTCAAACTTGAACGACTGGATAGAGTTCGTCGCCGGGATTCTGGCGCCACTCGTTTCATCAAAATCCGAGTTCGTATGACTGAGTTATTGTTTGTTGTTCGTTTTCCAAAGCAGGCAAAAAAATGAGCAGAATAGTTACATTGCTGATGTGGCAAGTACAGTAAGAATTTGCAGGACTATCCTCCAGAAACAGCCAATGACACTGCGCCAAGTGGCACCACTAGATTCGCCGATGATGACTAGGAAGTGAAATTTTTTTATTCCCAAGTCTAAGTGAAATTTTACTAAATTGGCATTTTATTTTATATGGTGGCCAATGGGGAAGGGCCACGTAGCATGCCATGTACCCCCCATGGCAAGACAACTTGGAAGGTCAAATGATAAGTCATATAAAATTTGGACTAAGGTTGGTCGAATTATTATTGGTGGTGGTATTATTCAAATATATATACATATACATATGTATACATATATATATATATATATATATATATATATATATATATATGTATTTAAAATATCAAATCACAATGAGTTAATAGATCAGAGGGCAGCCAATCAATAAAAGAGGACCTAATGTGGTAGATGAAAATTTAGCATGGAGGTCTTCATAACTCTGAAAATTATATGGAAATCTGTGGTCAAACCCCCCCGGTCAAACCCCCACCTCCTCATTTCAGCATATGGTGGCATACTTTAACCATCTCTCCTATGGGGTATTTCTTACCCATACCATTTTCCACATCTATTTGATTTGTAACCACCCGATTGTTGGGGGTTGGAGGGGGTTAGCCCGCAGGCCAACCTTCTCCCCATGTGACCATAAGAGCGTGACTGAGAACTAGTTCAAATGAAAAACCAACAGAAATAAAATTGTTTAATTAATGTTTAAGTGTGACTTAATGACGTTAGTACATAATTAGCGCATAATGCGCGTTTAAACTTTAATCCTATCTTATCCGCTACTAATCCTGCATATGTTAATTAATCCCAAAGATTAAATTGGTGGATTTTTCAGAGGCAGCACCAAACTTGGCGGGAATTCCAAATTTAGAAACTTAACTAGCAGTTTCTCCATTTTGGAGGAGAAATTGGGGCAAAGTTGGTTTTGGTCATAACTCACTCAATTTTCGACCAAACTAAGCTCAGTAAAACTCATTTATGGATAATTTTCATGCTAGGAAGTTAATGAAGTAGGTTTTAGAGGTAGAAAAGGTGATCTATAGGTGTTTTAGTACATTTGAATATTTTTGAAGGCCAAGGCCAACATGTGTTGGGGTCATTTCCAGAGCATCTAGAGTCCAAATACAGTAAAAAAAGTCATTTTTAGGAGATTATGATGTTATAAACTCATTGGAATAGGTTCCAAGAGGTTCTGAATCTTGTAATAGAAATTTGAGCACACTTGAAGCTAATACAAAGGTCACACTATGAAGCTTGACCAAGGAGATGTAGCCCAAGAGGGGTGAACTCCTTTATCAAAATTCTCTGTGTTAAGCTCTGTTATATGTGCTTGTTGTGTTTACTATTGCTTCTATTCTATCATTTAAAATTATGCTTTTTAATCTTATAAAAAACTCATAATTTCACTAAGTACAATGTTTTCCAATCACATGCTCTTAAACAAACTCATGAAGGATAAGTAAAACAATGCAAAGAAAATTTTATATCTGAAATGAAACTAGCACAACATTAACTAGCAAGTAATTTTAGATCAACTTTGTAGCATAGTGCCCAAGCTCATGAAAGTGAAAACATTTTACCTTTGATAAGTCTCACTACTTGCCTACCTGACCAGAATCAAATTTGGAATGGGACGCCTTCCCTTTCTCTTTCTTCGCCTTTCCAGCCAAGGCACAATTCTCCTCATCATTAACCTTTGATGAGGATCCATCTCTCTTGTTCCGCCGAATTTCTTCTTGTACCAAGTAAGACCACAATTTCTCCTATTCTGGTAACTTCTCCCTCCCATTCACTGAGTCCTGGTAGTTATGATAGCTCTTGGGAAGGCCTATAAGTGGTAGGCTAACCAAATTGTCCTAGGAAACTATCACTCCAACACTTCCAAGCTCATCTCGAAATTGAGTGAACTTCAACAAGTATTTTGGGATCATGTCTCCCTTCTCCATCTTGATCTTTCTGAGCTTGTCCTTCAGCGCCAACTTCCTATGGTCATTTTTATTCTGAAACAAATATGTTAAGTCCTTCCACATAGCATATGGAGTTTCCTTTCCATTTAGGTGTGAGACAATATTATATCGAACTCCTTCTAACAAAATCCATCCCGCCTTTGCTACAATATTCTTCCATGCATCAAGAAGTTGAGCATCTGATGTAATGGGCTGGGGAATATCATTGTCTATGAATTCCTTCAGTCAATTTTCCTCCAGCATTGCCTCTATCTTTTCCTCCCATTCTATGTAATTCGAATTACCCTCAACTTCATATTTGAGTCTCAATCTAGAGAAAGCCATCTTAATCTCCTGCTGGTCTTAAAGAATAAATTTGCAAATTCAATTCACTTGTTCAAAACAAAATCTGTTTCTTCTCTTCTATAATGATTCCTACTCTCATAGCATGTAGAAATATCTAAATAGATTCAACTAATCTTGTAATGTACTAAAAATAAAATACTGAATCAATTATTCTACAAATTGTGAAAACTAATTACGATCACACAATAACATGAACAAGAAAAATAAAGAATATCAATCATGTAACACGAATATTTATTTGGGGAAAGCCTCAGCTAAAAACCCCAATATCTGTATATTGCATAAATTAAATAACATGAAACAATATAATGCTATTTCCCTTCTTGAGAAACCTTTGCACTCCGTTGACTATCTCACTCTTATCTAAGCAAGTTTGGTCCAATATTTAACCACTTCCTTGCCTTTTCCTAACTATCCTTGCTCACACATTCCTGGGCTAATTTAGCCCCTATTAATTACGAAATTCCCATCAATAGATTGTGAAATACATCTAAGGCATCTTGATGACCTCATGCATGACCTGTACAATTTTCTAATTATACAACTGATAGTTATCTTCCCTTTAACCCCAATCTCAAATGGACCTTCCTTAGAACTGACATGCACCAAATATTTATAGCGAATTATGATTTATCTGATAGATAATTTCATGTGACTTAAATCACATTTAATTCACTGGACCTATCACTAGCTCATCTCTCAGTTAGAACTAGTTAAACCGACTTTAAGTCAAATAATTGAGTTAACTAATTACAACCCAAAATAGACTGCATCTCTACCCCCTAAAACTTAGAGTGGACTCTACATGCCTCTAGTATGACCATAAAATCGAATTTACTGAGATAACTAAGTCTTCCTGACTCAGTTAACACTTACAAGTTGTCATGTGATGTGGAATTACAATTTAATTCTAATTTAATTAAGGGAAAATTAAATTAGAAGCCCCCTTGGGGTGTCATTCTTGTTTCCATTTCAACATGCTATTGTGGGCTTGGGAATATCAATGTCTATGAATTCCTTCAACTCCTTGTCCTCCAACACTGCCTCCATCCTACCCCTCCATGTTATGTAATTTGAACTACCCTCAAGGGCATATTAGAGTCTCAATCCATAGAAATAAATCATGATTTGTTGCTGGTCCTGAAGAATAAATCTGCAAATTTGATTCACCCATTAAAAAAAACTTTGGTTCTTCTCTTCTATAGTGATTCCTACTCTGATACCATGTAGAAAATCCACATAGATTCAACTGATATTTTAATGTACTAAAACAAAATACTGTGGAAACCAATTACAATCGCACAATCACATGAACAAGAAATAGATAATTTCAATCGCAGAATCACATGAACAAGAAATAGAGAATTTCAATCGCACAACAAAAATATGTATATGGGGAAAGCCTAACTAAAAACCTTTCGATCTTTAGAATGCATAAAGTCAAGAACATGAAACAATACAATGATATTTCTCTTCCTCAGAAACCTCTGCACTTTGTTAACTTTCTCACACTGATCTAAGTAAGTTTGGTCCAATATAACCGCTTCCTTGTCTCTTCCTGACTAGCCTTGCTCACGCATTCCTGGGCTAATTGAGCCCCTATTAATTAGGAAATTCCCATCAATAGATTGTGCAATACATTCAAGGCTTCCTAATGACCTCATGTGTGACCTATACAATTTTCTAATTATACAACTGATAGTTCTATTCCCTTTAACACCAATCTCAACTAGGCCTTCCTTAGAATTGACATGCAACAACTATTTATAGCGAAATATTAGTTATCAGATTAATCATTGCATGTTAATTAAATCATATTTAATTCACTGGACCTATCACTGGCTCATCTCTTAGTTAGAACTAGTTAAATTGATTTTAACTCAAATAATTGAGTTAACTAATTACGACTCAAAATAAACTGCAACTGGACCCCCTAAAACTTAGAGTGACCTCTACATGCCTCCAGTTTTACCCCCAACTCGAATTGATTGAGCTAACTAAGTTTTCCTAACTCAATTAACACTTACAAACTATCATGTGACGTGGAATCACAATTTACTTCTAATTTCATTAAGGGAAAATTAAACTAGAAGCCTCCATGGTGCCATTTTCAATATTACTTGTTGCCAATTTCAACAAATGTAATTGTTTTTTCCAAGGCGAGTTTCACACATTTTGGAGGAGAAGGAATTTTGTAACCCGATTTTCATAATGAGACCATGGAGGTTGGGTTAATTCAAAGTAACACCTCCAAATTAAGTTAGGTTTAGCCTAAGGGGGGTGGGATGGAGTGTTACACCTATGTTGTTGTATGTCATTGAAATGGAAAATAAGTGTGCAAGCTTAGTCAACCTATCAACCACCACATCAATGCAATATTTACCCATTACCATAGGTAACCCTATGATGAAATCCATGGAGATAGATTTCCATTTCTTAATAGAAATAAGTAGGGGTTGAAGTAGACCAACTGAATAAATATGCTCATTCTTGCTTTGCTGGCAAGTAGGAAACTCTGTAATATACTTAAGGACTTCATTTTTAAGTCCTTTCCATGACAATTTATCTGAGATCTACCTGTAGGTTTTAAAGAAACTCGAGTGACTAGCTATAGGTGCATCACGAACTATCCTTAATATATTTACATTAAGTTGTGAAGTAGGAACCAAATAATTTTCTTCCCTTATACATGATTAACTCATTTACCATTGTATACCTTTCATCATGAATTGTTCCTTCCATAAACTCTGTTTCCCATGATTTTTTGGCATATTCTACAACAATTAACTCCCTCCAATTTGTAGAAATCCCCACTAGCAAACATATGTGAGGCCTCTTGAAAAGTGCACCAACAACTACACTCTTCTTATCCTTGACATATATAATGTCAAAATTATCTGCCTATAACTTATTGACCCACTTATGGTTCCTATCATTTATATCTTTTTGGTTCATGAAAGATTTTTTTTTTGTTTTTTAATTATACATCATATGCTATGGGGGATGTTATAGTGAAGCAATAAACATGAAGGGTTACATAAAAAATTAATAATAATAATAGTAATGATGTTGTTGAATAAATTAAAAAAAGTAGTAAAGTATGACAAATATGTCTACTAACATTATGAAAATAATAAAATAATACATATATTAATAAATTTAAAGTTATTAATAACTAAAATATATTAGATGTATAATTCATTTTTTATTCACTTATCAAGTACTATTTAAAGATGGAAAATGCATAATGTTTTTTTCCATTTATGCATAATGTTACATCTTTGTCCATGGATTTCCAAAATTCTATTTTCTATAATCTTACCAGATTTGTTGGCTAGTAAGTGGTTTCCTAAAAAAATCATACATTGCCAAAATGATTTAACCATCTAGAAATGGAGAGAGACTAAGAACCAAAACACCATCATTATCAAAATACGTCCAAAAGTTATCAAGTATCTCATAAAATTTCAGATTCCTTGTAGCGTGCTCATCCAACCCTATCCAGAATTAAAGAATATATATATATATATATATATATATATATATATATATATATATTAGTGTGAACTATAAATAAAAATATTTAAATGTCTATATTAAAATAATATAATGTTATATTGATTTTACATTAAAAAAAAAAAAAATATATATATATATATATATATATATATATATATATATATATATATATATATATAATTGAGATTAAAAAATAAAGATATTTAATTGATTCAACTCTTTGGATTTAACCAAAAATAAAATAAATTAATATACGCATAGCAAGAGATATTTCTTATTCTATTTTGTAATTGAAAGTATGAAATAGATTTGTAATTTCCTCAATATTTGATTTGGAATTGATATATAACACTTTAAAAAATATATTAATAAAAAAATGTAAATATATAAAAAAGAATTTCAATTCAAGAAATTTATGATTTTTGACTTTTGGCTTCTGTGATCCATAATTTATACAATAGATCTTGAGGTGATAATTACATAGGAAAAATCTTCGTGAATCTATTTCAAACCAACCAGTGTGGTTCATCTTCACCACAAAATGAACCACACTAGTTGGTTCACATGAAGATCTCTTTGTATAAATTTATGATTTCTATTCTTCAATATGAAAAAATGCATATTTTAAAATATAATAGTAACTTAAAAATTAATTTAATATAAACAATTTATACACAGACAAAATATTATAAGTACATATTGAAAAAAAAAAATCAACTTCTCTCACATATATATATATAGTGCAGAGAGGCACTGTTCAGCAGGTTATGGTAGCTATGTTGTAGTGTAATGTTTGACATTTTGACAAAGTCAAATTACATAAAAATTAAAAACATAAAATTAGATAAAAAAATCAATGTAATGTAAACTAAATAATTCAACTTGGTCAAAATAAAATATAAAAAACAAAAATAATCTTATAAATATAAAATAAAAATAAAAATGGTTCATAGTATTTACTTAAAGTATTGAGAAACTATGGTATTGACCCATGGTATTCATGTGGAATGTACCCTATTTAAAATAAAAAATTAAACTAGCTAGTAGAATTAAATAAAAAGATTCATATAATGTAATGCAAAGATTTTAACTTAGTCAAAATAAAATAAAAACTGAATAAATATAACTTTATAAAAATAAAAATAAAAATGGCCCATAGATTAACTGATATATTGAGAACCCATGGTATTGACCTATAATATTTATGTAATATCAGTGGTATCGAAAATCCATGGTATTGATCCACAATATTCAAATGAAATATAGTCTATTTAAAGATTTAAAAAATTCCTTTACAAAATACAAAAGTTTGAGATCTGAAATATCTCTCACTTAACTGTTATTCCATTTAGTAAAGATTATGTAGTTAGATGTGTTTTTGGAAAAATCTTTGGAATCTCTAGATTTTTTATGTTCTGAATAATGTGAGACATCAGAAAAATTCATATGTAACTAATTTTTTTTGATATTATGTAGTTAGATTTTTTTTTGAAAAACTCTATGGAATCTCTGGTTTTTTATGTTTTGAATAATGTGAGACATCAGAAAAATGCTTATGTAACTTATTTTTTTAATGAAAAATATTTGTTTCTTCGTGATTTTTTTGATCAGACAGACGACTCCATTAAAACTCAGTATCAAGGAAACCATCATTTAATTACCCGGTCTAAGATCTATCCAAGCTCTCCTTCCTTTGAATGATGGATCGTCTGCGCTTTGCGCCCCGCCGAAGGAGGAGTCCCCAATAATGTTTTAAGAGGATAAGCATCTGCTATAAACTGAGAATCCTCATAAATCCCAATTCTATTTCCTCCAATTCCTCAAAATTTCCTTTGTTTCTACAATTGGTGAGGAGTAATTGTAGAAGTAGAGAATTTTGAACCAGAAACACATTTTGAAGTCGCGATGTAGGATTGGGGTTTCTGAAGATTTTCGGTTTACCGCAAAAGAAATTGAAGTTGCAAATATATTTCTTCTCTTCCAGTATTAGTGGAGACATTTTCTTCAATGGGAGGCGAAGCCCAGTTGATCCACCATTTAGAGAGAGCAATGCCTCAATTTAGGTCACTGGTGCTCTGGTTCAATAGTGTCTGTTAAAGGATGGGTTTTCAGACCAGGTGAGGATGGACCAGGTAATTATTTATATATCATTTTAAAATTTTAAGTGACTTGATTTGTTGATTAACCAGTCTAGATCCATCTAACTCTGGATCTATCATGCGCCGAGAGGGATCAAATCTCTCGAGGTGCAAACCTATTTTTTGAGTGCAAAACTTGAGGAAAGGTTTGCACCTCGAGAGATTTGATCACAATTTTCAAATTATTAAAATTTTTGTATATTTTTTAGATGTAAGATGGATCTAGGCTGGTTTCAGTCGTGTGCTGCCAAGGAAAATCTATCAAATATATGATTAATTTTATCAGTAATATGTAAATATATCAAATATTAATATAATCATTTTAAATATGCTAAATATTTATGAGATTAACTTGGTCATTTTAATTTTAAATTTTCTTAGTTACCTCAGTTCGTTGAGATGATAATTATTGTTAATAACTATAATGATGAAAAATGATGAAATATTTTTTTTAAATGCAAAGTGACAATAAAGTGTTGAAAGATAGAAAATGTGAATAATAAGAATGTACTCATGTTACAATCAATCTCAAACTATTTTCTTCTACCATTCTTATTTCCTCCCTTGTTAGTTTTGTTATCTTTTCATACCGATTATATGAAAAAGAAAATTTAAATCGTAAACCATTTAAATATTTAGCTCGATCTGTTGTAGTAAACATGATACCTTGTCTCTCTTGCTCTCCAATATTAATAGCTTAAATTACTATAACACAAAAATCAATCTACATTGTTAAAAACTTTTTGTGCTTACACTAAAATCAATGTATATTGTTAATCCAATCACTTTAATATTAATGTACCGTCATATATCCAATTACATCAAATCATAAATCAACATATACATTGAAATCAATGCATTTAATGCAAGCAATCAAATAAGATTAGAAAATAACTTCTACATTGAAATCAATGCACCTAATGCAATCAATCAAATAAGATTAGAAACCAACATCTACACTGAAATCAATGCATTTACTAAAAGCAATCAAATAGGATTAGAAATCGCCATCTACACTGAAATCAATGCATTTAGTGCAAACAATCAAATAGTAATCATCACCTACATTGAAATCAATGCATCTAGTGCAAGTAATCATATATCATTAGATATAAATATCTACACTAAAATCGATGCATCTAGTGCAAATAATCAAATAGGATTATAAATCACCATCTCCACATAAATCAATCCATCTAGTGCAAGAAATATTCTTCCCTTTCTCCACCCTCCATCCATACCTATATCCCCATCCATCTCTTTTTTTTTGTCTCTATCTCACCCCCCTAAACACACATGCTCTCACACTCCATATATATCATTCTCTTTGTCGATCACCCTCTCTCCCCATCTCTCTCTTCTTCCCTTTCTTCCCCTTCTCTCCCTCTCCCCCGCTAATATCTATCTTTCCTCCTTTTGTCCTCTCTCTCTCTCTATCCATCTTCCTTATCACTCACTTTCTCTCTCTAGGAACCAACATCTACACTGAAATCAATGCATTTACTCAAAGAAATCAAATAGGATTAGAAATCACCATCTACACTGAAATCAATGCATTTAGTGCAAACAATCAAATAGGATTAAAAATCATATACATTGAAATTAAGTCATCTAGTGCAAGTAATCAAATATAATTATAAATCGACATCTAAATTGAAATCAACACATTCAGTGCAAGTAATAAAATTGTATTAGAAATCACCACCTACACTGAAATCAATGCATCTAGTGCAAGTAATCAAATATCATTAGAAATAAATATCTACACTAAAATTGATGCATCTAGTGCAAATAATCAAATAGGATTAGAAATCACCATCTCCACTTATATCAATCCATCTAGTGCGAGAAATATTCATCCCTCTCTCCACCCTCCATCCATATCTATATCCCCCTCCATCTATTCTTTTTTGTCTCTCTATCTCACCCCCCTAAACAAACGCGCTCTCATACTCCATATATATCAATCTCTTTTTCAATCACCCCCTCTCCCCATCTCTCTCTTCACCTTCCATCTATATCTCTATCTTCCCCTTCTCTCCCTCCCCCCCATTAATATCTCTATTTCCTCCTTTTTTCCTCTCTCCCTCTCTCTCCATCTTCCTTATCACTCTCTCTCTCTCTCTAGAAACCAACATCTACACTGAAATCAATGCATTTACTCAAATAAATCAAATAGGATTAGAAATCGCCTTCTACACTGAAATCAATGCATTTAGTGCAAACAATCAAATAGGATTAGAAATCATCTACATTGAAACCAATTCATCTAGTGCAAGTAATCAAATATAATTATAAATTGACATCTAAATTGAAATCAACAAATTCAGTGCAAGAAATCAAATTGTATTAGGAATCACCACCTACACTGAAATCAATGCATCTAGTGCAAGTAATCAAATATCATTGGAAATAAATATCTACACTAAAATCGATGCATATAGTGCAAATAATCAAATAGGATTATAAATCACCATCTCCACTTATATCAATCCATCTAGTATGAGAAATATTCTTCCCTCTCTCCACCCTCCATCCATATCTATATCCCCCTCCATCTCTTCTTTTCTGTCTCTCTATCTCACCCCCCTAAACACACACACTCTTGCAATCCATATATATCAATCTCTTTGTCAATCCCCTCCTCTCCCCATCTCTCTCTTCTTCCCTCTCTTCACCTTTCATCTATATCTCTATCTTCCCCCTCTCTCCCTCTCTCTCCATATTCCTTATCACTCACTCACTCTCTCTCTCTCTCCACCTTTCTCTCTCTATTTCTTTCTTCTTACCTCTCTCCTCCTCTCCCTCCAAGTCCATCTCTCTTTCCCTCCCTCTCTCCACTCTCTCACATCCTCTCTCTTCCTTCCTCTCTCTCTCTCTCTCTCTCCCCTAAATCCCTCTCTCTTCTCTGATCTCTCTCTCTCTCTCCAATACTCTCTCTTCCCCCATCACTCTCCTCCTCTCTCTCATCCTTCCTCTCTCTCCCTTTCTCTCCCACCTCTCTCTCTCTTTTCCCTCCAATCCTCTCTCTTCCCCCATATCTCTCTCTCTCTCTCTCTCTCTCTCTCTAATCCTCTCTCTTCCCCCATCCCTTTCTTTCTCTCACTCTTTCCACCCCTCTCTCTCTCCAACTACATTACTATATTTCTCCCTCTCTCCTTTTCACTTCTTCTCTCCCCCCTTCTTTCCATACATCTTACTTTGTCTCTTTATCTCACCCCTAAACATACACACTCTCTCCATCTCTCCCTTATCACTCTCTCTCTCTATTTCTTCTTAGTTATGTAAACTAATTAACATAAATATTCGTAAATATAAAGCACATTATGGAGTAAATATGAAAAGAGGTTTTATTTACTTACCATACCTCTAGTTTATTTATATTTTTATTTATTTACCATACTCATTTTCTTTACTATGGTATTTGGCCCATAGGCTTGTTATATAGTTAGATTTTTATTTATAATCCTATTTGATATATTGTTATTTATTTACCTTACCTCTTTATACCTATTTTATATTTATTTATTTACCATACCTCTTTATATCTATTTTATATTTATTTATTTATTTATCATACTTGTTTATACCTCTTTTATATTTATTTATTTACCCATGGTATTTGGCCCATGGTATCAATATTAATTTGTCCCATGGTATTGGTCTCATAGGCTTCATCTAAATAAAACCTCTTTTTAAATATAAAAAGGTTTATGAAATAAATATAAAAAGAATTTTTATTTATTTATCATAAATCTAGTTTATATATTTTTTCATTTATTTACCATAGCTCTGGAGTAAGTATAAATTCATTTTACAAATATTTAATTAAAAGAAATATTAAAAGATTTTGGATTTTGATTGTTTGTGTTGAATTAACTCTTTTCCTTTGATTTAGAAAATGGTATTGATATTATTATAACATAATAATATTAATAATAGTAATTATTATTATTATTATTATTATTAAATTCATATTATTGATACATTGTGCATATTTTTGGTAAAAAAACTATAATTGAAATGATTTTTATATAATTCTAACTCTATACCATGAATGCTGCCACTTAAACCAATAAACTCAATTACTCTATATCGACAATGAATATGTCAAATTCAAGAAAATCCCCAGCAGCTGCAAGCAACAATTAACATTTATATTATTTCCAATATAAGCAATGGATAAATATGCAACTGATACAATATATCGCCATCCCAACTTAGCGCATTTGTAGCAATGACTTTCTCTAAAAACTCTGAAAGATTTTATTGTAAAACTGCAAAAGAAAAAAGGACAAAATTCAAAAAAGTAATATATACCATACACTATGAACTTTAAAATAACTTCTTCTATCTTGCACACAATTTGCGTCTTTTGTATTGTTTTACATCGACCTGCAGGTCTCCCTTTAAGCGATGGCGCAACTGCTGAAGTACTCCTCCACCCCACTAAAGTCTGGGACAGTCCCTGGCATCCAAGGACATTAACGACAAGCATTATTCCACACCTTGCAACCCTACTATCTCATGGCATCCACTAACAAATAGACTTTGAAGCTTTGTAAGCCGCGGCCCCAACCTTAACACGCCCTTGAGCTTGGCACACTCTGAGGCATTCAGGTACTCCAATAACAGCTAGATATATAATTGTCAAAGTTCATATCCCAGTGACATATTCGAGCATACACGTTATTTATTTCTTTGCTTTGCTGTAATTTCAAATCTCACTGTGATATTCGAGCATATACTCTCTTTATTGCTTTGCTTTGTTGTAATTTCAAATCCCTCTGTGATATTCTACCATATACGTTATTTATTTCTTGGTGCTGAACCCCTACATGACTATCATAAATATACAGTAGCCCTTCTTGTTTGTTGTGAGAGATGAAACGATGGAATTATACCAGTGCTCATGAGAACAAAACACATTGGGCATCTGAGATTTATCCATGTGGACTATGTGAATCTACCCATCATCCCCAGTGGGTGCTATTGCTACGATGACTGCTGATATGAATCATATATGCGCATTAATACTGCTTTCATTGTGTAGGATTTTAATATTGGGGTTTACACAACTCCGCCTTCAAGCCGGTCGCTGGGTAGCTTTAGTAGATTGCCTGCCGGTTAGCGTTCGGTCAGCCCTAATGTTTAGGATTTCGTTTTAACGTTTGAAGACAAAAAAAAAAAATCCCGAATTGCAATAGTTATTTATATAATTGTAATTTCAATTATTTCGTAGACCGACATGCAAATTAAGCCGACCCAATTGTATTTTTTATTTATATCATTTTAATTTGAAATTTAAGCCGACAATAAGGTAAGCCGACATTAAGGACGTGACATACCCGACATCGGGGTCATATGGGGCTGTAGATGGGCCTCTCGGCGTAAAAATGAATAAATGAATTGATAATTGTTTAAATTTGTTAGTATATATTATATTTTAGTTCAGAAAAAATAAAAAATAAAATATTTTGTTCCACATTGGACATTGAGATAATCCCCTATTTTCATTTATGTTTTTCATCGGCTTCAAAGATTAGTTTGACATTTGAAAAATGAAAATGCACTGTGAAAATTTGGCTTTTCACAGAGTTAAAAACAGCAGATTTTGCATTAATAAATGAAGCTGTTACATGATATAAGTTGCTCTATATCCAAACCAGAAATAGAGCTACAATAGCCACTAAACAGACCAACTAAACATGCCATGAAAATTGAGCTTGTTTTGACAATGTAGGGATGTTGTGGCTTATTAAAACTTTCCTTGTAGTTTTCCTTAAAAATTTGCTTATTCTTCGGAGCAAAAATTACAATAGATTTTCATGGACAATAACCTTGGTTCTGCCATTTCTTGGACGAATGGAGAGGCGAAGTTCTTGAAGCCGAAGCTTTCTTTAAGTTCAGAAAGTCAGGTCTGGCAATTTGCTCGTAGTATTAATGTATTGTTGACTGCTTTTATTAAATAATAAAAGAGTTAGAGGGATAAAGCAGACTTTCTTTTCCCTGCTGTAAATTTGTTTCTTGAAACTCAAATTTGTTTTTATTGGTTAGTAAAAATGGGATACTTATTTTCTTTACAAATAATGTGCAGACAATTTTGTTGAATGTATCATATTGTGTTCCATCCCCAATAAAGTTAGAATCCAAATGAAATTGCAGTGGTGAAGTAGTCTGAAATAATTATTTTGACTCTCAAACTAAAATGAGATATGCTATTTTAATGTTGGGATAGCCCTTCAACTTCAGAATTCGAGATTTCCCAATCTATTTTTGAGCTGAACAGCTTTCCTCGAGGATTTTCTTGAAAAAATTAATTTTCTCAACAGAAATTTGCTTCAGATTTGGGCTAAAATGGCTTATGCATGCTCTTCTTTCAAAGAATTAGGCAGTTCAACTAAACTTCCATTTAGTTAAAACTGAATTTCACTACAATAGCTACTTTCACAGACTCTAAAATCAAATTTCACTGTGATGAAAAGAAAATAGGAAGTACGGATTAAAATTTCGCTGGTACATGAAGTAGATACTTAAGTTATCCTATTAGGAACTGTTGCCTATTACTGGATCTAGAACTTAAGTGTTGTAAGATGGTTGCCAATCCCTGTCCCACTGTACTTCAGACCTGATGAAATATATTTTCCTGCGAAATCCCATTAGTGCCTGTGCATTTCCTTTGAAGGGTAGGGTCATCTTATCAAAATTGGAGTTAGTACTAGATATGTTTACTGATAAAGATCCGATTCAATCATAACTGCTATTTCCAAAACACTAGAGGACCGTATCTTGTAATATTATGTTTTTATGCACATTTCTTGTCTCCACATTGCTAATGGATCAACCTTTTAATACTCTTCTTAATTGTGGACATGTCTTGGTATATTTTCGTTTTAGGAGGAAGTTTTCCTGACCAGTTATGGGGCCGTGTTAGTCTTTGTATGCGGAGATCGAGGGAAACCAAGTCTATTAATTTATTTAGATATGGCCTTCTTTGCCTAGTTTTTGATGCTTGGCAATGGAACATATCTGTTTTCCTCTTTTCACTAACTTACATATTCACTTACTGAAAATTCTGTGACATTGGAGCAGATATGTCATGTTTTCAAGGGTCATTGTGAGTTGTGGCATAGAATGGAAGAACTTAAAATTCCTTTGCATTATAAAAACGCTGCTGTCCATAGAATTTATGAAGAAGTGAAACTCAAAATTAGAATGTATTTCAAAAACCTTTAGAACTGACATTGGAGTCAAGCAAGGTTTCCCTCTATCCCCTACTCTTTTTGGCCTATATATTGATAAACTGGAAGAGTGGCTAAATCTGCAAGGTGGAGACAGTTTTTGGTTGGGGGAATTTGTGATAAAGCTTCTTTTATATGCTAATGATCTTGTATTGGTTTCTAGATCAGCCCATGGATTGTAGATGCACCTATATGCCCTTGAGCGTTTTTGTAAAGAAGTGGGGATGTAAGTCAATACTAGCAAGACAAAAATAATGATTTTCTCTAATAAAAGGAAGTAGATGCAACATATGTTCTTTTTTGAAGGCAACATTCTTGAAGAAGTAAATGAGTGCAAGTACCTTGGGATTGATTTCAACAACAAACTTAATTGGGAGCACTGCAGAAAGAAGAGAATTTTAGAAGAGTGGAAAGCATTATATGTTCTTCAAAATAGATGTAGAGAGGTAGAGTTATGGGATTGGAAAATGATTAAAGTGCTTTTTGGACTCCTAGTTTGTCTAGTGATGCTATATGGGTGTGAATTGTGGCCTAGCAGCACCCTTGTCTCAAAATGGAAATAAATTGAGAAAATCCAAAATTGCTTGATCACGAGCTAGTTCAAAATAAAAAGTTTGGTACCTTATGAGATAATGTTGAGTGAAACAAGAGAAACTCCCATCGAAGCAATTTCTATGGTGCGGCTCATAAGATATCTAAAAATAATTGAACAAATGGGAGTAGGTAAATGACCTAATGTTATCTTCAACTATGGCATGAGTGAAAGAAAGAAAACATGGATGAGACAAAAACTACACATGGATGCAAAAATGGAATATCTACCTCAATGTTTGTCCCACAAATAGAAAGGAGCTAAATAATTTTGTTATGGAGAAGTTTCATAAATGTGTATGGGGAAAAGAGTTGGATAGAAAGAAGTGAGGAATTCAACCACGTGTGTGATCTACAACCAAAAGAGTACATTGGAGCTATCATTCTGTGGAGGGAAAAGGTGTTCTTATTGCTCAATTAAGAACCAACTCCCATCAACTTCAGTGTGAAACAGGATGGTGGAAAATGCCTAAAGAAGGTTGGGAAGAATGAGTATGTACATTTTGCATGTCTAGGGCAGTAGAATCGGAAAAACATTTCATTTTAGAATGTGATGTGTTCAAAGACATCAAAGAAAGTTATGGGAATATGTTAGCATCAGTTTGTTGGTGTTGTCTTTAAAATGAGGAGATTGTTGGAAGGTTGGGCCAACTAATCATCAATTTGAATAAGAAAATGATTGAATTGCAAAACGAAAATAATAGGGAATTGATGGTCCCATAGACTAGTTTTAGTCCTGTGGATGTTAAAATATCATTTCATTTCATTTTACTGAGAAACATCTTCATTATTTCATTTTTTTGAGAAGCCTCTTCATTGTTGTTCCATAACTTCTGTATATCACATAAATGTACATGGACATGAGATATTTATTGGCGCTTTCTCCTTATTAGAATTCACAATTATTTATATATGCACTCTACATCATATTTTGTGTATATGTCTTAGCTAAGTTGATGTTTTAGATGCCTCAACTCCTCTACAAAGAAGAAAGCCCGGGAAAAGATCCAACGGACAGTTAGCAAAATAAACATGTTCATAAATAAACATGTTCATTATATTGGACACATACCGCATGGATTTTCAGAAAACTAAATGAGAATTAATATTATTGTTATTTTTATTGCACAATATTAACATTAAAATAACAAAATGCGAACTCCATAAAACTGATTTGCAAACTTCACACAAATAATATACAAATAGAGGGATGTTGAGCTATTATGGTGGGCCCTACTAGTCTAGCTCTCACCCTTGTTTAAAATCTTAAATTACAAAGCCAAATTAAATCATGAAAAACAAAAGAAGAAGATGAACCCGATATAAGTTTTTGTATTAAATTAGATCAGTCTTTTACATCATCAACCATATGCATAAGGTCCAAAACAACGCTATGAAATTTAGAACAACATCATCCCACACAGGGCATGGATGTGCCTTTTATGAAATTTATATGGCGAATTTTGGATCTAACAACACTATTCTTCAATTTTGGATAATTTTTTATTTTTAGCAAATTGGCCCCAAAAATCCTTTCAATCTTCCTAACCATTGCAAATTTTAATTGTTCATATGGAAGCTAATTTTTCGTGTTTTTGACTAGTAAAATGTCTTGGAATTTTTTGATTCAACTCTATTGCCTTGGAAATCATGCCTGAAGTTGACTGTTTAGATACTTTAGAAATTTGAGTTTTGCATGATTGCTTACAAATATGTCTAAAAGAACTCTTTGGATCTCCCAAACCATAATGAATTTGGGAAATATTCCTATGTATTATTCAATTTTGTATGTTGGGAACAAAACCTATGTTTTATAATTTTGAGATTCAACTTTATCTGCATGCAAATCGAAAAGAAAGTTGACTGTTTGAAAACTATGTAAATTTTGGGGTTGATTTGTCAATTTGCTTCTAGAAACTGACATGTGAGACCTAGGTGCATTTGAATCATGTGGGGGTGTTAAAACATCATTATGGACAACAACCTTTCTAGAATTTTCCCCAAAACTTTGAAGCCCCAAATTAGTGCAAAAACACAAAATTGGTGCAAGAATTGAACTAGTTGCCATCTTGTTGAGTGAAATTGACCTAACATGATAGTGCTTTTTATACCCATCAATCACGTGTATGACCTCCTCTTTTGTTTGCAAGACTTGATACAATTAGTCCTTTGTTAACAACAATTTGATGTAATTCTTATTGAAACCAACCAAATATGATAAATAATAATCATGTACCTTATCACACTCAAATTTAAGACAATTGGCAGAGGAATGCACAAAATGATTTCAGTGACCATTAAAACTAAGTAAAATCATGAGGGATTTCAGAACAAAAAGTTGTATAAAATTGGACAAAAACAAAGTCCTGACATAACACACCCAATTATACTTAGCATTAATTTTAATCTTGGATAAATGCATTTTAGAAGGATTAAAATGAATAATTTGCTTGTTATAAGATTCAATGTGAAACTTTATTGAAAAGAGCAGTTTATTTACTTAATTTTGAATAGGGGTTTTCTACAAGTGGAAATTCATAGTCATAGTCATTATCAGAATAGGATGGCGAATCTGGAGGCTTCAACCATGCGATAGAAGAGACATGCTCGACTCAGCTGTTTCAATCACAAAGCTTTTTACAAGTACTTTCAAAATATTCATTGGGCTGAAAGGCACATCTATAGCCCAATTTGACCCCGATGTCAGGTATGTCACGTCCTCATACAAAATGTAGACTTAAGTTTTAAATTAAAAATAAAAAATAAAAAAATAAAAATCAAGTGTCGGCTTAACAAATAAATTTTAACAATCATATAAAAAACCAAAAAAAAATTTAAAACAACTCAGCTTGATAAATCCAGCACATCTACAGCCTAGTATCTGTCATAAACCATTTCTACAAGAGAGACAATAGTTGTGATATCACTCTTCTGCTATGGGTGTCCGCCAAAGTAAATAAAATTTTCATTCAAACGAAACAAAATATAGTTTGTAAATACTATTTGTCCATTCTGCATAAAGCCAACTTAACAGTGTCAAATAAAACAAATAGCAAAAGACAGTAGTTCTGTAGAAGGAGGTTAATGTAGAACACCCAACAACTAAATCCATGTTGCATATAATGATAACCAGAAATTAAAAATTAATAACATAGAAACAACAGTAAAGAGTTCACTAAGATCACTTCTTCAAATTACAACACGAACATATAAACACGCAGGAATGATCTCAAACTACATGTCATTTTGCACATCCTTCACCGAACAAAAAAATCATTAAATAAATCCTGCAGTAATGTTCCTCGATATAAAATATGAAATTTTCAAAATTGCCTAGTCATAGATCAAAATCTGGAATTGAAGAAAAAATATATGAATTTTCATTTAAATTAATGATGAAAATGAACTCTACAAAGACGCTACCTGCAGGCTATAAATTTGACTCTTTCAACCTTGCACAATGCCATAAAAACTCGTTATTAAAAACAAAAACGTATAAAAATATACAAATATAAAGCCTCACAAATGTGTTGATAATCCTATGAACACATTATGCATTCAACATCCAACCGATAATATAATCAGATTTTGGCATTCAACCGCCTTTCTCTATAACTGGAACTCAGATACCAAATTGCAAAATCATTTTGCCTCTCTATAACTGGAACTCAGATACCAAATTTCAAAATCATTTTGCCTCTCTATAAGTGGAACTCAGATACCAAATTGCGAAATCATGCGAAGACACATTTCCTTCTTTGAGTCTGACATGAAGTTAAAAATTAAAAAAGCTTAAGTGGTATAATAAAAGCATGAGAGCAGCAGACATAAATTTTGAATTCAGGAACTTAAACCATCAAGATAAAACCAAGCCCTTCCAAATGCTCATCAAATCTGAAATTTATTTTTGTTGAATCAAAGACAAGCAATCTCTATAAAACTTCCATTAATGAGAACAGAATAATTATTGCAAAAATTACAAATTAGTTGGCTAGCAAGAGAAACATATGGCTGTAAATTCCCTAAACCATGCTATCAACTAGACTAGACATTATCAGAAACATCAAAATATGACAAAATCTATGTTTATAACGCAATTCAGAAGTAAAAGGCATTATTGAGTAATTTTATGAAGAATCAATTACAAAACACATTTTACAATTTTACAAAGCAGACTTTCTTTTCCCTGCTGTAAATTTGTTTCTTGAAACTCAAATTTGTTTTTATTGGTTAGTAAAAATGGGATACTTATTTTTAAAAAAAATAATGTGTAGACAATTTTGTTGAATGTATCATATTGTGCTCCATTCTCAACAAAGTTAGAATCCAAATGAAATTGCAATGGTGAAGTAGTCTGAAATAATTATTTTGACTCTCAAACTAAAATGAGATATGCTATTTTAATGTTGGGATAGCCCTTCAACTTCAGAATTCGAGATTTTCCAATCTATTTTTGAGCTGAACAGCTTTCCTCGAGGATTTTCTTGAACAAATTAATTTTCTCAACAGAAATTTGCTTCAAATTTGGGCTAAAATGGCTTATGCATGCTCTTCTTTCAAAGAATTAGGCAGTTCAACTAAACTTCCCTCTAGTTAAAACTGAATTTCACTACAATAGCTACTTTCACAGACTCTAAAATCAAATTTCACTGCAATGAAAAGAAAATAGGAAGTACGGATTAAAATTTCACTGGTACATGAAGTAGATACTTAAGTTATCCTATTAGGAACTGTTGAAATTACTGGATCTAGGAATTAAGTGTTGTAAGATGGTTGCCAATCCCTATCTCACTGTACTTCAGACCTGATGAAATATATTTTCCTGTGAAATCCCATTAGTGCCTGCGCATTTCCTTTGAAGGGTAGGGTCATCTTATCAAAATTGGAGTTAGTACTAGATATGTTTACTGATAAAGATCTGATTCAATCATAACTGCTATTTCCAAAACACTAGAGGACTGTATCTTGTAATATTATGTATTTATGCACATTTCTTGTCTCCACATTGCTAATGGATCAACTTTTTAATACTCTTCTTAATTGTGGACATGTCTTGGTATATTTTCGTTTTAGGAGGAAGTTGTCTTGACGAGTTATGGGTCGTGTTAGTCTTTGTATGCGGAGATCGAGGGAAACCAAGTCTATTAACTTATTTAGATATGGCCTTGAATTGTAAGTGGTTTTTGCCTAGTTTTTTATGCTTGGCAATGGAACATATCTGTTTTCCTCTTTTCACTAACTTACATATTCACTTACTGAAAATCCTTCTGTGATATGGGAGAAGATATGTCATGTTTTCAAGGATTATTGCTTTGCGTAGTAGAATAAGTTGTGGCATAGAATGGAAGAACTTAAAATTCCTTTGCATTATAAAAACGCTGATGTCCATAGAATTTATGAAGAGGTGAAACTAAAAATTAGAATGTATTTCAAAAACCTTTAGAACTGACATTGGAGTCAAGCAAGGTTTCCCTCTATCCCCTACTCTTTTTGGCCTATATATTGATAAACTGGAAGAGTGGTTAAATCTGCAAGGTGGAGATAGTGTTTGGTTGGGGGAATTTGTGATAAAGCTTCTTTTATATGCTAATGATCTTGTATTGGTTTCTAAATCAGCCCATGGATTGTAGATGCACCTATATGCCCTTGAGTGTTTTTGTAAAGCAGTGGGGATGCAAGTCAATATTAGCAAGACAAATATAATGATTTCCTCTAATAACAGGAAGCAGATGCAACATATGTTCTTCTTTGAAGGCAACATTCTTGAAGAAGTAAATGAGTCCAAGTACCTTGGGATTGATTTCAACAACAAAATTAATTGGGAGCACTGTAGAAAGAAGAGAATTTTAGAAGAGTGGAAAGCATTATATGTTCTTCAAAATAGATGTAGAGAGGTAGAGTTATGGGATTGGAAAATGATTAAAGTGATGCTATATGGGTGTGAATTGTGGCCTAGCAGCACCCTTGTCTCAAAATGGAAACAAATTGAGAAAATCCAAAATCGCTTGATCACGAGCTAGTTCAAAATAAAAAGTTTGGTACCTTATGAGATAATGTTGAGTGAAACAAGAGAAACTCCCATCTAAGCAATTTCTATGGTGCGGCTCATAAGATATCTAAAAATAATTGAACAAATGTGAGTAGGTAAATGACCTAATGTTATCTTCAACTATGGCATGAGTGAAAGAAACAAAACATGGATGAGACAAAAATTGCACATGGATGCAAAAATGGAATATCTACCTCAATGTTTGTCCCACAAATAGAAAGGAGCTAAATAATTTTGTTATGGAGAAGTTTCGTAAATGCATATGGGGAAAAGAGTTGGATAGAAAGAAGTGAGGAATTCAACCATGTGTGTGATCTACAACCAAAAGAGTACATTGGAGCTATCATTTTGTGGAGGGAAAATGTGTTCTTATTGCTTAATTAAGAACCAACTCCCATCAACTTCAGTGTAAAACAGGATGGTGGAAAATGCCTAAAGAAGCTTGGGAAGAATGAGTATGTACATTTTGCACGTCTAGGGCAGTGGAATCAAAAAAACATTTCATTTTAGAATGTGATGTGTTCAAAGACATCAAAGAAAGTTATGGGAATATGTTAGCATCAATTTGTTGGCGTTGTCTTTTCAATGAGGAGATTGTTGGAAGGTTGGGCCAGCTAATCATCAATTTGAATAAGAAAATGATTGAATTGCAAAATGAAAATAATAGGGAATTGATGGTCCCATAAACTAGTTTTAGTCCTGTGGATGTTAAAATATCATTTCATTTTATTTTGCTGAGAAACATCTTCATTATTTCATTTTTTTGAGAAGCCTCTTCATTGTTGTTCCATAACTTTTGTATATCACATAAATGTACATGGACATGAGATATGTATTGGCGCTTTCTCCTTATTAGAATTCACAATTATTTATATATGCACTCTACATCATATTTTGTGTGTATGTCTTAGCTAAGTTGATGTTTTAGATGTCTCAACTCCTCTACAAAGAAGAAAGCTCGAGAAAAGATCCGACAGACAGTTAGCAAAATAAACATGTTCATTATATTGGACACATATCGCATGGATTTTCAGAAAACTAAATGAGAATTAATATTATTGTTATTTTTATTGCACAATATTAACATTAAAATAACAAAATGCGAACTCCATAAAATTGATTTGAAAACTTCACACAAATAATATACAAATAGAGGGATGTTGAGCTGTTATGGTGGGCCCTACTAGTCCAGCTCTCACCCTTGTTTAAAATCTTAAATTACAAAGCCAAATTAAATCATGAAAAACAAAAGAAGAAGAAGATGAACCCGATATAAGTTTTTGTATTAAATTAGATCAATCTTTTACATCATCAACCATATGCATAAGGTCCAAAACAACGCTATGAAATTTAGAACAACATCATCCCCCACACAGGGCATCGATGTGACTTTTATGAAATTTATAGGGCGAATTTTGAATCTAACAACACTATTTTTCAATTCTGGATAATTTTTTATTTTTAGCAAATTGGCCCCAAAAATCCTTTAAATCTTCCTAACCATTGCAAATTTTAATTGTTCATATGGAAGCTAATTTTTCATGTTTTTGACTAGTAAAATGTCTTGGAATTTTTTGATTCAACTCTATTGCCTTGGAAATCATGCCTGAAGTTGACTGTTTAGATACTTTAGAAATTTGAGTTTTGCATGATTGCTTACAAATATGTCTAAAAGAACTCTTTGGATCTCCCAAACCATAATGAATTTGGGAAATATTCCTATGTATTATTCAATTTTGTATGTTGGGAACAAAACCTATGTTTTATAATTTTGATATTCAACTTTATCTGCATGCAAATCGAAAAGAAAGTTGACTGTTTGAAAACTATGTAAATTTTGGGGTTGATTTGTCAATTTGCTTCTAGAAACTGACATGTGAGACCTAGGTGCATTTGAATCATGTGGGGGTGTTAAAACATCATTATGGACAACAACCTTTCTAGAATTTTCCCCAAAACTTTGAAGCCCCAAATTAGTGCAAAAACACAAAATTGGTGCAAGAATTGAACTAGTTGCCATCTTGTTGAGTGAAATTGACCTAACATGATAGTGCTTTTTATACCCATCAATAACGTGTATGACCTCCTCTTTTGTTTGCAAGAATTGATACAATTAGTCCTTTGTTAACAACAATTTGATGTAATTCTTATTGAAACCAACCAAGTATGATAAATAATAATCATGTACCTTATCACACCCAAATTTAAGACAATTGGCGGAGGAATGCACAAAATGATTTCAGTGACCATTAAAGCTAAGTAAAATCATGAGGGATTTCAGAGCAAAAAGTTGTATAAAATTGGACAAAACAAAGTCCTGACATAACACACCCAATTATACTTAGCATTAATTTTAATCTTGGATAAATGCATTTTAAAAGGATTAAAATGAATAATTTACTTGTTATAAGATTCAATGTGAAAATTTATCGAAAAGAGCAGTTTATTTACTTAATTTTGACTAGGGGTTTTCTACAAGTGCGAATTCATAGTCATAGTCATTATCAGAATAGGATGGCGAATCTAGAGGCTTCAACCATGCAATAGAGGAGAGGAAAAACAAATGTTGCACATAGATTGACTGCCTTTTTTCCCTTTCTAAATACATGGTGGAGCTTGGTTCACTTCTTTTCTTTGCAAAAATATTGTGAAAAGCTCATGACAATATATTCTAGACTGATGAGTCTTCTATTTTTTTAGTTTATGACACGTAGACCTATTTCTGACATCCACATGAATCTTCCAACATTGAGAAATTTTGATGCAATATTAATTGTAAGGATGCAACTATTTCATTCTATGGTACTTGTTTATCTCAGAGTCAATACAACCCTCTTTTCGTAACCTTATTTTTAATGAATTTTACTATTTCTGATGTTTGATACTTGGAGTCTTTGGATAGCATCGACCAAACAATTTTGTTATGTGAAAGGAGCTAAAACCATAATAAATTACATTGGTTATAGCAACAAGGTGTGAGTGATAATGTCATTTTGGATCAAACAAGTAAGAAGTTGCTTTAATGGAGATATTGTTTACCTTAGATATTTAAACCTGCAAAATCCATAAATGATCTATCTAAAATCAAAGTTCTTCATGTGCGCTAGGAAACTCTTCCTAAATTAAATAATCATTGTTGCAGAAGATTTCATAAACGATGTGACTACATTTTGATTCACAATTATTACAAATAACATTTTCAAAAAAAACTTCTTTTTGAGTTGCTAAAGCTGAGATGTCAAATATAATTTCTTGCTTCCAAATATTAATATGGATATGGTTTATTAATATTAATATAGGTATGGTTTCTACTATTATTTCCAAATTCTAAATTTGTTATTATTATGTTTCTATGAACAAGGAACACCACACATACACAAAATATTGCAAATATTTTCATTATATTAAAGTATGGAATATATGTATGAAGAATTATTTATTGCATCTCACTAATTATTTCACGTAACATAAATGGCATAAGGAGCTATGCCTTAAAATTGTTTCTTCAAATTGTACAAAATAGAATAGTGGGCACCATGTTGCTTGGAAATCAATTTAATTAAGTGCCTCATTTCTTACTTGTTAAATATGATGAAAGGTTTGTGAATTTCAGGGGAGCCATCTCAACAAAATTTCATTACTTTTGCAAATGACTATTATATATAATGACATATTCATCCAACAACCTTTTCACATATATCCTAACATAAAAAATTTTAAAAGACATGCTCGACTCAGTTGTTTCAATCACAAAACTTTTTACAAGTACTTTCAAAATATTCATTGATACAACAATTCTATATGTAATCCATTTTTTTGCTCATCTTCACAATAGCTTATTGATAAAAGTCATTTCTCCAAAGTTCAGTGATATCTTTAGCTAATAGATTCCTCATAATTTCCATGTTATAATTTGTTGCATGCCCAAAGAAATCTAACTCTTTTGATATGTACCTTGCAGCTACAAGGATTACCATTGTTCTAGGACATTTATGTTAGTGTAACTTTCTTCTTAAATTTAACCTTCTACTATGTATGTTAGAAAATATATAGAAACTCAAATTTTGATTGTATTCCATTGTTTATATATTGCTCTTGACTATTTCCTTCCACGTTCCCCTAACTCCTATCGAAGTTCCTTTGCACCTCTTAGTGTAATTTCTAGTTAATATCTAAGTTATCCAATAGATATTTAATAAATTTGATTTATATGGCATCAAAGTTTCACAATAGTTCCCTATATGACTAGAGTAAATAACTTACATTATGAAACCAATTGGGCTTCAGGGAGGCCAAACTCAAAGGAATTATCAAGCTCCATGCAATATGTTCACACATACATCTCATTAACCAACACACACTGCATTCTTCCAATGACATATTCAACAGAGGATGGTGGTGAAGAGAAATAATCACTATCGTGGTCATCCATGTTGCTCTCACATGGACCAACAACTGAGGACTCGGACTAACCGCCCAACCCCATCGGCCTTGGCCCTTAAACCTCCAGGTCATGGTCATATTAATCCCCACAGGGCCGAGGGTCGGTCCAATGGCCCACCCTTTCTGCCGAAGCCCTTCATGTTGATCCATCGTGGTCATTGTTGTACCTTAAGAGACAATCCCTTAGCTATGATAAGGAATCAAAGCTTACGTCATTTATACCCCCCCCCCCCTCTCTCTTTTTTAATGAATGTCTCACAATGCTATTATTTGATGATGTTGAATGAAATGACCAGAAGAAAATGGAAGAAGAAAGTCCAAACTGATATGCTGTCACACAGAATATATCATCTCAAACTTCTAAAGAATTTATGAAAGAAGCAGTTAAAACAAAGGATCGCCAATTAATGATTTTAACTCTTGATTACATAGGTAAAAGGAGACCTGCTGCTCAGTACTTTGTCATATTCAAAGAAAGAAAACATAGAATGTGAACTTAGATACATATCAACATAAACAGATGCCAGAAACTTGCTTACTCATTCATTAATCATTGAAATCTATGAGTACAAAACAATAATCTGAAGGTCCAAAACTCGTAACCTTTCTTCCTCTTGAAAATTACATTAAATACAGTCAAACAAACAGTTTGGGACTGCTATAACCAATTCTAACTACCACAACTACTTAGTACTTCGGAGGCTGTCTATTACATGCCTTGAAAATGTCTTATTACAATTACATTGTCTTTGAAAAAGTAATATAATGTAAAATATACATCCTAATCTATAGGAATTGTTGATGATGCTACTGCATTTCCTTGTTCAGCTGATTTATCTTTCTTTGATGTTGAAAACCCTTTTGGCAAGTCTATTGTCCAAGGTCTGCACTTTTTCCATATCTCTATCTTAGTCCTGGGTGAATGTGTTAGATTGTGATACTCCAATCTGAATGCAGTAATTCGATTATAAGATGGTCCTTCTATGAAAAGAGTTTTTACCAACCATAGTAGCTAGAAATGTTTCCGCGGAAAGTTGACCATTGTTTCCCCTTTAAGCACCTGAGTTTTTTCATGTCTATTATAAACTTTACTCTTTGCCACAACTAGAAAATTCTCATAAGAATCCCATGGAAAAATATTTCATTCATCTCCCCAACATGATGGCAGACCTATTCTTGTTAATTTGTCAAATAACTTATCAAATTGACTTACTGCCTCTTTAATTTCGATCAGTTTCTTTTCTGTAGCTTTTCTGTGATCATTTCTGACAACCATCTTATTGATCTCCACTGCATATAAGGTCATGTCTTTAATGTCATTCTCTTCTAATTCCCGATCTGTTTTAGAATTAATAAAATCAATGAACCTTCTAGCCCAGATGGCTCTGTTAATTGCCTTCTATTTATCTATCATGACTAGTTCTTCACGTTCCCTGATAAGACTTTTTTCCTCTGCTACTATCTTTAAACAACTCCAAATTGATTTCATCTCAGAAATGATATCATTCCAAACGATATCTTTGGCTTGTATCAATGAAATGTTTCCTTTCAGTATTTCTTTGAGATTTTTAATCTCAGCATTAGCATTCTGAATATCTATTTTTTACTTGTTAGCTTCATTCTCTATGATATGAATAAGCTTTGTTGTAGTCTCCAGACCTACTTGAGCATTTTTCCGATCTCTTTCAGCCATCTACAACTCAGTATTCAATTGAATAATTTGTGCTTGTGGATTTTCGTTACCTGTAGGAAAAACAAAAGTACAACTATGGTTATCAATCTGATTTTGCAGTGATATTGCAGTTTGCTTTATTTTGGAAATTTCTTCATCTTTTTGCATTAGTTTCTGTAAGAGATTTTCCTTTTCCTTTTCCACCTCTGCAACTTCTGCAGCCATAGAATGTTCTCATGTAGGAAATTTTAGCTTTTTCCTCAATGTGGATATTTCTAATTCAACACTCTGCATAAATTTATGTACAACAGTCTTGTCACTAGGGTCCACTCCAATATTCACAATGATTTTCGTTAGTTCATTATTCTGAACTGTTAAAGCTCTTGCATTAGCTTTCTCTAACTTCAATTGCTTAAGTGCCTTTCCCAACATATTTTCTGCCTTCATTGCCATTGCATTGGTCTTGGTCAAGTCATTTATAATCAACTGACCAGTTTGCATATGCAAATTCATCTTATCCATCAAGGGAATCTTCTTCACATCTACAGTCACATTTACAATATTGAAATTCTTAGAAGAACTATTGACATGTCTGTGGGATGAGACAGGGCAATTCTGAATTGATCTTTTTCAAGATCCATGACAATCAAAAGTCTTGTTTGATCCGGAGCAACTTGATATTCAGCTTGGTCCTCCATGCTGGCCTTCATCTTTTGATTCCTTTCTTCAATTTGTGTAAACATCTGTTTGATCAAAGGTACTTGTTCATGAGAGATTTCATGACTCCTAGGTGAAGCAGGAACATTTTTTTCTTCTCCCAGATGTAAAGAAAAACTAGGTGGGTTAAATGTAAATTCTTCAGTAAACTTTGTCCTTTTCTCAGCTCCCTGCTCTTCATCATCTAAGTCAATCACTGCTTCTTTGCTTCTTTTGTTTGATTTTTTTGATATGATAGGGGTCTGACTGTTTGAACCTGCTAAACTTATCACACCTTTACTTGCTATCTTCTCCAAATCTGGCCTTCTTTCATGAATGAAATTTGAATACCCATTCTCAATTCTTCTATTTGAAATTACACTGCGAGGGTCATAAGCCCAAATTTCCCCTAACAACATGTGCATCTCATCTAACATTTTAGTAACCTCCTCAAATGCCTGTCTCATATTGACTATGAAAGGGCCTACAGTCATGGGTAATTTGTACATATGCCCCTTTTTCATGGGCACAAAGTGAACCTGATCAACATTTAGCCTTTGCCGAATGAATTCCAAGGCAAATAGCCTCATAGGTACAAACATTGGAAGTCTGTAAGGCTCAACACTTGCTCCATATAGCCTAATTTCAGAGTAATCCTAAAAAACAAGCCAATCTCCAAATTTGCAAGTTACTCCTAGATGTAAATATTCCTGAGCTTTAGGTAAAAAACAAGGAGGAGGAACTCCATTCAAGATTTTGTATGCAACTGACATGAAATAACTGGCGAAATCAAACAATCCAGCTTCATTTTGCTCTCTTCTTACTAAATCTGTCCAGAACACTACTAATTGCCTTTTCTTGTTTATATCCATAATATTCAGACCTAAGTGCATGAAATCTTCCACATTTTTATATAATAACAAGTAGACAATCAATGAAGGAAATTTAAAATAACCTGTTAATGAAAGACTCATTAGCAATGAATTAACTGCTTCCTACCAACATGATGGAATATCCAGCACTATTCCTAGCTTCATCATCATGGCAAACATCCCAAAGACTAATTTATCCACTATACTATCATCATCTTTGCCCAGAATTTTCGCAATGCTGCTTAATACTGGTCAAATTTCTGCATCAAAAATCTCCATAGCAAATTCTTTGCTGTTTGGTTGAAATTGCTTCAGGTTTGGCTTCAAAAAGTATATGAATTGATTAAACTCTTCACCTGCAAGGTTATCATAATAGGTTACCAAGGAATCGTCTGAGAACTGAACTGATGACTTTGACTCGAGATAACAAAGGGCTTGAAGGATTAGCAGGGTAGACACTTGCAAAACATTCTCTCCCTGACAATTCATAACAAAAAATTTCCTAGGGTACATGGCTGACACCAACCAATAGATAAATTCAGGAAAAAGGTGGGTTTTTGGGATACATGCAGAAAGTACTCCAGTATTGACCATGGAAGTAAAAACAAGGGAGGTTTTGTCATTCAGGATGACTTGCTGATAGAATGGAAGATGAATTACAGAATAAAGAGTATCTTGAATATCCCCCTCTGTGTCCATGAGAGGGATATGACTAGCCAAACCCGACAAAGTTGAACTCTTATCCATGAGTGAAAATTATCGCAAAGAACAATTCACAGGGTGGTCAATTTTACTAGGGTGACAGGAAACTGAAACAGGACACAGTGCAAACTAATCAGAAAAGTTTTGAAAAACAATGCTAATTTTGTTTAAATAGGTGGCACGGATTCAAAATTTAATGCTGACATGACGCACCAACAAACCGTTGATCCAATGTGGAAGACAGTTGTGAACAACTCAGCGCCCTACGTCACTGCAAGGGCTCTCGAGGTACGGGGAAAATTTTTGGCTGGTGCTCCCACAGTGAATCTCCACCATGCATCTCTGTTGTCCTCATGGTCAACTGAGTCAACTGCGGAGGCACTCATTTTATTATCTTGTGTGCTAATTTTGCCCGCGGGTTGGGCCTTTTGTTGAAAATTCAAACCATCAACACTTTCGTCCCAACAAGTTAATCGATGTTTAAACATAAATGCAGAACCTACTTTCATAAAGTTTAAAGTGTTTAACCTTTTAACTTCAATACATCAACAATTTTTTTATTTTTATTTTTATGCTAAAGTATAAGAATTTTAATACTTTAACATATTTTCAACAATTTCATTTTTTTTTATACTTTCACGAATTGTAAATAAAAGGATATACGAATGATCCACAACATCTGGCTCCACCCGGGGATAGTGTTTTTAACACAAAACACTAAAAACTTGCAGATTAGTGCCTTCACTTCGGGCATGGAGTCAAAAATTGCTTGATGAGAAATATACAATGAGGGAAAATTGAATATATACAATGATGAACTGGCTGCTTCAGTGTTGGAAATAGTGTTTCAGATACTACCCATTCACAGGCAGTCCTACTGCTTCTTTGTCCATATTTTCCAACAAAAAGTGTTATTTGATCTAGCTTCAGTGATTTTGTAAGGTCCATACCATAAAGGATCAAACTTGCCATGTGTCCCTTTCTCCTCTCTTCTGGTATCCCATCTTAATACCAGATCTCCAGTTTGAGACATGATCTCCTTTGCCTTCTTGTCAAAAATAGACTTCATTTTCTCCTTATATGTGACCAAATTGTCTCTTACTTTATTTCTACTTTCACTCAATTCTATTACCTTATGCAGACTTCTTATTAATGCATTAGGCTCCTCTTGAGCTTCTTGAAGAAAAGAAATGACTGGTTTTGCTAGCTGAGAGGGAAACAAAGCTTGAGTGCCATATACTAATTCATACGGTGACTTACTAGTGGATCTTCTAGTAGTCATTCTCACTTCCCATAGAGCAAAAATCAGTTTTAAGTCCCAATTTTTTTTGTTTTCATTGATTGTTTTCTTCAAGATCTTCACCAATGTCTTGTTAGATGATTATGCTAATCCATTTCCTTGTGGGTGATATGCTGTTGAATGAGACAATATCACATTATAAGTTTGACAAAAATTTATGAATCTGACTGAGTTGAATACCTGAACGTTGTCTGTTACAATCTTCACTGGACAACCAAACCTACTGAAAATATTCTCTTCTAAAAACTTCATTACTACCAATTCATTTTCTTTTATGGTAGGAATCGCCTATAACCATTTTGTAAAATAATCCGTGGCAATTAGGATCCACTTAAACTACCCACTTGACGGTGGATTAATTTCCCTAATGAAATCCAATCCCCATTGTCTGAATGCTTCTTCAATGAAAACAGGAAGAAGAGGTAAAGGAGCTAACCTTTTCTTTTTTGCAAACAATTGGCATTTGTGACAACCTCTAACAACTCTATATACACCAACAAATAAAGAAGGCCAATAGAAACCTGATTTAAGAATCTTATGAGTAGTTACTTTCCAATGTCTATGAATTACATCTAAGGCATCTTGATGACCTCATGCATGACCTGTACAATTTTCTAATTATACAACTGATAGTTATCTTCCCTTTAATCCCAATCTCAAATGGACCTTCCTTAGAACTGACATGCACCAAATATTTATAGCGAGTTATGATTTATCTGATAGATAATTTCATGTGACTTAAATCACATTTAATTCACTGGACCTATCACTAGCTCATCTCTCAGTTAGAACTAGTTAAATCGATTTTAAGTCAAATAATTGAGTTAACTAATTACAACCCAAAATAGACTGCATCTCTACCCCCTAAAACTTAGAGTGGACTCTACATGCCTCTAGTATGACCATAAAATTGAATTTACTGAGATAACTAAGTCTTCCTGACTCAGTTAACACTTACAATTTTTCATGTGATGTGGAATTACAATTTACTTCTAATTTAATTAAGGGAAAATTAAATTAGAAGCCCCCTTCGGGTGTCATTCTTGTTTCCATTCAACATGCTATTGTGGGCTTGGGAATATCAATGTCTATGAATTACTTCAACTCCTTGTCCTCCAACACTGCCTCCATCCTACCCCTCCATGTTATGTAATTCGAACTACCCTCAAGGGCATATTAGAGTCTCAATCCATAGAAAGAAATCATGATTTGTTGCTGGTCTTGAAGAATAAATCTGCAAATTTGATTCACCCATTTAAAAAAAAATTGGTTCTTCTATTCTATAGTGATTCCTACTTTGATACCATGTAGAAAATCCACATAGATTCAACTGATCTTTTAATTTACTAAAACAAAATACTGAATCATTTCTACAAATTGTGGAAACTAATTACGATCGCACAATCACATGAACAAGAAATAGAGAATTTCAATCGCAGAATCACATGAACAAGAAATAAAGAATTTCAATCGCACAACACAAAGATGTATATGGGGAAAGCCTAACTAAAAACCTTTCGATCTTTAGAATGCATAAAGTCAAGAACATGAAACAATACAATGATATTTCTCTTCCTCAGAAACCTCTGCACTTTGTTAACTTTCTCACACTGATCTAAGTAAGTTTGGTCCAATATAACCACTTCCTTGTCTCTTCCTAACTAGCCTTGCTCATGCATTCCTAGGCTAATTGAGCCCCTATTAATTAGGAAATTCCCATCAATAGATTGTGCAATACATTCAAGGCTTCCTAATGACCTAATGCGTGACCTATACAATTTTCTAATTATACAACTAATAGTTCTATTCCCTTTAACACCAATCTCAACTGGGCCTTCCTTAGAACTGACATGCAAAAAATATTTATAGTGAAATATTAGTTATTAGATTGATCATTGCATGTTAACTAAATCATATTTAATTCACTGGACCTATCACTGGCTCATCTCTTAGTTAGAACTAGTTAAATTGATTTTAACTCAAATAATTGAGTTAACTAATTACGACTCAAAATAAACTGCAACTGGACCCCCTAAAACTTAGAATGACCTCTACATGCCTCCAGTTTTACCCCCAACTCGAATTGATTGAGCTAACTCAGTCTTCCTAACTCAATTAACACTTACAAACTATCATGTGACGTGGAATTACAATTTACTTCTAATTTCATTAAGGGAAAATTAAACTAGAAGCCTCCATGGTGCCATATTCAATATTACTTGTTGCCAATTTCAACAAATGTAATGGTTTTTTCCAAGGTGAGTTTCACACATTTTGGAGGAGAAGGAATTTTGTAACCCCATTTTCATAATGAGACCATGGAGGTTGGGTTAATTCAAAGTAACACCTCCCATTCAGTTAGGTTTAGCCTAAGGGGGGTGGGATGGAGTGTTACACCTATGTTGTTGTATGTCATTGAAATGGAAAATAAGTGTGCAAGCTTAGTCAACCTATCAACCACCACATCAATGCAATATTTACCCATTACCATAGGTAACCCTATGATGAAATCCATGGAGATAGATTTCCATTTCTTAATAGAAATAAGTAGGGGTTGAAGTAGACCAACTGAATAAATATGCTCATTCTTGCTTTGCTGGCAAGTAGGAAACTCTGTAATATACTTAAGGACTTCATTTTTAAGTCATTTCCATGAAAATTTATCCGAGATCTACCTGTAGGTTTTAAAGAAACTTGAGTGACTAGCTATAGGTGCATCACGAACTATCCTTAATATATTTACATTAAGTTGTGAAGTAGGAACCAAATAATTTTCTTCCCTTATACATGATTAACTCATTTACCATTGTATACCTTTCATCATGAATTGTTCCTTCTAGAAACTTTGTTTCCCATGATTTTTTGGCATATTCTACAACAATTAACTCCCTCCAATTTGTAGAAATCCCCACTAGCAAACATATGTGAGGCCTCTTGAAAAGTGCACCAACAACTACACTCTTCTTATCCTTGACATATATAATGTCAAAATTATCTGCCTATAACTTATTGACCCACTTATGGTTCCTATCATTTATATCTTTTTGGTTCATGAAAAATTTTTATTTTGTTTTTTAAATATGCATCATATGCTATGGGGGATGTTGTATTGAAGCATTAAACATGAAGGGTTACATAAAAAATTAATAATAATAATAGTAATGATGTTGTTGAATAAATTAAAAAAAGTAGTAAAGTATGACGAATATGTCTACTAATATTATGAAAATAATAAAATAATACATATATTAACAAATTTAAAGTTATTAATAACTAAAATATATTAGATGTATAATTCATTTTTTATTCACTTATCAAGTAGTATTTAAAGAATTTTCCATTTATGCATAATGTTTTTTTCCATTTATGCATAATGTTACATCTTTGTCCATGGATTTCCAAAATTCTATTTTCCATAATCATACATTGCCAAAATGATTTAACCATCTAGAAATGGAGAGAGACTAAGAACCAAAACACCATCAATATCAAAATACATCCAAAAGTTATCAATTATCTGATAAAATTTCAGATCCCTTGTAGCGTGCTCATCCAACCCTATCCAGAATTAAAGAATATATATATATATATATATTAGTGTGAACTATAAATAAAAATATTAAAATAATATAATGTTATATTGATTTTACATAAAATATATATAAAAATAAAGATATTTAATTGATTCAATTCTTTGGATTTAACCAAAAATAAAATAAATTAATATACGCATAGCAAGAGATATTTCTTATTCTATTTTGTAATTGAAAGTATGAAATAGATTTGTAATTTCCTCAATATTTGATTTGGAATTGATATATAACACTTTAAAAAATATATTAATAAAAAAATGTAAATATATAAAAAAGAATTTCAATTCAACAAATTTATGATTTTTTATTTTTGGCTTCTGTGATCCATAATTTATTGCGCCGAGAGGCGCATCTACAGCCCAATGTAACCCTGATGTCAAGTGGGTCACGTCCTCATAAATTAAAAAATAAAAAATAAAAATTATGTATTATTTATATAATTTGAATGGATAGTAAATTATATACTTGAATTTGAATGGATCATAAATTTACCTTTAACAAAAAAATTATCGCATTGAATTTCCAAATTAAGTAAAATTTTAAACATCTTTACTCTTTATTAAAGTCAATACCATTTCCTAAATCAAAGGAAAAGAGTTAATTCAACACAAACAATCAAAATCCAAAATCTTTTAATATTTCTTTTAATTAAATATTTGTAAAATGAATTTATACTTACTCCAGAGCTATGTTAAATAAATAAAAAAATATATAAACTAGATGTATGGTAAATAAATAAAAATTCTTTTTATATTTATTCCATAAACCTTTTTATATTTAAAAAAACTTTTAAAAGAGGTTTTATTTAGATGAAGCCTATGGGACGAATACCATGGGACAAATTAAGATTGATACCATGGGCCAAATACCATGGGTAAATAGATGAATATAAAAGAGGTATAAATAAGTATGATAAATAAATAAATAAATATAAATTAGATATAAAGAGGTATGGTAAATAAATAAATATAAAAGAGGCATAAAGAGGTAAGGCAAATAAATAACAATATATCAAATAGGATTATAAATAAAAGTCTAATTATATAACAAGCCTATGGGCCAAATACCATAGTAAAGAAAAGGGGTATGGTAAATAAATAAAAATATAAATAAGCTAGAGGTATGGTAAGTAAATAAAACCTCTTTTCATATTTACTCCATAATCTGCTTTATATTTACGAATATTTATGTTCATTAGTTTACATAACTAAGAAGAAATAGAGAGAGAGAGTGATAAGTGAGAGATGGAGAGAGAGTGTGTATGTTTAGGGGTGAGATAAAGAGACAAAGTAAGATGTATGGAAAGAAGGGGGGAGAGAATAAGTGAGAAGGAGAGAGGGAGGGATATAGTAATGTAGTTGGAGAGAGAGAGAGGGGTGGAAAGAGAGAGAGAAAGAAAGGGATGGGGGAAGAGAGAGGATTGGAGGGAAAAGAGAGAGAGAGAGGTGGGAGAGAAAGGGAGAGAGAGGAAGGATGAGAGAGAGGAGGAGAGTGGTGGGGGAAGAGAGAGTATTGGGGAGAGAGAGAGAGATGGAGAGAGAGATCAGGGAAGAGAGAAGGATTTAGGGGAGAGAGAGAGATAGGAAGGACAAGAGAGAGGACTTGAGAGAGAGGAAGAGAGAGGAATCGATAAGAGAGATGGAGTTGGAGGGGGAGAGATGTAGGAAATAAGAAATATAGAGAGTGAGAAGTGGAGAGAGAGAATGAGTGACAAGGGAGAGACAGAGAGAGAGCGTGTATGTTTGGGGCTAAGATAAAGAGACAAATAAGGAGAGATGGAGATAAGGGGGGAGAAGGAGATATAAGGAGAGAGGGAGGGATGTAGTAACATAGTTGGTGGGTGAAGAGAGAGAGAGAGGGAGAGAGAGATGGGAGAGAAAGGGAAATAGAGGAAGGAAGAGAGAGGATGTGAGAGAGTGGAGAGAGGGAGGGAAAGAGAGATGGACTTGGAGGGGGAGGAGGAGAGAGGTAAGAAGAAAGAAATAGAGAGAGAAAGGTGGAGAGAGAGAGAGAGAGAGAGAGTGAGTGATAAGGAAGATGGAGAGAGAGAGGGGGGGGGGAAGATAGAGATATAGATGGAAGGTGAAGAGAGTGAAGAAGAGAGAGATGGGGAGAGGAGGGGATTGACAAAGAGATTGATATATATGGATTGCGAGAGTGTGTGTGTTTAGGGGGGTGAGATAGAGAGACAAAAAAGAAGAGATGGAGGGGGATATAGATATGGATGGAGGGTGGAGAGAGGGAAGAATATTTTTCACACTAGATGGATTGATATAAGTGGAGATGGTGATTTATAATCCTATTTGATTATTTGCACTATATGCATCGATTTTAGTGTAGATATTTATTTCTAATGATATTTGATTACTTGCACTAGATGCATTGATTTCAGTGTAGGTGGTAATTTCTAATACAATTTGATTGCTTGCACCGAATTTGTTGATTTCAATTTAGATGTCGATTTATAATTATATTTGATTACTTGCACTAGATGAATTGGTTTCAATGTAGATGATTTCTAATCCTATTTGATTGTTTGCACTAAATGCATTGATTTTAGTGTAGATATTGGTTTCTAGAGAGAGAGAGAGTGTGTGATAAGGAAGATGGAGAGAGAGGGAGAGAGGACAAAAGGAGGAAAGAGAGATATTAATGGGGGAGAGGCAGAGAAGGAGAAGATAGAGATATAGATGGAAGGTGAAGAGAGGGAAGAAGAGAGAGATGGGGAGAGGGGGTGATTGAAAAAGAGATTGATATATATGGAGTACGAGAATGCGCGTGTTTAGGGGGGTGAGATAGAGAGACAAACAAGAATAGATGGAGGGGGATATAGATATGGATGGAGGGTGGAGAGAGGGAGGAATATTTCTCGCACTAGATGGATTGATATAAGTGGAGATGGTGATTTCTAATCCTATTTGATTATTTGCACTAGATGCATCGATTTTAGTGTGTAGAAATTAGCTGAATAAATCACTTATTCAATGGAGATTAACCCGATTACACATCAATTTCGAATTGCATGCATAATACATAATCTCATCTACAATTAATTGTCACATGCGGAAATAATAGAAGCAATCTCACATCAAATCAATCACACATTAACTCAGTATGTATGGGGAAAGCCTATAGTTGAAAACCCCGCAGCTATTGTGTATATTATAATGGAGAAATCATGTAACAAAACAAGTACAATACTCCTCACAAGTACTCAGTACTTTCTCATAAAGTCACACACAATCTAGCTCAGTTTTGAACAAGTTACTGGTTCAAAACTCCCCGCCAATTGCCTTGTCTCTATTGCGCAATCATGGCCTGTATATGTAGAGATCCAAGGTTCGAATCCCCTTGGCTTGACTGCACAATCATCATGGAAAAATCCTCCAAGTGTAATGCAAATCTCATGCAAAACTGATCCTCCAACTGATAGCTGAACTCACCCTTTCATCTACCTCTTTCACTGGTCTCCACTGAACTGATCATGCACTGTAGTGAACTGATGTGTTCTTGAGTTGAATAATGAGTTACTAATTAATGAATTAAATATTATTTAATTCACTCCACTCATATCTAGTTGATTAGCTAGTTAACTAATCTCAACTAGTTCAACTAAAATAAACAGAACACAACTCCACTATCTATCTCATTAACTCCTCCAAAACTTCTGCCACTGAAGTCTAACTGAAGTCAACCATGCAAGATGCCATCAAACCCTAGGAACCACGTGATTCCTTGTGTCAGCTGCATGAGCCACCTCCATGACTCAAACTGAAGTGCGCCAAGAGAGTAAACTGCTGTTTATAGTCAAAATATTATTAAGGGTAAATAATATTTGACTTCCATATTTTTAGGAGATCAGTCTAAAAATAGCCTGGGTCCTAAAAAATAGGGTCTCATCTATTTTTACCGACATGTCGCATACTTCAAGAATCTCCAAGTAGAATTCCTAAATTATGCTCCGTATGTCTAAAAATAGACATAGTCTAAAAATAGACTTTGCGCCAGAATTTGCCTGCGGGCCCACTTAGTGAAGGCGACTTCATTTCACTAAGCTCCATCATCTTGCTGGATTCTCAACACTCCCTCTCAGCAAGATATGGATTATCTGCAATCCCTATCCTGCCTCTGTGGAATTCGAACTTGCTCCTGGTGAGCGCCTTCGTCAGGATGTCGGCATCCTGATCCTCCGTGGGAACATATGAAAGCATCATGATTCTCCGCCGAACACAATCTCTGATATGATGGTACCTGATGTCGATGTGTTTGGACCTATCATGAAATACTGGATTAGCCGAGAGTTTAATGCAACTCTGGTTATCACAGTAGATCACTGTAGGCTCCAAAGCAACCTGAACAAACCCGCGAGGATCTTCCTCATCCAAATAGCCTCGCATGCAGCCAAGCTAGCTGCCATGTACTCGGCCTCTGCTGAACTGAGTGCCACGGATCTCTGCTTCCTGCTGTACCAGGAAACTGCTGTCGACCCAATGCTGAAAACTCCTCCAAAAGTGCTCTTCCGATCCGTTGGACTCCCTGCCCAATCTGCATCAGTGAAGCCAGAAAGCTTCACTCCATCCTCCTGTCTGTACCATAGACCATATCCCGATGTGCCTCTGATATAGCGCAATACATGCTTGCCTGCCTTCCAAAAGAGCTTGGTAGGCTTAACCATAGCTTGCGAAAGCTGGTTAACTGCATAGTATATATCGGGTCGTGTATTGACTAGATACATAAGCGACCCCACCAACTGTCGATAGACAGTGGCATCCACTACCTCCGCTGAAGTAGCATCCTCCTTCCTCCAACCACCAGGAAGAGGAGTGTCAACAGGCTTGCAGCCTTGCATGTTGAACCTCTTCAGAATCTCCCAGGCATACTTGCCCTGAGAAACAAACAGTCCTCCGCTGCGCTACCAAATCTCCAATCCTAGGAAATAATGAAGGATGCCCAAGTCCTTCATCTCAAACTCTCGTGCAAGATCCTCCTTGCATGAAAGTATCAACTGCTCATCGCCAGTCAAAATCAGATCATCTACATACAGTACGATGATCAACAACTTCCCCTCCACCACAATCTGGTACAGGTTAGGATCCGCCTCACTCTTGGAGAATCCAAGCTCGGTGAAGTAGCTGTCTATCCGAGTGTACCAAGCACGAGGTGCTTGCTTCAGCCCGTACAGTGCTCTCTTGAGTCGGCACACATGCGACTCACTGCTGAAGATCTCAAAACCTTCAGGCTGCTCTATGTACACCTCCTCCTCAATAACTCCATTGAGGAACGCAGTCTTCACATCCATCCGATGAATGTGCCACCCCATCTGCGCTGAGAGAGCAAGGATCGTCCGTATGGAAGAGTACCTTGCGACAGGTGCAAAAGTCTCCTCATAGTCAATCCCCTCGATCTGTGAGAAGCCACGGGCGACAAATCTCGCCTTGTAGTTCTCCACACTCCCGTCAGCCGCCTGCTTCACCTTGTAGATCCATCGCGAACCCACCACTGATTTTCCCACCGGTCTTGGGACAATCTCCCATGCACTGTTCCTGACGATCGAATCATATTCCTCGATCATGGCATCAACCCATGCGGGTTCCTCCACAGCTTCCTCAAAAGAGGATGGCTCCGTCACAACACATTGACTCACAAGAGCCATGTATCCAGTGTACCGATCCGGTGACTGTCTCTGTCTGCGCTGTGCTGTAAGTGGTCCTACAACCTTCTCTGCATCCCGAGCCAGTCGCTCAGCTTCTGTAGTGCGCATGCGCCCTCTGATGGTTGGCGCTGCCTGGGTGGTTTCTTCCACCTCCCGAACCTCCTCTTGTGGCTGATCCACATCCGGAAGCTCCTCCTTAGGAACTAACAGCTCCTCATCTGCATGCAAGTGTAGCTCCCTCTCAAGCGAACACCGCATGGCTTTCTCCTCCTGAAATTTTATATCCCGTCGCACAACAGTCTTGCGACTGTCTGGCACATACACCCGATAGTTGTGAGGTGTATCAGTGTACCCCACAAATATTCCAACTTCAGCAGTTGGATCCAGCTTCCTTCTTGCATCCTTCGTCACATGTATGTAGACAGGAGATCCGAAAATCCGCAAATGGGAAATATCAGGCCTCTTGCCAGAATAAGCCTCCTCTGGTGTACTCATGCCAAGAACCTTGTGAGGACAACGGTTCTGCACATACACTGCTGTATTTCATGCCTCAACCCACAAGTGAAGGGGTAGGCCCTGATCATGCAACATCGCCCGTGCAGCACCCACGATCGTTCTGTTCTTCCGCTCAGCCACCCCATTCTGCTGTGGGTTATGGGGTGCGATGAGCTCTCTCCGAATCCCTTCTGCGCTGCAGAACTCCTTGAATTCATTCGAGATGAATTCACCACCGTTATCACTCCTTAGAGCAATCACCTTCTTCCCCGACTCCTTCTCGACCAGTGCTTTAAACTCACAGAACTTCGCGAATGTATCGCTCTTCTTCTGCATGAAGAAGATCCAGCACTCTCGAGAGAAATCATCAACAAAGATCACATAATACTTGTGCTTTGCTGTCGAAGCAACTGAGAAAGGACCACACACGTCTGTGTGAACTCTCTCAAGGATCGCCGTGGCGCGACTATCCTTCTCGTGAAAGGTGGCTTTCACATACTTCCCTAAAGTACACCCCTTGCACTGATCTGACTGCGCAAGGGTGCCCTTAGGAAGCCCAGTAGAAATCTGCTGCAGAATCTTCAAAGCTCCATGGTGAAGGTGGCCTAATCTCCTGTGCCACAGTTCGCCCTCATCATCCCGGCTCACCACTTCTCCCGCCTTGCATGCCATAGCTGCGCAGTCATCTACCTGCAACTGATAAAGGTTCTGAGTTCGAACCCCTATCTTCCGGGTCTCTCCAGTAGTCTTACTGCGCAGGAAGGCTTTTCCCTCGCTGAAGACCACATCATAACCCTTACCCTCCAACATCGCTACAGAAATCAGGTTCTTCTTCAATCCAGGTACATGCATGACATCCTTTAGTACAAAGGGTTTACCAGACTCCCTCTGAAAGGATACGGTACCGATACCAGTTGCACTGTATCTACCATCATCGCCCATCTCGATGTGCACACCCAAATCCTTGTCCTCCAGATCTGAGAACAACTCCCGATCTCCCGTCATATGAAATGACGCACCGCTGTCCAAGAACCACACCGATCCCATCACACTTGAAACCAAGCATGCAATCAGTGAAAAGTCAAGCTCGAACTGTGAAGCCAAAGCTTCTCCATCTGCAGATCTTCCCGCTTGCTTGTTCTTCTTCTTCTTTGGACAATTGGCAGCATAATGTCCGTGATCATGGCAGTGAAAACACTTCACTTTCGCCATATCCTGCTTCTTGCCCTTAGCACCAGAATGAGAGGTTTTCTTACCCTTCCCCTTCTTTGCTTTGGACACCAAAGCGTAGTTTTCTTCATCAGCTCCCTTTGATGAAGATCCATCTCGAGTAGTCCTCCTTATCTCCTCCTGCATGAGATCCGCCCAAAGGCGCTCCCATCCCGGCAGCTTCTCCCGACCATTGACACTATCTTGGTATGAGTGCCAAGCCTTCGAAAGACCAAGGAGAGCCAGGTCGACCATGTCCTCTTCATCGACAGTAACCCCCACACTTCCCTAAAATTTCATCTCTCAGACTGAGCAGGTCTTCATGAGGGTTTAACATGACACTGTCTCACTTTCATCCTTCCTGATAAGTCTCTATTTAATTTGAGTGACCTCCTTTCTTTTTGTCACTCTTTGCACTCTGACATCCGTCATACTCTACACTAGAATGAAATGATAGTTTTCCATAAAATGGATACATGATATCCTCACGCTTCCAACAGATCCTTCTACACTTCTGTCATTCTTTTTATTACACTGATTTCACATACTCTGTGATTTTGGAGATCCAGACTCACTAACTCCCCTTCTTGCACTATCTTCTAATACCGCTTCCATGCATCCTTCCATGCAACATACCTCCGAACCGCTCACATGATCGAGCGCAAACCGTTGAAAAGACATCTTTCAACACCGGCACCAAGAAGAACAACCTTCTGCAAAATTCGAATTCCAAACTCCAAGCTCTATCGCTTCCGATCTACGCTTGAAAACAAATTATTTCCAAATCAGAGATTGACTGCAAAGGGCATTCACCAGATCTTTCACCTTACAAAGAAGGATGAATATTCCGGAGGCTACCTGGCCCGCATGCAGACTCTGTCCGAGGAAATAAGTTTGCAATCACCGTAATAGACTTCGACAATTAACTTCGCTCCGATACCATGTAGAAATTAGCTGAATAAATCTCTTATTCAATGAAGATTAACCCGATCATACATCAATTTCGAATTGCATGCATAACACATAACCTTCTTCCACAATTAATTGTCACATGCGGAAATAATATAGAAGCAATCGCACATCAAATCAATCACACATTAACTCAGTATGTATGGGAAAAGCCTATAGCTGAAAACCCCGCAGCTATTGTGTATATTATAATGGAGAAATCATGTAACAAAACAAGTACAATACTCCTCACAAGTACTCAGTACTTTCTCATAAAGTCACACACAATCTAGCTCAGTTTTGAACAGGTTACTGGTTCAAAACTCCCCGCCAATTGCCTTGCCTCTATTGCGCAATCATGGCCTGTCTATATAGAGATCCAAGGTTCGAATCTCCTTGGCTTCACTGCGCAATCATCATGGACAAATCCTCCAAGTGTGGTGCAAATCTCATGCACAACTGATGTCGCCACTGATAGCTAACTCCACCCTTTCATCTACCTCTTTCACTGGTCTCCACTGGACTGATCATGCACTGTAGTGAAATGATGTGTTCTTGAGTTGAATAATGAGTTACTAATTAATGAATTAAATAATATTTAATTCACTCCACTCATAACTAATTGATTAGCTAGTTAAACTAATCTCAACTAGTTCAACTAAAATAAACAGAACACAACTCCACTATCTATCTCATTAACTCCTCCAAAACTTCTGCCACTGAAGTCCAACTGAAGTCAACCATGCAAGATGCCATAAAACCCTAGGAACCACGTGATTCCTCTGTCAGTTGCATGAGCCACCTCCATGACTCGAACTGAAGTGCTCCAAGAGAGTAAACTGTTGTTTATAGTCAAAATATTATTAAGGGTAAATAATATTTGACTTCCATATTTTTAGGAGAGACAGTCTAAAAATAGCCTGGGTCCTAAAAATAAGGGTCTCATCTATTTTTACCAACATGTCGCATACTTCAAGAATCTCAAAGTGGAATCCCCAAATTATGCTCCGTATGTCTAAAAATAGACTTTGCGCCAGAATTTGCCTGCGGGCCCACTTAGTGAAGGCGACTTCATTTCACTAAGCTCCATCATCTTGCTGCATTCTCAACATAGTGTAGATATTTATTTCTAATGATATTTGATTACTTGCAATAGATGCATTGATTTCAGTGTAGGTGGTGATTTCTAATACAATTCGATTGCTTGCACTGAATGTGTTGATTTCAATTTAAATGTCTATTTATAATTGTATTTGATTACTTGCACTAGATGACTTAATTTCAATGTAGATGATTTCTAATCCTATTTGATTTTTTGCACTAAATGCATTGATTTCAGTGTAGATGGAGATTTCTAATCCTATTTGATTTCTTTGAGTAAATGCATTGATTTCAGTGTAGATGTTGGTTCCTAGAGAGAGAGAGAGAGTGAGTGATAAGGAAGATGGAGAGAGAGAGAGGACAAAAGGAGGAAAGAGAGATATTAGCGGGGGAGAGGGAGAGAAGGGGAAGAGAGGGAAGAAGAGAGAGATGGGGAGAGAGGGTGATCAACAAAGAGAATGATATATATGGAGTGCGAGAGCATGTGTGTTTAGGGGGGTGAGATAGAGACAAAAAAAAGAGATGGATGGGGATATAGATATGGATGGAGGGTGGAGAGAGGGAAGAATGTTTCTTGCACTAGATGGATTGATTTAAGTGGAGATGGTGATTTATAATCCTATTTGATTAATTGCACTAGATGCATCGATTTTAGTGTAGATATTTATTTCTAATGATATATGATTACTTGCACTAGATGCATTGATTTTAGTGTAGGTGATGATTCCTAATACTATTTGATTGCTTGCACTGGATGTGTTGATTTCAATTTAGACATCGATTTGTAATTATATTTGATTGCTTGCACTAGATGCATTGATTTCAATGTAGATTATTCCTAATACTATTTGATTGTTTGCGCTAAATGCATTGATTTCAGTGTAGATGGCGATTTCTAATCCTATTTGATTGCTTTGAGTAAATGCATTGATTTTAGTGTAGATGTTGGTTTTTAATCTTATTTGATTGATTGCATTAGGTGCATTGATTTCAATGTAGAAGTTATTTTCTAATCTTATTTGATTGCTTGCATTAAATGCATTGATTTCAATGTATATGTTGATTTATGATTTGATGTAATTGGATATATGACGGTACATTAATATTAAAGTGATTGGATTAACAATATGCATTGATTTTAGTGTAAGCACAAAAAATTATTAACAATGTAGATTGATTTTTGTGTTATAGTAATTTAAGCTATTAATATTGGAGAGCAAGAGAGACAAGGTATCATGTTTACTACAATAGATTGAGCTAAAGATTTAAATGGTTTACGATTTAAATTTTCTTTTTCATATAATCGATATGAAAAGATAACAAAACTAACAAGGGAGGAAATAAGAATAGTAGAAGAAAATAGTTTGAGATTGATTGTAACATGAGTACGTTCTTATTATTCACATTTTCTATCTTTCAACACTATTATTGTCACTTTGCATTTAAAAAAATATTTCATCATTTTTCATCATTATAGTTATTAACAATAATTATCATCTCAACGAACCGAGGTAACTAAGAAAATTTAAAATTAAAATGACCAAGTCAATCTCAGAAATATTTAGCATATTTAAAATGATTATATTAATATTTGATATATTTACATATTACCGATAAAATTAATCATATCTTTGATAGACTTTCCTTGGCAGCACACGACTGAAACCAGCCTAGATCTATCTTACATCTCAAAAATATACAAAAATTTTAATAATCTGAAAAATGTGATGTTGATGCCTCCGACTGGAACCAGCCTAGATCCATCTAACTCTGGATCTATCATGCGCCGAGAGGGATCAAATCTCTCTAGGTGCAAACCTTTCCTCAAGTTTTGCACTCAAAAAATAGGTTTGCACCTCGAGAAATTTGATCCCTCTCGGCGCATGATAGATCCAGAGTTAGATGGATCTAGGCTGGTACAATAGATCTTGAGGTGATAATTACATAGGAAAAATCTTCGTGAATCTATTTCAAACCAACTAGTGTGGTTCATCTTCACCACAAAATGAACCACACTAGTTGGTTCACATGAAGATCTCTTTGTATAAATTTATGATTTCTATTCTTCAATATGAAAAAATGCATATTTTAAAATATAATAGTAACTTAAAAATTAATTTAATATAAACAATTTATACACAGACAAAATATTATAAGTACATATTGAAAAAAAAAATCAACATCTCTCACATATATATATAGTGCAGAGAGGCACTGTTCAGCACGTTATGGTAGCTATGTTGTAGTGTAATGTTTGACATTTTGACAAAGTCAAATTACATAAAATTTTAAAACATAAAATTAAATTAAAAAATCAATGTAATGTAAACTAAATAATTCAACTTGATCAAAATAAAATATAAAAAACAAAAATAACCTTATAAATATAAAATAAAAATAAAAATAGTTCATAGTATTTACTTATAGTATTGAGAAACTATGGTATTGACCCATGATATTCATGTGGAATGTACCTTATTTAATATAAAAAATTAAACTAGCTAGTAGAATTAAATAAAAAGATTCATATAATGTAATGCAAAGATTTTAATTTAGTCAAAATAAAATAAAAACTAAATAAATATAACTTTATAAAAATAAAATAAAAATAAAAATAAAAATAAAAATGGCCCATAAATTAACTGGTATATTGAGAACCCATGATATTGACCTATAATATATTGAGAACCCATAATATTGATCCACAATATTCAAATGAAATGTAGTCTATTTAAAAATTAAAAAAAATCCTTTACAAAATACAAAAATTTGAGATCTGAAATATCTCTCACGTAACTGTTATTCCATTCAGTAAAGATTATGTAGTAAGATGTGTTTTTGGAAAAACTCTTTGGAATCTCTAGTTTTTTTATGTTCCGAATAATGTGAGACATCAGAAAAATTCATATGTAACTAATTTTTTTTTATAGATATTATGTAGTTAGATTTTTTTTTGAAAAACTCTTTGGAATCTCTGGTTTTTTATGTTTTGAATAATGTGAGACATCAGAAAAATGCATATGTAACTAATTTTTTAAATGAAAAATATTTGTTTCTTCGTGATTTTTTTTATTATCAGACAGACGATTCCATTAAAACTCAGTATCAAGGAATCCATCATTTAATTACCGGGTCTAAGATCTATCCTTACCACTAACCTAAAGCACTGCTCTCCTTTCTTTGAATGATGGATCGTCTGCGCTTTGCGCCCCGCCGAAGAAAGAGTCCCCAATAATGTTTTAAGAGGATAAGAATCTGCTATAAACTGAGAATCCTCATAAATCCCAATCCTATTTCCTCCAATTCCTCAAAATTTCCTTTGTTTCTACAATTGGTGAGGAGTAATTGTAGAAGTAGAGAAAATTTTGAACCAGAAAAACATTTTGAAGTCGCGATGTAGGATTGGGGTTTCTGAAGATTTTCGGTTTACCGCAAAAGAAATTGAAGTTGCAAATATATTTCTTCTCTTCCAGTATTAGTGGAGAAATTTTCTTCAATGGGAGGCGAAGCCCAGTTGATCCACCATTTAGAAAGGGGAGAGCAATGCCTCAATTTAGGTCACTGGTGCTCTGGTTCAATAGTGTCTGTTAAAGGATGGGTTTTCAGACCAGGTGAGGATGGACCAGGTAATTATTTATATATCATTTTAAAATTTTAAGTGACTTGATTTGTTGATTAAAAATGAATAAATGAATTGATAATTGTTTACAGATTTGTTGATTAAAAATTTGTTAGTATATATTATATTTTAGTTCAGAAAAAATAAAAATAAAAATATTTTGTTCCACATTGGACATTGAGATAATCCCCTGTTTTCATTTATGTTTTTCATCGGCTTCAAAGATTAGCTTGACATTTGAAAAATGAAAATGCACTGTGAAAATTTAGCTTTTCACAGAGGAAAAAACAGCATATTTTGCATTAATATATGAAGCTGTTACATGATATAAGTTGCTCTATATCCAAACCAGAAATAGACCTGCAATAGCCACTAAACAGACCAACTTGCTGCAATAGCCACTAAACAGACCAACTAAACATGCCATGAAAATTGAGCTTGTTTTGACAATGTAGGGATGTTGTGGCTTATTAAAACTTTCCTTGTAGTTTTCCTTAAAAATTTGCTTATTCTTCGGAGCAAAAATTACAATAGATTTTCATCGACAATAACCTTGGTTCATTTCTTGGACGAATGGAGAGGCGAAGTTCTTGAAGCCAAAGCTTTCTTTAAGTTCAGAAAGTCAGGTCTGGCAATTTGCTCGTAGTATTAATGTATTGTTGACTGCTTTTATTAAATAATAAAAGAGTTAGAGGGATAAAGCAGACTTTCTTTTCCCTGCTGTAAATTTGTTTCTTGAAATTCAAATTTGTTTTTATTGGTTAGTAAAAATAGGATACTTAGACAATTTTGTTGAATGTATCAGATTGTGCTCCATCCTCAACGAAGTTAGAATCCAAATGAAATTGCAATGGTGAAGTAGTCTGAAATAATTATTTCGATTGATATGCTATTTTAATGTTGGAATAGCCCTGCAACTTCAGAATTCGAGATTTCCAAATCTATTTTTGAGCTGAACAGCTTTCCTCGAGGATTTTCTTGAACAAATTAATTTTCTCAACAGAAATTTGCTTCAGATTTAGGCTAAAATGGCTTATGCATGCTCTTCTTTCAAAGAATTAGGCAGTTCAACTAAACTTCCCTTTAGTTAAAACTGAATTTCACCGCAATAGCTACTTTCACAGACTCTAAAATCAAATTTCACTGCGATGAAAAGAAAATAGGAAGTACGGATTAAAATTTCGCTGGTACATGAAGTAGATACTTAGGTTATCCTATTAGGAACTCTTGCCTATTACTGGATCTAGAACTTAAGTGTTGTAAGATGGTTGCCAATCCCTGTCCCACTGTACTTCAGACCTGATGAAATATATTTTCCTGCGAAATCCCATTAGTGCCTGTGCATTTCCTTTGAAGGGTAGGGTCATCTTATCAAAATTGGAGTTAGTACTAGATATGTTTACTGATAAAGATCCGATTCAATCATAACTGCTATTTCCAAAACACTAGAGGACCGTATCTTGTAATATTATGTTTTTATGCACATTTCTTGTCTCCAGATTGCTAATGGATCAACCTTTTAATACTCTTCTTAATTGTGGACATGTCTTGGTATATTTTCGTTTTAGGAGGAAGTTGTCCTGACCAGTTATGGGGCCGTGTTAGTCTTTGTATGCAGAGATCGAGGGCAACCAAGTCTATTAACTTATTTAGATATGGCTTTCTTTGCCTAGTTTTTGATGCTTGGCAATGGAACATATCTGTTTTCCTCTTTTCACTAACTTACATATTCACTTACTGAAAATTCTGTGACATTGGAGCAGATATGTCATGTTTTCAAGGGTCATTGTGAGTTGTGGCATAGAATGGAAGAACTTAAAATTCCTTTGCATTATAAAAACGTTGCTGTCCATAGAATTTATGAAGAGGTGAAACTCAAAATTAGAATGTATTTCAAAAACCTTTAGAACTGACATTGGAGTCAAGCAAGGTTTCCCTCTATCCCCTACTCTTTTTGGCCTATATATTGATAAACTGGAAGAGTGGCTAAATCTGCAAGGTGGAGACAGTGTTTGGTTGGGGGAATTTGTGATAAAGCTTCTTTTATATGCTAATGATATTGTATTCGTTTCTAAATCAGCCCATGGATTGTAGATGCACCTATATGCCCTTGAGCGTTTTTGTAAAGCAGTGGGGATGTAAGTCAATACTAGCAAGACAAAAATAATGATTTTCTCTAATAAAAGGAAGCAGATGCAACATATGTTCTTTTTTGAAGGCAACATTCTTGAAGAAGTAAATGAGTGCAAGTACCTTGGGATTGATTTCAACAACAAACTTAATTGGGAGCACTGCAGAAAGAAGAGAATTTTAGAAGAGTGGAAAGCATTATATGTTCTTCAAAATAGATGTAGAGAGGTAGAGTTATGGGATCGGAAAATGATTAAAGTGCTTTTTGGACTCCTAGTTTGTCTAGTGATGCTATATGGGTGTGAATTGTGGCCTAGCAGCACCCTTGTCTCAAAATGGAAAGAAATTGAGAAAATCCAAAATTGCTTGATCACGAGCTAGTTCAAAATAAAAAGTTTGGTACCATATGAGATAATGTTGAGTGAAACAAGAGAAACTCCCATCGAAGCAATTTCTATGGTGCGGCTCATAAGATATCTAAAAATAATTGAACAAATGGGAGTAGGTAAATGACCTAATGTTATCTTCAACTATGGCATGAGTGAAAGAAAGAAAACATGGATGAGACAAAAACTACACATGGATGCAAAAATGGAATATCTACCTCAATGTTTGTCCCACAAATAGAAAGGAGCTAAATAATTTTGTTATGGAGAAGTTTCGTAAATGCGTATGGGGAAAATAGTTGGATAGAAAGAAGTGAGGAATTCAACCACGTGTGTGATCTACAACCAAAAGAGTACATTGGAGCTATCATTTTGTGAAGGGAAAAGGTGTTCTTATTGCTCAATTAAGAACCAACTCCCATCAACTTCAGTGTGAAACAGGATGGTGGAAAATGCCTAAAGAAGCTTGGGAAGAATGAGTATGTACATTTTGCACGTCTAGGAATCGGAAAAACATTTCATTTTAGAATGTGATGTGTTCAAAGACATCAAAGAAAGTTATGGGAATATGTTAGCATCAGTGTGTTGGCATTGTATTTACAATGAGGAGATTTTTGGAAGGTTGGGCCAGCTAATCATCAATTTGAATAAGAAAATGATTGAATTGCAAAACGAAAATAATAGGGAATTGATGGTCTCATAGACTAGTTTTAGTCCTGTGGATGTTAAAATATCATTTCATTTCATTTTGCTAAGAAACATCTACATTATTTCATTTTTTTGAGAAGCCTCTTCATTGTTGTTCCATAAATTCTGTATATCACATAAATGTACATGGACATGAGATATGTATTGGCGCTTTCTCCTTATTAGAATTCACAATTATTTATATATGCACTCTACATCATATTTTGTGTCTATGTCTTAGCTAAGTTGATGTTTTAGATGTCTCAACTGCTATGCAAAGAAGAAAGCACGGGAAAAGATCCGACAGACAGTTAGCAAAATAAACATGTTCATTATATTGGACACATACCGCATGGATTTTTAGAAAACTAAATGAGAATTAATATTATTGTTATTTTTATTGCACAATATTAACATTAAAATAACAAAATGCGAACTCCATAAACTGATTTGCAAACTTCACACAAATAATATACAAATAGAGGGATATTGAGCTGTTATGGTGGGCCCTACTAGTCCAGCTCTCACCCTTGTTTAAAATCTTAAATTACAAAGCCAAATTAAATCATGAAAAACAAAAAAAGAAGAAGATGAACCCAATATAAGTTTTTGTATTAAATTAGATCAGTCTTTTACATCATCAACCATATGCGTAAGGTCCAAAACAACGCTATGAAATTTAGAACAACATCCTCCCCCACACAAGCCATGGATATGCCTTTTATGAAATTTATAGGGCGAATTTTGGATCTAACAACACTATTTTTCAATTCTAGATAATTTTTTATTTTTAGGAAATTGGCCCCAAAAATCCTTTCAATCTTCCTAACCATTGCAAATTTTAATTGTTCATATGGAAGCTAATTCTTCCTATTTTTGACTAGTAAAGTGTCTTGGAATTTTCTGATTCAACTCTATTGCCTTGGAAATCGTGCTTGAAGTTGACTGTTTGAATACTTTAGAAATTTGAGTTTTGCATGATTGCTTACAAATATGTCTAAAAAAACTCTTTGGATCTCCCAAACCATAATGAATTTGGGAAATATTCCATGTATTATTCAATTTTGTATGTTGGGAACAAAACCTATGTTTTATAATTTTGAGATTCAACTTTATCTGCATGCAAATCCAAAAGAAAGTTGAGTGTTTGAAAACTATGTAAATTTTGGGGTTGATTTGTCAATTTGCTTCTAGAAACTGACATGTGAGACTTGGGTGCATTTGAATCATGTGGGGGTGTTAAAACATCATTATGGACAACAACCTTTCTCGAATCTTCCCCAAAACTTTGAAGCCCCAAATTAGTGCAAAAACAGAAAATTGGTGCAAGAATTGAACTAGTTTTGAATCTTGTTGAGTGAAATTGACCTAACATGATAGTGCTTTTTATACCCATCAATCACGTGTATGACCTCCTCTTTTGTTTGCAAGACTTGATACAATTAGTCCTTTGTTAACAACAATTTTATGTAATTCTTATTGAAACCAACCAAATATGATAAATAATAATCATGTACCTTATCACGCCCAAATTTAAGACAATTGGCGGAGGAATGCACAAAATGATTTCAATGACCATTAAAGCTAAGTAAAATCATGAGGGATTTCAGAGCAAAAAGTTGTATAAAATTGGACAAAACAAAGTCCTGACATAACACACCCATTTATACTTAGCATTAATTTTAATCTTGGATAAATGCATTTTAAAAGGATTTAAATGAATAATTTGCTTGTTATAAGATTCAATGTGAAACTTTATCGAAAAGAGCAGTTTATTTACTTAATTTTGACTAGGGGTTTTCTACAAGTGGGAATCCATAGTCATAGTAGGATGGCGAATCTGGAGGCTTCAACCATGCAATAGAGGAGAGGAAAAACAATGGTGCACATAGATTGACTGCCTTTTTTCCCTTTCTAAATACATGGTGGAGCTTGGTTCACTTCTTTTCTTTGCAAAAAGATTTTGAAAAGCTCATGACAATATATTATAGACTGATGAGTCTTTTATTTTTTTTAATTTATGACACGTATACCTATTTCTGACATCCACATGAATCTTCCAACATTGAGAAAGTTCGATGCAATATTAATTGTAGGCATGCAACTATTTCATTCTCTGGTACTTGTTTATCTCAGAGTCAATACAACTCTCTTTTCGTAACCTTATTTTTAATGACTTTTACTATTTCTGATGTTTGATACTTGGAGTCTTTGGATAGCATCGACCATACAATTTTGTTATGCGAAAGGAGCTAAAACCATAATAAGTTACATTGGTTATAGCAACAGGGTGTGAGTGATAATGTCATTTTGGATTAAACAAGTAAGAAGTTGCTTTAATGGAGATATTGTTTACCTCAGATATTTAAACCTGCAAAATCCATAAATGATCTATCTAAAATTGAAGTTCTTCATGTGTTCTAGGAATGATCTATCTAAAATTGAAGTTCTTCATGTGTTCTAGGAAACTCTTCCTAAATTAAATAATCATTGTTGCAGAAGATTTCATAAACGATGTGACTACATTTTGATTCACAATTATTACAAATAACATTTTCAAAAAAAACTTCTTTTTGAGTTGCTAAAGCTGAGATGTCAAATATAATTTCTTGCTTCCAAATATTAATATGGATATGGTTTATTAATATTAATATAGGTATGGTTTTTACTATTATTTCGAAATTCTAAATTTGTTATTATTATGTTTCTATGAACAAGGAACACCACACATACACAAAATATTGCAAATATTTTCATTATATTAAAGTATGGAATATATGTATGAAGAATTATTTATTGTATCTCACTAATTATTTCAGGTAACATAAATGGCATAAGGAGCTATGCCTTAAAATTGTTTCTTCAAATTGTACAAAATAGAATAGTGGGCACCATGATGCTTGGAAATCAATTTAATTAAGTGCCTCATTTCTTACTTGTTAAAGATGATGAAAGGTTTGTGAATTTCAGGGGAGCCATCTCAACAAAATTTCATTACTTTTGCAAATGACTATTATATATAATGACATATTCATCCAACAACCTTTTCACATATATCCTGACATAAAAAAATTTAAAAGACATGCTCGACTCAGTTGTTTCAATCACAAAGCTTTTTACAAGTACTTTCAAAATATTCATTGATACAACAATTCTATATGTAATCCATTTTTTTGCTCATCTTCACAATAGCTTATTGATAAAAGTCATTTCTCCAAAGTTCAGTGATATCTCTGGCTAATAGATTCCTCATAATTTCCATGTTATAATTTGTTGCATGCCCAAAGAAATCTAACTCTTTTGATATGTACCTTGCAGCTACAAGGATTACCATTGTTCTAGGGCATTTATGTTAGTGTAACTTTCTTCTTAAATTTAACCTTCTACTATGTACGTTAGAAAATATATAGAAACTCAAATTTTGATTGTATTCCATTGTTTATATATTGCTCTTGACTATTTCCTTCCACGTTCCCCTAACTCCTATCGATGTTCCTTTGCACCTCAGAAACAAGACATGGGTGACACGTTATACATGGGATGTGTCAAGAGGGATCAAATCCCTTGACCAACAAGCCATTTTTAAAATGTATAATTTGTAGAAATATTTGCATATTGAGAAATTTGATGGTCTATCCCATCCTAATAATTCAAAGATGCCAACTCAATTACCCATGTGAACATTTTTCCATCTCACAGACCAGGACCCACCCAATCACACATTTTCCCATCATTGGAAAGAGATGACTGAGGTAACTAGATGTTCTAATGACTTTGTTGTGCTTTAGGTAAGTGGTCAGATAATTTGATCCATATCTTTTAGGAATTAGAACATCTACATATGTGAATCATGGTGATTTTTTTAATCTTACGTATGTTGTTGTGTCATACATACATCTTGTATATTTTAAATTTTCTATACATACATATGTGTAAAATTTAAATATTTTATGATTATTCTTTTAATCATAAAACTTAAACCTGATGGTTGTTGTAATTTAAACCCATACTTGGAGCTACTAAAACTTTAAAAGGGCGTAATTTATGGTTCTTTTCCATATTCCAGGAAACATACACTCAAGTAGACTTGATCTATCACTATAGATGTTACCTGTTATGGAAAATGGGGGTGTCAAGTACCCAAATGTTTGGATCCACCAATCACTTGAAGGTTGTTGTTATAATTTATTAAATTATTATTTTACTTGTTTGGGAAATCTCCTTGTAGTTTGTAGCACTACAAGTTTCCACTGTTAGATGCTAATGTGAATTGTTAGGGTCTGACCCTAACCCCTTTATTAATGTAATAGGCCCAAGGGGCCCTGTAATAGTCACGTTTAATTATTTTAGTAAATAAAGCCTCTAAGTGGTTAACCACATTAATGATGATTGTAAGTGGTTGACCCAAATTATAAAAAAAATGACCAAAATTAGTTAGTTTAGTTAAGGATGATAAATAAATTGGCCATCGATAAAAAATAAAGTGGTCAACCTGCATTATGAAAGGGACCAAAAGTAGTTAGGGTTTTGGATCTCATGAAATTATATATGTCCAAGATAGTAAGGGAAGTCTTGTTGAGTATTATTGTAGTTGAGCTCTTCTTTATTGGAGGTTTCCCCCTCGAAGAGGAAAGTGAACATTATTTTCTACTGTTCATAGTAAAATATTTCCATCTTGTCTCATTTCTAGCATTACTTCTCTAGTATTTTATAACATTATGATGTTATATGTTGGTTAAGAGCATTACAAGTGGTATCATAACACTGATTGATCTATACACCCATGGAGTTGAACCTACAAAATGTCTCCTCAAATGTGCTATAATAAAAAAAACGAAGGTCACCATTGGATCCAAAATGTCCAAAAACCCCTATGTGGACTCATCTTGGGCTCCAAAAGGCCAAAAAATCACCAAGTTATGGCTCCCTTAGCTCTGAATGAAGTTCTTCTCCTATTCATCCTACAATTCGCATAAACGGTCTAATTGTCCTACAAATTTTCCCTGTTTTCCACTGTGGAGGTGACAAATTTTCTTGCCGAAGGTGCAATTTGTTGGACACTTTAAATTCCCAATGAACCTTAAGTGCGAAATATTGAGGCCACATGGACCAGCAACTAAGGGCTGGGACTAACCGCCCAACCCCGTCGGCCTTGGCCCTTAAACCTCTAGGTCATGGTCATATTAATCCCCACAGGGCCGAGGGTCGATCCAATGGCCCACCCTTTCTGCCAGAGCCCTTCATGTTGATCCATCGTGGTCATTGTTGTACCTTAAGAGACAATCCCTTAGCTATGATAAGGAATCAGAGCTTAAGTCATTTATATGATTATGTCACGAAATATCCGTCTCTGTTTTAATCACCTTCAAGTATTTACAATTAAAATTTCAGATATCAAACACAATGAATGTCTCACAATGCTATTATTTGATGATGTTGAATGAAATGACCAGAAGAAAATGGAAGAAGAAAGTCCAAACTGATATGCTGTCACACAGAATATATCATCTCAAACTTCTGAAGAATTTATGAAAGAAGCAGTTAAAACAAAGGATCGCCAATTAAGGATTTTAACTCTTGATTACATAGGTAAAAGGAGACCTGCTGCTCAGTACTTTGTCATATTCAAATAAAGAAAACATAGAATGTGAACTTAGATACATATCAACATAAACAGATGCCAGAAACTTGCTTACTCATTCATTAATCATTGAAATCTCTGAGTACAAAACAATAATCTGAAGGTCCAAAACTCATAACCTTTCTTCCTCTTGAAAATTACATTAAATACAGCAAAACAAACAGTTTGGGACTGCTATAACCGATTCTAACTACCACAACTACTTAGTAATTCGGAGGCTGTCTATTACATGCCTTGAAAATGTCTTATTACAATTACATTGTCTTTGAAAAAGTAATATAATGTAAAATATACATCCTAATCTATAGGAATTGCTGATGATGCTACTGCATTTCCTTGGTCAGCTGATTTATCTTTCTTTGATGTTGAAAACCCTTTTGGCAAGTCTATTGTCCAAGGTCTGCACTTTTTCCATATCTCTATCTTAGTCCTGGGTGAATGTGTTAGATTGTGATACTCCAATCTGAATGCAGTAATTCGATTATAAGATGGTCCTTCTATGAAAAGAGTTTTTACCAACCATAGTAGCTAGAAATGTTTCCGCGGAAAGTTGACCATTGTTTCCCCTTTAAGCACCTGAGTTTTTTCATGTCTATTATAAACTTTACTTTTTGCCACACCTAGAAAATTCTCATAAGAATCCCATGGAAAAATATTTCATTCATCTCCCCAACATGATGGCAGACCTATTCTTGTTAATTTGTCAAATAACTTATCAAATTGACTTACTGCCTCTTTAATTTCGATCAGTTTCTTTTCTGTAGCTTTTCTGTGATCATTTTTGACAACCATCTTATTGATCTCCACTGCATATAAGGTCTTGTCTTTAATGTCATTCTCTTCTAATTCCCGATCTATTTTAGAATTAATAAAATCAATGAACCTTCTAGCCCAGATAGCTTTGTTAATTGCCTTCTGTTTATCTATCATGACTAGTTCTTCACGTTCCCTGATAAGACTTTTTTCCTCTGCTACTATCTTTAAACAACTCCAAATTGATTTTATCTCAGAAATGATATCATTCCAAATGATATCTTTGGCTTGTATCAATGAAATGTTTCCTTTTAGTCTTTCTTTGAGATTTTTAATCTCAGCATTAGCATTCTGAATATCTATTTTTTACTTGTTAGCTTCATTCTCTATGATATGAATAAGCTTTGTTGTAGTCTCCAGACCTGCTTGAGCATTTTTCCGATCTCTTTCAGCCATCTACAACTCAGTATTCAATTGAATAATTTGTGCTTGTGGATTTTCGTTACCTGTAGGAAAAACAAAAGTACAACTATGGTTATCAATATGATTTTGCAGTGATATTGCAGTTTGCTTTATTTTGGAAATTTCTTCATCTTTTTGCATTAGTTTCTGTAAGAGATTTTCCTTTTCCTTTTCCACCTCTGCAACTTCTGCAGCCATAGAATGTTCTCATGTAGGAAATTTTAGCTTTTTCCTCAATGTGGATATTTCTAATTCAACACTCTGCATAAATTTTTGTACAACAGTCTTGTCACTAGGGTCCACTCCAATATTCACAATGATTTTCTTTAGTTCATTATTTTGAACTGTTAAAGCTCTTGCATTAGCTTTCTCTAACTTCATTGCTTAAGTGCCTTTCCCAACATATTTTCTGCCTTCATTGCCATTGCATTGGTCTTGGTCAAGTCATTTATAATCAACTGACCAGTTTGCATATGCAAATTCATCTTATCCATCAGGGGAATCTTCTTCACATCTACAGTCACATTTACAGTATTGAAATTCTTAGAAGAACTATTGACATGTCTGTGGGATGAGACAGGGAAATTCTGAATTTATATTTTTCAATATCCATGACAATTAAAAGTCTTGTTTGATCCGGAGCAAATTGATATTCAGCTTGGTCCTCCATGTTGGCCTTCATCTTTTGATTCCTTTCTTCAATTTGTGTAAACATCTGTTTGATCAAAGGTACTTGTTCATGAGAGATTTCATGACTCCTAGGTGAAGCAGGAACATTTTGTTCTTCTCCCAGATGTAAAGAAAAACTAGGTGGGTTAAATGTAAATTCTTCAGTAAACTTTGTCCTTTTCTCAGCTCCCTGCTCTTCATCATCTAAGTCAATCACTGCTTCTTTGCTTCTTTTGTTTGATTTTTCTGATATGATAGGGGTCTGACTGTTTGAACCTGCTAAACTTATCACACCTTTACTTGCTATCTTCTCCAAATCTGGCCTGCTTTCATGAATGAAATTTGAATACCCATTCTCAATTCTTCTATTTGAAATTACACTGCGAGGGTCATAAGCCCAACTTTCCCCTAACAACATGTGCATCTCATCTAACATTTTAGTAACCTCCTCAAATGCCTGTCTCATATTGACTATGAAAGGGCCTACAGTCATGGGTAATTTGTACATATGCCCCTTTTTCATGGGCACAAAGTGAACCTGATCAACATTTAGCCTTTGCTGAATGAATTCCAAGGCAACTAGCCTCATAGGTACAAACGTTGGAAGTCTGTAAGGCTCAACACTTGCTCCATATAGCCTAATTTCAGAGTAATCCTAAAAAACAAGCCAATCTCCAAATTTGCAAGTTACTCTTAGATGTAAATATTCCTGAGCTTTAGGTAACAAACAAGGAGGAGGAACTCCATTCAAGATTTTGTATGCAACTGACATGAAATAACTGGCGAAATCAAACAATCCAGCTTCATTTTTCTCTCTTCTTACTAAATCTGTCTAGAACACTACTAATTGCCTTTTCTTGTTTATATCCATAATATTCAGACCTAAATGCTTGAACTCTTCCACATTTTTATATAAGAACAAGTAGACAATCAATGAAGGAAATTTAAAATAACCTGTTAATGAAAGACTCATTAGCAATGAATTAACTGCTTCCTACCAACATGATGGAATATCCAGCACTATTACTGGCTTCATCATCATGGCAAACATCCCAAAGACTGATTTATCCACTGTACTGTCATCATCTTTGCCCAGAATTTTCACAATGTTGCTTAATACTGGTCAAATTTCTGCATCAATAATCTCCATAGCAAATTCTTTGCTGTTTGGTTGAAATTGCTTCAGGTTTGGCTTCAAAAAGTATATGAATTGATTAAACTCTTCACCTGCAAGGTTATCATAATAGGTTACCAAGGAATCGTCTAAGAACTGAACTGATGACTCTGACTCGGGATAACAAAGGGCTTGACGGATTAGCAGGGTAGACACTTGCAAAACATTCTCTCCCTGACAATTCATAACAAAAAATTTCCTAGGGTACATGGCTGACACCAACCAATAGATAAATTCAGGAAAAAGGTGGGTTTTTGGGATACATGCAGAAAGTACTCCAGTCTTGACCATGGAAGTAAAAACAAGGGAGGTTTTGTCATTCAGGATGACTTGCTGATAGAATGGAAGATGAATTACAGAATAAAGAGTATCTTGAATATCCCCCTCTATGTCCATGAGAGGGATATGACTAGCCGAACCCGACAAAGATGAACGCTTAGCCATGAGTGAAAATTATCGCAAAGAACAATTCACAGGGTGGTCAATTTTACTAGGGTGACAGGAAATTGAAACAGGACACAGTGCAAACTAATCATAAAAGTTTTGAAAAACAATGCTAATTTTGTTTAAATAGGTGGCACGGATTCAAAATTTAATGCTGACATGACGCGCCAACAAACCGTTGATCCGATGTGGAAGACAGCTGTGAACAACTCAGCGCCCTACGTCACTGCAAGGGCTCTCGAGGTACGAGGAAAATTTTTGGCTGGTGCTCCCACAGTGAATCTCCACCATTCATCTCTGTTGTCCTCATGGTCAACTGAGTCAACTGCGGAGGCACTCATTTTATTATCTTGTGCGCTAATTGTGCCCGCGGGTTGGGCCTTTTGTTGAAAATTCAAACCATCAACACTTTCATCCCAACAAGTTAATCGATGTTTAAACATAAATGCAGAACCTACTTTCATAAAGTTTAAAGTGTTTAAACTTTTAACTTCAATACATCAACAATTTTTTTATTTTTATTTTTATGCTAAAGTATAAGAATTTTAATACTTTAACATATTTTCAACAATTTAATTTTTTTTTATACTTTCACGAATTGTAAATAAAAGGATATACGAATGATCCACAACATCTGGCTCCACCCGGGGATAGTGTTTTTACCACAAAACGCTAAAAACTTGCAGATTAGTGCCTTCACTTCGGGCATGGAGTCAAAAATTGCTTCATGAGAAATATACAATGAGGGAAAATTGAATATATACAATGATTAACTGGCTGCTTTAGTGTTGGAAATAGTGTTTCAGATACTACCCATTCACAGGCAGCCCTACTGCTTCTTTGTCCATATTTTCCAACAAAAAGTGTTATTTGATCTAGCTTCAGTGATTTTGTAAGGTCCTGTTGAAGCCTAGAAAATCTCTGCTTCAAACATTGGGGAAAACCACCTGGTCGGGACCTTAGGACAGCTCCTTTTCCGTTTGGTATGGTGGCTCCGACTGGATTTAAAGGACCAGTTTCCTTATAACTAAATGGGTTGGTGAGGGATTGATTTGGATGAGTGGAAATGGGACTAAATTGACTGAAATAAAACTATCTAATTAAACTAAATGCTGATAAAGAAATTCTAACACTAACCCGAGTAATTATATGTGAATACAACTTAAGATTGTTCCAATTTAACAATAACCATGAAAATGTATTATTATTTAAATTGAAATGTGCAGAAACGAATAAAGATAACTCTGTTTAAGAAATTAAACAGAGTTATATTAGCATATTGCATTCATCATTGTAGACCATCTATATATGCTTATAAAAGATAACATCTCGATTATACTCAGAAATGATATATAAAAGGAAACGTTATGAAGACCAAATATATATAAATGATAGCAAATTTTCAAGCGAATATCATATAACAAAGGAAATCAACAGTGAACAGATAGAAATACCTCATTCATCTTGAAGACTGTCAAATGAAATTTGATACTCTAATCCAGTAACTCTGATGTAAAATCAAATCCAAAGGTACAGGAATGCAACACTTCAAAGATAATTTTAGCACAAAATCACCAGATGTGATCCTTTATAAAATATAAGAGGGAATGGAGTACAGAAATGTAAGCTCCAAGTCCAAAAAATATTACAACTTCGGATCCTTCTCTAAATGCATGAGAGGGATTTAAATAAGAAATTACATAACAAAATCCTACTACTACTGCTACAATCTATCAAATTAAAAACATAACTGCTATCTTAAATGAAACTGATTCATTGTTTTTCTTTCTCGCTTGATGTAGCCAAGTTGCAAATCTTCAGCATATCTTGGAGCCTCGGTGGATGACTCATCTCGGAATGCAGCTGTCCAGCGTAGGTGGCATCGGAAAATTCTAGAATTAAACAATCGACAACATTTGAAAGGAATTTAATAGCCATTTTTTGATTGTTTGGCTTAATTAAATGAGTCCACATACTGTCCCAAGATATTTCTTGAAGTTTGTCGATTTGTTGACTTTTATTTACCATTTCTTCTTTCCACCTGTTTTCAGTTTCTTTCACTTTAGGCAACTTGCCAGGAACACAGTCTGAAATGAGATTGATTGAATACAAGCTGTCATTGATAAATTGCGTGATATTACTCATCATGCCCCTAGCTCTTGATATTTCTCTCTCAGCTTTCATTATCTGATGTTCCCATTCTGTAAACAAGATTTCTTTATGTCTTTCCTCTATTCTAGGAAGATTAACTTCTCTTCCTTTTTTTGTATCTTGCCAATTGAGAAATTCAGAAATATTTTCATCAGCATCATCAATTTCTTGTCTGAGAGTAATAATGTTCTGGATCAAGGATGAGGTAATATCACAAAATGGTTCTGCCTGTGACAGTTTTGCACAAAATTCATTCAATTGTTGAGACAATAGTTTATTAGCTTCAAGAGCTTCCGATTTGAATTCACTTAACTTAGGGAAATCTTTGAATCTGTCTAAAGCTGTTTGAAACTCCTTTTCTTGTACAATCTTCGCATTCTTCTCATTTTGTAACAAACCTTGTAACCTGGAAATTTCTTCATTCAATTGTTGTTGTTTGCCTAAGACCTGCTCATCAACTTTCTTCTTTTCTTCGGCAAGTTGTTCTTCTAACTCTTTGGACCTGAGTTCTTGATCTTGTAGTTGTTGTTGCAATTGAGTAATCTTTTGCTGACTTTCCTTAGCTTGCTCTTCAAGTGAAGCTATATGGAGATCTTTCTGAATCATCATCTGAGAAACTTCTACAGCTTTATCAACTGTTGCAGCACTATAAGCTCCTGCATATTGGGACAATTTAGTGAGATCCTCAGAAGGATTCACTTCAGTATTCTTGTAAACAATATTCATAAATTCTTCCTATGGAGTAGAAAACATGTCCTAATCCATCTTTCTTCTTTTTCTCTGTCTTCTAACAACAGCCTTATGTTTAGGGCTGTAAAATACATCTAAAGGAGGGATCTCCTCGATCTTCAATACAATCTGCCCTGTAGGATTTTCAGGAATGATTTCGACATCCTTCTCTACTTGCTCTTTATCTTTATCTTGTAGTCCCCATTGCTGAGCGAATTGATCATATTGTTTCAATAACTAAGAGGAAACATTAAGATCAGCAGAGTCTATATATTTCTCAGTAGTTTCTTTTCCTCCCGATTGCGTATCTGCTTTCTCTGTATCTGTTTTATGCTCAATGGTTTTACTATCTGATCCTCCTTTTTTATTATGCACATTAGCATCAGTACTTGTGCATTTTTCTGTTGTTTGAGCAGTGGACTGCTGATCAGTATTTCGATCGGATTTACGATCAGTTTTCCCTTTCTGAGCCTCAGGTTTGCCATCGGTGCCCACCTTTGCAGTATGTACAGTTGGCTGGTTAATCACCGATTGTGAAATGATTTTACCGGCAGATGTTTCTCCTGGCGTCTTGACAACTGTATTCTCTGTCTCTGACCCTTGTATAGGAATTCTCAGTTGGTCTAGAGGAACTCTCAACAATCTTTGACTTCTGAATAACATAAATTTATTCATTTCCTCCTTCTGGAATTTAGACTTGGCTAAATCATAAATTTGAGGAAAATCATTCAACGAAACAAACAAATCATCAAACTCATCTGGTTCATGCTCAAATCGAGCAATTGAAACTGAAGCAGTAACATTAAAGGCTATCTTTAGCGGATCATACTGTCTCCCTAGAATGGTTGCAAATTTACAACCCTTTATTTTGGCGACTTCCTTTTCAGCATGTTTGAAGTCATTTAAAGTAAACTGACCACAATTGAATGGGAATTGAGGCCACATCCTCTTCTTACTGTTGTTTAAATATCTGGATATTCCTTCAACTGTTAATTGATAGGAAATTTCCTGAGCGAGAAGTTTGTCTGGAACAATAAGAGGAAGAACATGTGGTTCCACAATACTACCAAAAATCCTGATGTATGTAAATTTCTCCTCTCCAAACCAATCTCCTATTGAGGATAAGTCGGCTTTAGCTTTATCAGAGAATCTAGGAGGGAAGCGATTGAAAATGGTTTGGAAAACAGAGATAAAGAAACCATGGCAAATTCTATATACATTATCTTGGAAATGAACTTTCCAAAGAAGTTTATGATATATATGAATTGGGGTAGGGTCTTTGGGAGTCCATTTCCATCCAAATAAGGGAAATTCGGAATTAAAACAAAGAGAGTCTAGAATATAGGCACAAAAGAAAAAAGGAGTGGAATTTCCAGCGGTTTTATCTTGTCTGTACTCTAGTATTCTATTGGCCATTCTATCAGAAAGAATAACAGCCCAGTCCATAATGTCGGAATTGATAGCAGCTAGGATTAATGGGACCATTTGTATAGAAAACCTAGCTGAATTATCATTGCCAAATAATCTACACATCATGGCAGCGACATAGCAATACGGAAGTAAGAGGGAATCTATAGAATACATACCGGATGCTTCATTTCTGTGCTTCTTAGGATTTTTCCTCCAATCTTTGATAGGATCAGATTGGACTTTATTATTATCAGCGAACTCTTTGATAAATTCTTTGTTATACACCTTCTGTGGATCTGGAAGGTGATACATTGCCTTAATGTCTTCTGCTTTAAACGACCCAAAAGACACTCCAGAAGCTTAAACAAACGTTCTGTCCTTTATCTTCACACTATCGATGACCCATCGAATTACATCATAATAAGGCATGATGCTTGCTCTGGCTGCAATTCGATGCAAAAACGAATTTGCAAGTGTTTTTTCAGTAATCTCAGAGTCGGAATCTGAGCTATCTTCATATGGAACTGATGCCTTTTCCACTGTGACTTTGGGGTTTTCTTTCTCCAATAGATTGTAGACTCCTTCCCACGTCATTCTTCCGAGTCCTTGGCATGATGTATCTGTGACTAATCTCAGTTTTGTGGGCTTTTCTTTTGAAACTGTAGGAGTCTCAACAAACTTAACAGGAACAACGGTCTTGGCTCTTCTCGCTCTCTTCGACATTTCTGCGTTTGCTATTACTTCCCTTTGTCTGTGAATGAAAGGGCTTGGTGTTCCTTGGCTCTGCAAAACAATAAACTTTCAGTCGGGACACACAAGCAACTTGAACGGAACGTTTATGAACAAATGATTCGTTATTTATTGGTTTCGTATAGCGTGTAAATGTTCTTTTTGGGTCACACTCACGTATTAAAAACCAAATCATCAACCAATATTCATTTGATTTTCTAATAAATACCTACGTACAAATGGAGATTTGGCGCTTGTGAAATATTATAATATTCACCTATTCTGAACTTTTCGAATGTAATAAATGTCATTTATCAATCGCATCGAAAGTTTTCAAATGGCACATAAATATCACAATACAAATTTCTCGATTTGCCGATTGCGATTGTAAACTTTTGCCGATTTCCAATTCGATGATTATAGATTGCGATCGGGAAGTTTCAATCGAAAGGAATTGTTAATAGCTTTCTCCGATTTCCGATGGTGGGGTCCACCATACAAAAGTTTTTCATTTAAATGGACAAATGTTTGTTTTCTTTTGAAAAGCGTTTATTATAATAATGCGCATCGCATCGGAGAATTGGTATTGACCACAAAAGAGCTTATTAAAGAGTATCCCGATCATGCGATTGCGACTGATCGCATCGCATCGAAAGTATGTTAATGAATAAATTAAACTCTTTGCGATTGAAGATTTGCGATCGAACTAATCGCATCGAAGGTTTTGGACTTGTATATAAAATTTCCTCTAAGGGTTTTCTCCGATCTCCGATTGCGATTGTTATTCATTGGACTTTTAAACTTGTTTTGTTGTTTTTTTATGATAAGATCTTCTATATTTAATCGGATCAGAAGTTTTTTGAATGTTGTATTTGGTTTGTAAACAAACAAAGATGAGCTTTTTTCAAAACAATGAATCTTTATTTCTAATTCTTTTATTTCTATAAAAAGAAAAAGGGACCCTATTTCTAAATGAATTTTATTCTAAAATTAAGAAAAAAGGGAGGGTTGTTGTATAGTACAACAAGTCCATACCATAAAGGATCAAACTTGCCATGTGTCCCTTTCTCCTCTCTTCTGGTATCCCATCTTAATACCAGATCTCCAGTTTGAGACATGATCTCCTTTTCCTTCTTGTCAAAAATAGACTTCATTTTTTCCTGATATGTGACCAAATTGTTGCTGACTTTATTTCTACTTTCACTCAATTGTATTACCTTATGCAGTCTTCTTATCAATGCATTAGGCTCCTCTTGAGCTTCTTGAAGAAAAGCAATGACTGGTCTTGCTAGCTGAGTGGGAAACAAAGCTTGAGTGCCATATACTAATTCATATGGTGACTTACCAGTGGATCTTCTAGTAGTCATTATCACTGCCCAGAGAGCAAAAATCAGTTTTGAGTCCCAATTTTTCTGGTTTTCATTGATTGTTTTCTTCAAGATCTTCACCAATGTCTTGTTAGATGATTCTGCTAATCCATTTCCTTGTGGGTGATATCCTGTGGAATGAGACAATATCATATTATAAGTTCGACAAAAATTTATGAATCTGACTGAGTTGAATACCTGAGCATTGTCTGTTACAATCTTCACTGAACATCCAAACCTGCTGAAAATATTCTCTTTTAAAAACTTCATTACTACCAAATCATTTGCTTTTCTGGTAGGAATTGTCTCTACCCATTTTGTAAAATAATCTGTGGCAGTTAGAATCCACCTAAATTGCCCACTTGATGGTGGATTAATTTCCCCAATGAAATCCAATCCCCATTGTCTGAATGGTTTTTCAATGAAAACAGGAAGAAGAGGTAAAGGAGCTAACCTTTTATTTTCTGCAAACAATTGGCATTTCTGACAACTTGTAACAATTTTGTATACATCAGCAAATAAGAAGGCCAATAGAAACCTGATTTAAGAATCTTATGAGCAGTTACTTTCCAGCTATAATGACCTCCACACAAGCATTCATGGTATTCTATGATAACTTCCATTATTTCTTCTTCTGTCAAACATAACAGCAAGACACCAACAGGATCTTTCCAATACAGTTTTTCATCAATTATAACATAAGGCTGAGCTTTAAGTTTTAGAGCTCGGTACTTAGCTCTATTGATTGAGGGAGGACAAGAAAGGAAACACAAATAGTGGATATTGTCTTTATACTAGTTTGAGAAAATAAATTTGTATTTGATTGTTGACTTTGACTTAACCAGATCATTTTCCTCAGCGACTACATCTAGAGGTGCAAGCAAGTTAATTCCCAAAGCTTGGAAAGTAGATTCTGTCAGCAATTTAGCTAGTCCCTGTCCTTTGACTAACTTAGTAGGCTTAATGTCCAAATCATATTCTTGGATTTTGGCAATCCATTTGCCTCTTTTTCCCTCCACATCACTCTGTACTAGTACATCTTTTACAACAAAATTAGGCACATATGCCACTACTTGAGAATGAAGTACATAAGTCCTGAAAGCTTTTAATGATTTAACTAAAGCATATACCTGCTTCTCCAAAATATTTTACTTGAGCTCTGCATCTTTGAGGACTTTACTGAAAAAGGCTATAGGTTGCTCACTTCCTTCTTCATTTTTTTGTAATAACACAGCAGCAATAGTAGAGGATGATGCAAATGAGAATATTTGGAAAGACTTCAAGTAATCTCGACTGATCAAAACTGGAGCTTCTTTAATTCTACCAAAGGATTCTTTTGCATCCTTGTCCCATTTCACTTCATCATTCTTTTTCAACATATCTGTTATTTTCCTGACAATCTCCGCATAATTTGGAACAAATCTTCTCAGAAAATTAATTTTCCTTAGAAACCTTTGGATATCCTTTTTACTTCTTGGCAGTGGAATTGTTTGTATAGCGTCAACCCTTGCTCGATCAATTTTCACACCTTGATTTGAAACTATAGGACCCAACAACTTTCCTTCCTCTAGAGCAAACCAGGATTTCTTAGGATTGAATGATAACCCAAGTTTTATGCACTTCAAGAAAGCTTTTTGCAGGTGCTTTAAGTGCTCATCATCAGAACCTGAAAAAATAGTAACATCATCAAGATAAACGACTACAAATTTGTCACCCACAAAAGCAATATCCATTGCCCTTTGGAAAGTAGCTCTTGCATTCATGAGGCTGAATGGCATCCTGGCATACATGAAAGTTCCCCAGGTGTGGTGAAAGAAGTTTTCTTCCGATCTTCCTTCTCCACAACTACCTGATTATATCTAGAAAAACCATCAACCATGGACAACCTGTAAGCTCCAGTCACTTTCTGCAGAACAAAATCCATCTTCGGCAAAGGATATATCTTTTAGGGAAGCTCTGTTCAAATTTCTGAAATCCACACATAATCTTATCTCTCCATTTTTCTTCCTAACGGGTACCAGATTGGAAACCCAATCTGAATATCTGAGTGGAACTATGATTTTTGCTTGCAAAAGTTTCTTTACTTCTTTTTCAATTGGGGCAAGTAATAGTGGGTTAATTTGTCTGAACTTCTGTTTGTGTGGCTTAACTCCATCTTTCAGTGGTATTTTGTGCTGAATAACATCTAGGTCATAAGTCTTTAAATCTTCATATGACCATGCAAACACATCCATGAATTGTTTGAAAAGATCTACATACCTTTCTTTATATTCCTTAGGAACTCCTTTAAACAACTTGACTATTTTAGGCTCATGTTGAGTTCCTAAATTACAGTCCTCCATTTCTCCATCTTGAGATATTTTTTTGATTCTCTGCCACATCATTAGCATCGAACAATCTCTCAAGGGGCACCAAACCTCTGGGCAAAATATTATCTTTTAATTGAATTATCTTCTGATCCCCAATTGTTTGCTTCAGATTTCTAGACATATCACTTTGATCACTTTCGTCAACTTCTAAATCAATTTGACTATCTTCAAAATTTCCAATCATTGTTAAAAATTGATTAATCTGGTCATCATCCTCAAAACCCTGCCAGTGCTTTACATTATCAGGGATTGAAGGCCTGTGTCTCAACTCAATTTCATATCTCAACCTTGGATTAATTGGTGGCCTAAATGTACTAGCTGCAACTGCCAATAAATCTGCCATTCTATTCTCTTCTCTTGGAATAAATTGAAGATTAAAGGCTTCAAAATAATTTTCAACTAGATCCCACACCTCATTTCTATAGGACCTCAATCTGGGATGCTTAGTTTGACACCAATTCTTAATTTGGCTGATTATTAATTTAGAATCACCCAAAACAGAAATAGACTGAATTCCCATTTGTTTGGCTGTTTGCAGGCTTAAAATCAATGCTTCCTACTCAGCCATATTATTAGTAGATTCAAATTCCAATTTAAAGGAAAAAGATGAAAGGTTACCTTCAGGAGATATAAATATGAATCCAGCTCCAGTGCCCTCTTTAGAAAATGCACCATCGAAATAACACTTCCAAATTTTATTTGAATGCAGCTGCTTATGTACATTGGCTGAAGAGAGTTGCTCCTTTGAATCTTCAGCAAATTCTGCATCTTCATGCAGCATGAAACAAGAAAGATCTTCCTTCTCTTGGCCATAAATGGGAGAATTACCTACATCTTTCTTGGTGATGGTTTTCAGAAATCTGGTTTCTCTGTATAACCTCCTTTCCTCCCCATTAAAAACAAGAATGATGGCATATGTGAAATCCAATTTCAAGACACCTCCAAGCTTTGCTCCCCAGGATCTAGACAACAACATACCAAATCTTGCTAGAATATCTGCTACTACAACGTCCATCATAATACTCTTGGCTGGAATTTGAGCTAAGGGAACAACCATGTCTTTGATAAGACCTACACACTTCACCCTTTTTTAATCAATGGAATAAAGGTCTCTATACGGCTTGGTGATTTGTAACTTTAGCTCATTCATCACGGACAGTGGCATAAGATTATGTGATGCACCAGAATCTAGCATACAATTATGTAAAATGAAATCATGCAACATAACTGATATATAAAAAGGTGGAACAGAGGAATCTACCTCTTCAACATGAGGACCAAAAGTAACCACTGGCTTCTCTTCTTGCAAATTCACAATATCACCCACCTCATTAGACTGAGATAGATTAATAAACTCTGCAATTTCTTTCTTATAACCAGGTGTTTTAGCCAACTCAAGAAGAGGTACTTGTATTTTAACTTTTTCTAACTCTTTCAACAAACTGAAATTTTGATTTTGTTTTGTTAACTTTTCAGGTTCTTCTTGATTTTTGTTTGGATTTGCATGTTGCTCAGGAACAATAACAATCTTCTCCAAAATATTAGATTCATTAGATTTGACTTGGGAAGCCTCAGCTTGCTGCTTCTCCTTTTCTTCTACTGGATTCATGGGTTGCTTTCCCTTGTCTGATTGTTTTTATTGAATTTTTCTGTTTTGGAGTCACCATTGGAGAAGGGACTGACTCTGATTCTGTTTCTTCATCATCCTGAATTCTCAACCTCTTTTTAGATCTCAATTCATACTTTTTATGCAATTCGACTTACATAAAATTAGTAAATTGTTTACAATAGTCATCCATCTCTTCCTGATCAAATGAAATATCAGCTTCTTTGCATTCTTCTTCACATTCTCTTTCACATTCTTCTTCTGCACTATCTTCCATGTATATGGCAGAAATTTGCTCTTCATCTTCTTTCTGATCATCATCAGCAGACTGGGAAGGTGCTGCTTCTATATATAAGGGTGCTTGAACTTGATCCCGATCTCTTATTTCCCTCTGCAGAATCTGCGGGGGTTGCTTTCTAAATTGGGGATTAAAAACTCCTCTGTTTTGCTGTGTAGGTTTTTTATTATCCAATTCCAACTTTACTAATTTGTTTGATAGATTTTTAATGACCTTGGTCATGTCATCAATCCTTTGATCTTGTATTGACTCTTCTTTAGCTTTTCCTTTATCTTGAACTGACTACTTTCCTTGGGCCTTCCCAGCAGTAGTCATATTTGCTTCAATTTCTAAGGCATCGGTTTGGATCTGTTCAAGAGTAGGGGACCTTCTTTCCCTCAAAGTAAAACTAAAATCTGATACAAATGCCCTAGCAAAAACAACTCTTGCTCCAATAGGAGGAGGTTTCATTTCTGCAGACAAACTATTGTACAACTTATTGAATCTTTTAATGAAATCACTCATATTTTCATCAGGTTTTTTTTTAATGGCATTAAACTCTGTCAAAGAATAACCATGGTCTCTCTTTTCACCCCATCTTTGGATGAATTGTCTTTCTAACTCATCCCAATCATTAATTGAGCCATTTGGTAATCCCTTAAACCATTTTCTTGCCTCTCCATTTAGAGATTGCCCAAAAAGTCTCATTACAACAACATCAAGGTGTTCTACATTGAAATTTTCGGCAAAGGTGCAAAACAAAAGCAAGTGTTGTTCTGCAGTTATTTCATCTTCACCAGTGAATCTAGGAAGCAACTTAAGATATTCTTGAGGCATTACATTCATTGGTTGAGGAAGATTTAGTGGTGCATATCTGTTCATCAAGAAAGCAGGGGCTGCCATGTTTATGCCCTGATTGACTGCTCCTTGAGTAGTGGGAATCTGTGTACCAGTTGTAGGTGTGGATGAATGGGGTGAAACAACTGATAAAGGAAGGGGTTGATAAACTAAAGCAGAAGAACTGGCAGCTGTATTAGGTTGAGTTTCTGTAAATGAGAAAGATACAGATTCTAAAGACTGCTCTTCTAACCTTAGTTCTTGGAAGTGAATGGATGAAGACAAGGATTCTTGTTCCGAGAAAGTGAGTTTCCGAGAAATATCCTTGGATGAAAGAGTATGTGAACTGCTGCCAGGTGCAGGCAGTGTGGCATCAGGTGTAGAAAGGGTTTTTGGTTTCTGGCTCTTTTTAGAAGCCAACTTTTCTGGATTTGAAAGGGTAGGAACCTTCTGCTGAGAGGTATCAGACCTCGTATGTGGCTTCTTATAAGCTAGAATTAAAAAATAAAACATAGCTCTTAATATTTCCTCCTCTCTGAACAACTAAAGGAAATACAAATAAAACCCAGGGAAAATATTTTGTTTCTTCGCTTCCCGGCAACGACGCCAATTTATGTTGTACCTTAAGAGACAATCCCTTAGCTGTGATAAGGAATCAATGCTTAAGACATTTATATGATTATGTCACGAAAATATCTGTCTCTATTTTAATGACCTTCAAGTATTTACAATTAAACCTTTAGATATCAAACACAATGAATGTCTCACAATGCTATTATTTGCTGATGTTGAATGAAATGACAAGAAGAAAATGAAAGAAGAAAGTCCAAACTGATATGCTGTCGCACAGAATATATCATCTCAAACTTCTGAAGAATTTATGAAAGAAGTAGTTAAAACAAAGGAGCGCCAATTAAGGATTTTAACTCTTGATTACATAGGTAAAAAGAGACCTGTTGCTCAGTATTTTGTCTTATTCAAAGAAAGAAAACACAGAATGTGAACTTAGATACATATCAACATAAACAGATGCCAAAAACTTGCTTACTCATTCATTAATCATTGAAATCTCTGAATACAAAATAATAATATGAAGGTCCAAAACTCGAAACCTTTCTTCCCCTTGAAAATTACATTAAATACAGTAAAACAAACAGTTTGGAACTACTGTAACCAATTCTAACTACCACAACTACTTAGGACTTTGGAGGTTGTCTATTATATGCCTTGAAAATGTCTTATTACAATTACATTGTCTTTGAAAAAGTAATATAATGTAAAAATATACATCCTAATCTATAGGAATTGCTGATGATGCTACTGCATTTCCTTGGTCAGCTGATTTGTCTTTCTTTGATGCTGAAAACCCTTTTGGAAAGTCTATTGTCCAAGCTCTGCACTTTTTCCATATCTCTATCTTATTCCTGGGCGAATGTGTTAGATTGTGATACTTTTATCTGAATGCAGTAATTCGATTATAAGATGGTCCTTCTGTGAAAAGAGTTTTTACCAACCATAGTAGCTGGAAATGTTTCTGCAGAAAGTTGACCATTGTTTCCCCTTTAAGCACCTGAGATTTTTCATGCCTGTTATCAACTTTACTTTTTGCCATAACTAGAAAATTCTCATAAGAATCCCATGGAAAAATATTTCCTTCATCTCCCCAACATGATGGCAGACCTATTCTTGTTAATTTGTCAAATAACTTATCAAATTGACTTACTGCTTCTTTAATTTCCATCAGTTTCTTTTCAGTAGCTTTTATGTGATCATTTCTGACAATCATCTTATTGATCTCCACTGCATATAAGGTCCTGTCTTTAATGTCATTCTCTTCTAATTCCTAATCTGTTTTAGAATTAATAAAATCAATGAACCTTCTAGCCCAGAGCCTAGATAGCTCTGTTAATTGCCTTCTGTTTATCTGTCATGACTGGTTCTTCACATTCCCTGATAAGACTTTTTTCCTCTACAACTATCTTCAAACAAATCCAAATTGATTTCATTTCTGAAATGATATCATTCCAAATGATATCTTTGGCTTGTATCAGTGAAATATTTCCTTTCAGTCTTTCTTTGAGATTTTTAATATCAGCATTAGCATTCTGAATATCCATTTTGTACTTGTCAGCTTCATTCTCTATGACATGAATAAGATTTGTTGCAGTCTCCAGATCTGCTTGAGCCTTTTTCCGATCTCTTTCAGCCATCTGCAACTCAGTATTCAATTGAACAATCTGTGCTTGTGGATCTTCGTTACCTGTAGGAAAAACAAGAGTACAACTATAGTTATCAATATGATTTTGCAATGATATTGCAATTTGCTTTATTTTGGAAATTTCTTCATCTTTTTGCATTAGTTGTCGTAAAAGCTTTTCCTTTTCCTTCTCCACCTCTGCAACTTCTGCAGCCATAGAATGTTCTCCTATAGGCAATTTTAGCTTTTTCCTCAATGTGGATATTTCTACTTCAGCACTCTGCATAAATTTCTGTACAACAGTCTTGTCACTAGGGTCCACTCCAATCTTTACAATGATTTTCTTTAGCTCATCATTCTGAACTGTTAAAGCTCTTGTGTTAGGTTTCTCTAACTTTAATTGCTTAAGTACCTTTCCCAACATATTTTCTGCCTTCATTGCCATTGCATTGGTCTTTGTCAGGTCTTTCACAATCAACTGACCAGTTTGCATATGCAAATTTATCTTATCCATCAGGGGAATCTTCCTCACATCTACAATCACATTACAGTATTGAAATTCGTAGAAGAACCTATTGACATGTCTGTAGGATGAGACAGGGCAATTTTGAATTGATCTTTTTCAAGATCCATGACAGTCAAAAGTCTTGTTTGATCCGGAGCAACTTGATATTAAGCTTGGGCCTCCATGCTGGCCTTCATCTTTTGATTCCTTTCTTCAATTTGTGTAAACATCTATTTGATCAAAGGTACTTGTTCATGAGAGATTTCATGACTCCTGGGTGAAGCAGGAACATTTTGTTCTTCTCCCAGATATAAAGAAAAACCAGGTGGGTTAAATGTAAATTCTTCAGTAAACTTTGTCCTCTTCTCAACTCCCTGCTCCTCATCATCTAAATCAATCACTGTTTCTTTGCTTCTTCTGTTTGATTTCTCTGATATTATAGGGGTCTGAATGTTTGAACCTGCTAAACTTATCACATCTTTACTTGCTATCTTCTCCAAATCTGGCCTGCTTTCATGAATGAAAGCTGAATACCCATTCTCAATTCTTCTATTCGAAATTACACTGTGAGGGTCATAAGCCCAACTTTCCCCTAACAGTGTACGCATCTCATCTAACATTTTAGTAACCTCCTCAAATGCCTGTCTCATATTGACTATGAAAGGGCCTACAGTCATGGGTAGTTTGTACATATGCCCCTTTTTCATGGGCACAAAGTGAACCTGATCAACATTTAGGCTTTGTCGAATAAATTCCAACGCAAATAGCCTCATAGGTACAATCGTTGGGAGTCTGTAAGGCTCAACACTTGCTCCATATAGCCTAATTTCAGAGTAATCCTCAAAAACAATCCAATCTCCAAATTTGCAAGTTACTCCTAGATTTAAATATTCCTGAGCTTTAGGTAAAAAACAAGGAGGAGGAACTCCATTCAAGATTTTTTATGCAACTGACATGAAATAACTGGTGAAATCAAACAATCCAGCTTCATTTTGCTCTCTTCTTACTACATCTGTCCAGAACACTACTGATTGCCTTTTCTTGTTTATATCCATAATATTTAGACCTAAATGCATGAAATCTTCCACATTTTGATATAAGAACAAGTAGACAATCAATGAAGGAAATTTAAAAGAACATGTTAATGAAAGGCTCATTGGCTGTGAATTAACTGCCTCCTGCCAATATGATGGAATATCCACATTGTTCCTGGTTTCATCATCATGATAAACATCCCCAAGACTGACTTGTCCACTGTACTGTCATCATCTTTGCCCAGAATTTCTGCAATGCTGCTTAATACTGGTCGAATTTCTGCATCAAAAATATCCATAGCAAATTCTTTGTTGTCCGGTTGAAATTGCTTCATGTTTGGCTTCAAAAAGTATATGAACTGATTAAACTCTTCACGTGCAAGATTATCATAATAGGTTACCAGGGAATCTTCGGAGAACTGAACGGATGACTCTAACTCAAGATAGCAAAGGGCTTGACAGATTAGCTGGGTAAACACTTGCAAAACATTCTCTCCTTGACAATTCATAACAAAGCATTTCCCAGGGTACATGACTGACACCAACCAATAGATAAATTCAAGAAAAGGTGGGTTTTTGGGATACATGCAGAAAGTACTCCAGACTTGACCATGGCAGTGAAAACAGGGGAGGTTTTGTCTTTCAGGATGACTTGCTGATAAAATGGAAGATGAATTATAGAACAAAGAGTATCTTGAATATCCCCCTCAGTGTCCATGAGAGGGATATGACTAGCCGAACCCGACAAAGACGAACGCTTAGCCATGACTGAAAATTACTGCAAAGAACAACTCACAGGGTGGTCAATTCTACTAGGGTGACAGGAAACTGAAACATGACGCAGTGCAAACTAATGAGAAAAGATTTGAAAAAACAATGCTAATTTTGTTTAAATAGGTGGCGCGGCTTCAAAATTTAATGCTGACATGACGTGCCAACAAGCTGTTGATCCGACGTGCAAGATAGCTGTGAACAACTCAGCGCCCCTACATCACTGCGAGGGCTCTCGAGGTATGGGGGAAAATTTTGGTTGGTGCTCCCGCAATGAATCTCCACCGTTCATCTCTGTTGTCCTCGCAGTCAACCGAGTCAACTGCGGAGGCACTCATTTTATTATCTTATGTGTTCATTGTGCCCGCGGGTTGGGCCTTTTGTTGAAAATTCAAACCATCAACGCTTTCCGCCCAACAAATTAATCGATGTTTAAACATAAATGCGGAACCCACTTTCATAAAGTTTAAAGTGTTTAAACTTTTAACTTTAATACCGTCAGCAAAAATGTTTTTTATGTCAAAAGTATAAGAATTTTAATACTTTAACATTTTTTCAACAATTTAATTTTTTTTTTTTATACTTTCACGAATTGAAAATAAAAGGATATGCGAATGATCCACAACAGGACCAACAATTTGGCTATGGGATCCAAGGATCCAGTGGATTGGTGGGATACTCCACTCCTTAGTGAGCATGGTCGGGATGATAGGCGGACTGATTCATTCACAGACAGATACATGGGGGATCACCAATGCCCTCACCATAGGACGAGGCAGATTGTTGCTCAGGATTGGGGTTAGCCATGGAGTGATAGGCGCTGACAACGTTGAGTCGCTTTGGCAGGATTGGCTTAGCCTCGATCATCGCATAGATTATGATCGAGAGTTATGGGAGAGGAGGCTCTGGTATGAGCATGCTAGGCAGTCAGTCATGACCGGAGTGTCACGATGTCAACAGGATAGGTTCCTTCTGCGACGAACAAGGGATTCTGGCATAACAACGTTGCGCAGTTCGGCTACCCATAGAGGTGAGTTGGTTGCTACAGGGGAGGGTCATCTAGATCTTCCATTTGGTTTTAGTGATTCATTGATGGTGTTGGGAACTTCACCAGTGTGGCAGCGTGATCGACAGGAGGATATCAGGGGAGGCTCGGGTAGACGAGGGTTCAATCCCACCAGGATTGGATTGCATCTTCAGGGGTTTACTCTTGTATAGCATGAGATGGACTACTTAGTAGGAAAATTTCATCGGGAGTTGGATAGAGTCCTACATTATTATGATTCTCTACTTATTGCTAGTATGCAGAGGGCTTCTGGTACTTGTATCTGGTTGGATAGTGAGTGGAGCAAGGTTTGCTTCACATTGATTAAGATGACTTGGGACCCTGGTGCCGAGGGATTCCTTGATGTCGGGACAGTGCTGAGATTGGGGATGACTTAATGGTACATTTTGGCCCATGGTATTATTGGTGGTTACAGTGGTGATCAACAGTCAGAGAGTACTTGGTGTGTTGGAAGAGCTTGCCGGATGAGGATGCCACTTGGGTGGGTGAACACATATTTGAGCATCTAGCACTGGAGTTGCTTGGGGACAAGCAACATTTGGGAGGGGAGGACTGTAATGTCCCTTCCTAAATTATTTTGGTACAAAATTTATTTCTATGTTTTGGGGGCCAATTTTGATGTAGTCGAGGCCCATTTGATTTTCATTAGAAGACTTAAGAGTTAGAAGTTAGCTAATTTTATGTTATGTTGTTTTGTTGGTGATATATGGGACCACCCACACATGAAATACGCATACCCTTAATAACTGGTTCAAAAAACATGTGTGTGAATGGAGGATGGAAGGAAAAGGCGGGAAAAAGGCCCAACGAATATTATAAAAGGAAGGAAGGTCACTTCATTTGGCATGATTGGATTATTGATTTTGATCTTAGTTGCTTGAGTTGTTTTGACGAGTCACTTGTTGTTTAGCAAGAGTTTTCCGAGCGGAGAGCTCACCCATTCTTCGGGGGACTTCAAGTGCCACGCTAATTTGGTTTTCCATTTCTTCTAAGAGAGGTTCATCGCAATATCTTCAGCTTCTGCATTTGGTTGCACCAACAGTGCATATTCTAGGAGGACGCAGTTGGGTTCTTGTGTTTGTTGTTGGTTGCATGGTTCATTAGCTTACAAGAGCTATAGGAGAACCTAGGTTCATTAGTTTTTCAACTAGAGGCGAACCTCCAAGGGCTGAGATTGACATTCTATTTCTGGAGTAGCTGTGACGCAGTGAGGAGTTGTGATTGCGCAGTAGAGGAAGTCAGTTGCTGTGGGGAAGCTGGGTTGCGAAGGAAATCTTCCGAAGTAGCCATTGGAGAAGTTATTGTGGGATTTCAGGAGTGCTGGAGCAGTTTCAGTCCCCAAGAGATCAACTACACGCAGTCTCCATCATTCCATCTTCAGAAACTGCGTCATTCACCCAGTGACTATGTAGTCATTGGAGGGCAACATTTCGTTGTAGTATTTTTCGGTGGAGTTTTGGGTTGAGGAGCTGGAGGATTGATTGGAGGTATATTGTTGGAGTTTCGCTGGTATTTTAGAGTGCAGAGATCTTCAGTAGCAACTACAATAACAAATTTCGAATTTGAAGAAGGGCTAAGTAGAGAAGGGTCCAATTTTGAAGATTGGAAGTTGGGGAAATAATTCTAGGTTTTGGGAAAGGATCACCTTCCCAAATTCCTAGAATTTTCTGAGCATTTTTCAGGGGGCAAATCCAGTGCCGAATTTAATAAGCAGTTGCAGAAACTGGGATATTGTGCAGTCATTCAGAGGAGCAGTTGTAGTAGTAACTGTACTATTTGATATTTGTTCAGTTGAGGCCAGTAGCTTGCTTTGTGCAAGCCCAGGTGCACATTTTCCATCTCATATTGTACTCCAACCATATATATTAATAAAATATGGTGTTTCTGGCATATTTCTTGTATCTGTGCTGTTGAAAAAAATTTATGTGTTTGATTTATTACATGTTTTTTATATTACTGTGAATTTTCTATTTGGAATATTACAGTTCACCAACCAGCAACAACAACAAAAATTTCTAGGCAAAGCAAATTGCGAGATCGAGCCATTTTTAGTTGGGATTCTCACATTATTCACCTATTTGTTTGCGTGCTTTCATTTGCAAGCCTAGGTTCCATATTATATTAGTGATGTACTCCTATTTTCATATTAATACAATAGTTGAGATCTTTGGCTCTATTTTCTTGTGTACTGATTGTGGTTGTGTTATTAGATTTTTAATTTTGTTGTAGCTATTGCATGCATTTGATATTCACTATTAATTCCTAATTAGGAACGTTACAGTGGTATCAAAGCATTTTCTTGGCCAACTGTGGGCACAGGAGCGGGTGCTGTCACGACCTTTTAGTGGAGCAATCTATCGTTACAAAGGAAGAGGTAGACGTAGAGGCAATGGCCATGGTAGGGAAGAAGAACTTGACCACTTCTTAGACAGACAACTTGATCATGCTATAGAGCATATGGAGGATCGGGGAGGCAATGAGCAACCTAGACATACTAAACGAGATCCATTGTTGGTGGAGTTAGTGAGGTTGAACCAGTAGATGATGGCATAAAATCAACAGGTCATAGACATGATGCGATAGATGATTGGACTGCAACTACTGAACATACAAGGAGGGCCACAAGGAGGGGTCAATGATGGAGAAGGAAGGTCCCAGAAGTGAGAGGGCAGTCATTTGCATGCACACACAAACCAACAACAGAGCATCCACACCTATGGTCAGACAGTGAGACCTGTTGTCGCCCAAATTGTACACGTGAATGAGACAACAGTCAGGGCAGGGGTTGTCACTCTGATCCCGACACTCTCCGTTTAAGTTGTCTCCCTACAACAGACTAAGGGTGGTAGTCCCTATGGATGAACCAATGAGTTCGAGAGACACAACTGAATGTCCTAGCAACTTGGTTGAAGATGATTGGAAAGTTAAGATTATTTAACACAATTTGATTAGATTTAAGATTTTTTTAAAGTGTGAGACCAGTGCCTTTGGAACCAAATTACTTGCACGAGATAGATTGATTTCCAAGTTACCGGATGAACAATTGTTGCTAGGATGAAAACTATCCTATATGAGATGCGAAACCTAGAGCTAAGTGGAATTCAAACTCTTGATTAATTTTAGATTAGATGCCTATTCTAAGTGAATCCTTTCTCTCAATTGTTTTGAAGTTAGTCTCAAGTGTAGGTTGTGGAGAGAAACCCAGGGGAGGACAACAATGGCTATATTAACAATACCTCCCCTGGAGTTCTAACTACCCGAATGCCTTCGACGCTGCAGGGACTGTGGCTCTGACGACAGCAAGGTCACCGTGTTAACCACAGGTGAGGTTCTAAACTTTGCAAGTTGGGTGAGAAAGGTGGTCCTATCTTCTTTCAACCAAGCTTATGCTTGGAGGTAAATTAATTAATGCAAGACTAAGGCTAGAATGAAGTGAAAATTGATGAGTGATTTGCCTCAACAAGATTGTTAGATGTATTAAGGTGTTTCAAGAATGACGAGAGAAATTTAGGTGAAACACTTTAGGGAGCAACTGAAAGATAATCTTAAATGAAGCAAGACAATTTGATTTATCACAATTAGCAATTCTAAATAAACCAAAGTTCTTAGATAAAACAATGCTCTAAATGAAATAATGACAAATAGCACCTTTATTTATTAGGAGCAACAAGTGAACCAATTTCCCAATGGTCAATGAACAATAGCACTTACTAATTAGTGACCAAAAAGAGAAATATGCTATGCTAATTTCCAATTTGAGACTTTATCAACACAGTGATGCCAAGTAGATTCTCTCCTTAAAATGTCCTTTAGAGGTCAATGCTACTTGTGAATTGATTAGAGCACAAATATCAATGTAAGGACAATTAGGGATGAAGGAGAGATGCTCAAAAAAATTTATCTTATCAATAACAAGAAGATGCTCTAGGAGCCCATTAACTTTACCCTTTATAAAATTATCAATCTTGTGAAAGCTAGTTAGAGAACACAATGCTTGCTTCTTATGCACAAAAGATGATAATTTCCAATGGTGAACTTATGATATGCAAAAATGCAATAAGAGAATTGCAAGAGGTCACTAACTGAAGCATGCAAAACCAAATGGTGCAAGATGCAAATGATGATGCGCAACTTTGAAATTGAGATGTGATGCAAAATGGAGCCAAGAGCAAAGATATGTTAATGATGCAATGAGTGAGTTTAAGACCACTTCAATGATCACCTCACCACTTTAATGATTACTCTTTTAGGAACAGCCCACTTTAATCCCTTTTTAAATAGCATTCAACAATAGAAGTGAGGATCAAGTGTCTAGAAATGAGTTTTGGTGCAATTAGTGTCTTCGTTAAGTGTTCTTTTATCACTGCTAAAAAATTAGGAAACTGCTTTTGCTTATTCCTATGAATGTATGAGTCCATAATTGTAAGATAAATTATGAAATTGATTACCAGAGATGCAAAAGAATGGTACCAATTCCAAGGCACCGCTGTGATACCTCTGTAGAGTGAAATCAGACTTCTGCAAAAAACATGTCAGTCCTCTAATAGATAAGATCAGTCATCCAAGTAGATAGCTAAAACACTTGAGATTAATGCATGATTATTTTGTGTTGTCACTGTCAAAATCAGATCAGACTTCTGTAGATAGACATGTGAAATTAATCATCAAAGGTGCAAGAGTGAAAGCCAAATTATTATGTGCTAATTTAGTGTTGACTTCCTAGTGTTTTAGGCTTTTATTATTATTGTTTTATAATGTAATTAGTCACTGTATCCAACACTTCAGGCGTAATGTAATTCAACAGTATGCAGTAAGTCACAGTGGATTGGTCCTGGAAGCAGTCTTTCCACAGATCAGATCCAGCGTCTGGTGTATCAAGTCAAGTGCCCCAAATGCCACTGTTTTACCTTCAAGTCAACAATGTAATCTTTCCAAAGAATAGCACCAACCTTGCAATTGAAGATTTGCTAGCCCTAGATTAACAAAAATATGAAGCATACCTTGAAAATGTTTACGCCTAGGGCAAGGAAGATCTCTAGACCTTGCGGCTAGGCCTAGAGAAAGGGTTTACCGTTTGATGGATCAGATCCACAAAATTGCCCAAAAGGAACTTTTCCAATGAGAACGCTAAGGCTTTTGGCTTCTTCCAGGCCTGCGGCTATGCTCAGATGGGGAACCAGACCCTACAATTCAAATCCTGACTTCACAACTTGTCTTCAAACCTGCAAAAAAGTATGGTTATGGCAATATAAAGGAACGGAACAGGCTCCAATGCCCTGCAGCCTTTTTTTAGGGCTGGAAACTAAGCAATAGGGGGTGGGGTCTGATGGCTTGAAGCCTCTCAAAGTTTAAAACAAAAACCCAAAACCCTCTCAGTCCTTACAAGCAGGCTGGATGACCTCCAAAGAAGGTAATTTTAGGCCTCAAAGCCCTATCTGTCTAGGGTTTTTAATGGCTAGGACCTTCAAAATTCTGCTTTCCCCTCTGAATTTGATTAATGGTCTTGCAAGACAAATTGATGCTAGATTCTAAAATTATTTGCAAATTCCATGGATCAAAATAATCTTGATTTGTGGCTCTCTTAATTTTGAAGCTTGGGTATGAAGGATCAAACCCTTGAAATGCTAGATCTGGCCTTAAGTCACCAACATCCTCCTCCAAAAAGCAACTCATTAACGTCCTCCTCCAAAAAGCCAGACGACTTCCTTTAGTGATATGGGAGTGCTCAAACCCTTGCCTTTCCGGGTAAGTGAAATCCAACCCTTTCACCACTTTAAATTTTTCTTGATTTTAAAGTGAAAGTGTCTACAAAACAAATTTAGAATAAAAACCCAAATACCCAATATACAAAAAATGTCAAATAAACCCCAAAATCCCAGATAAATATTTACAAAATAAAAAAAGGTTAATATTAAAATACAAGGGTTAGTGAAGAAATAATTTACTAATATTCACAAATATTTACAAAATTAAAATATTTGCTCTTATTAGCCGATTAAATCTTTATAGCACAAAATTAGAAAAATAAAACTTTGAGATTTTAGAGTAGATAATATGGATGAATAATTTCGAAAAAATAAATGGCCAAAGCCCTCCTGCAAAATCATTCGTCAAAATGAAATCCCAGAGCTCAAACAAGGTCGATCCTTCCCCACAGTCTGTGAACTTGGAGTCCAAAGGCTAGTGTACGTGTAGATCTCTATTTAATCTTGAAAATAATCGTTAGATCATGAGGTGAATCAAATCACCTCAGGCAAGATAACTGTACCAATAGAATGTTCTTACCACCAACAAATGAAATAACAATTGTGAATTTTAGCACAATATAGAGCACGAAAGAAAAAAATACTAGCACATACAACAAATCCACATATAGAAGAACACCATGAACAGAAACCCCAAAGTCTTTCTATCATGCAAAAAATAATTAGCAAAGCAAAGCTTAGTACATCAGTTGAAAATTACTTCATCCTTCGATGAGATGAGGAGCTCACTAGTTTCCTTATATAGAAAATGAGAGAATAAAACCCCTCCAAGTGGAAATAATGGCTAGTTGGCTTGATCCTTTTCAATATAATCTCGTCTGTTGATATTCCTTTGAAAATAAATTGATCTCCGTCGTTGATTTTTTATTTTTCGAGGAAAAATTCGAATTCTTTTTAAAGTTCCTTTTTTATTAATCCAAAAAATAATATTTTGGACTAATATCCTCAAAAAATTGACTTTGACTTAACCACCAAGGTCCAAGGGGCTAAATTTTCTTAAAAAATCCATTTTTCCCTTGGTTGGGGTCCTTCAAAATTTGACTTTTCCTTGACTCACGAATTTTTTATTATTTTCCACTTGGAGAGAATTTATTTTCTCTCAAATTATTTTTGACTCAAAATTAATTAATTTTCTAGTTTAAGATTTTTATTTAATTTTTTCAGAAAAAGTAATTAAATGACTAGATGGGATTAATTAATTTTTTCCATGCTCAAACATTTTAGCCATGGTGTCTAACTATGAATAACTATGCACCAAAATATTTTTTACATCAAGGTATTACAAATTAATTCAACCCTTAGAAGGGGAAATACACATTTAGACATAGAACCTCAAGACATTACCCAATTATGTGACAAAATATGGTCTAGTATGAAACCAAGTGCGTTTATAATAAAATAAGTTAGCCATCGTGTCTAACTATGAGTAACCATCCACTAAAATATTCCTAAACACACTTTTACATAGACTCAACAAACACTAGGACTCACCTAAGACCTCATCAATGAATTCCACCCTACCTTTGGGGTTACAGCGGGAAGAAAAGCTCTACCGATTATCCATGTTTACAAACACACATAATTCGAGGAGGTTAAAAAAATTCCTAGGATGAAATCCTTTGACAAAAATCATAGGCTTACATAGGTGTTATTACATGACTTAATGGTCATATTAGAATCATTTGCAAAAAATGGGTTTGCAATGATACAACTGGAAGCTGAATGATGATAATGATTGTTGAAAAAACTTGTCTGGTGCTTTTACTCAGCTTCCTGGACTATTGACAAAGTGTGGTTAACATTTGGCTCTACTTGGGGACATGTTGCTTCACTTGAAGGAATGTGAGAATCCAGAATCTTGTATCCAAGAAAAGAAAGTAACATCAGGTAGCTATCCACTCTAGGTAAAAATCATGATGTGAACTGTATACATCATCAAACATGAAATCATCTACTGGAATAGAAATCCTATTCCAACAATGAAACATAAAACATAAAACATAAATGCTGAAATGAAAACTATCTAATGACAGAAATAAAATTTATCTAAGAGACTAGGGTTAGAGATACAATACAAAGATTCTCTTGTGGCATCAGTTGTCTTCAATAAAGAGCATGCTAAGCATCTGTTGACTCTCAGGCAGATCCATAGGTGGCTTCTCTGATGTGTTGTGCTGGATTTTGAAGATCATAGGACTGTGACTTATTTGAATATCATGTTGTTCTCGGCATCACATACATGAAATTTATTTCTTCTCTTTTGCGTTTTACTTTTCTTCTTGGTAGACCATGATGTTGATGATGATGTGAACAAAGTAGCCCTTTCTACCTGACCTAGGCATTACTCAAAAGGAAAATTCGAGGTATGACTCTCTTCATTTTGTATCTGTTCTATTATGAATGATGGATCAATCTTGAAAGTTGTTAGAAAATCAGAAAGGAAGAAAGATTTCCTTATGTCGATAATTACTTGTGTTAATCTTGTGTTCTTAGTATCTTCTTTATGTTCTTATTTTATCTTTGTACCATCAAGCAATCATCAAAACAAAACATGAAGATCAACAACAACAAATGTAGGCACTCAGCTAGGGCTAAAACCCCTTTCTAGGGGAAAACCTAGTCAAACTCTTCCACTAATCAAAATTGAGATAGACCAAGACCTTAGACCTGACCAGAAGACCTTCCTCCTCCACCAAGTCATCCTTCCAAGATGATTCAACAAACTTCAATAGTCTTCACTTGTCCAACAGCTTCAATCTAGCAACAATCCATAATTTTGGCCCCCAGCTTTAGAATTTCGGCCCTACTACAACCCAACAACTTCGACCTCCCCAACAACTTTAGAATTTCACACGTGTGAGAGTAGAGAGAGAGAATTCAACTTCTTTTTGCTTGACAAAGACTCCCTTCTTCTTGCTAGTGTTTCCTTCCCCTTCCTTGAATTTCGCTCCCTTTTTCTACCTCCATCAACTACAAATCTAACTTCTTGAGAATGTGTTCCAAATGAGTCGAGTTGCTGCCCTTTTATAGTGGTTTTGGCCTCTCTAATTAGGCTGACTTGTCCAGGTTGAGGCCGACTTGGTGGAGGAGGCCTAAATGACATATCTTACATAAAATAGAATTTCTTCTTTGATAGATGAACAAGAAGGGTCTTTTACATATTGACAAAGACAAGGACTCTTGACATAAACCTTAAAAGCCTACAATGGAGACTTTGACCTAGAAAACATTGACCCAACTATGAAAGCTTGAAACCCATGCTTTAATAAGTCAATTTCTTTTATAATAAAATTTATTTTTCTTACTTTTGAAAAATACATTACATCATGGTTCAAGTACAATTATGAATACTGACGCTAGTTACATTTTTCAACACTCCCTCTTAACTAGGGAGTTATTCATAATTACATATATACAGAGGTACATGGAAGATCTCAAAGTGACATACTCTATGAAGAGTTCACAGCACACATAATGCTACAAATTAGATACTTGACTAAGGTACTCTAATTGGGTGGGACTAAGGTGTACTCAAGCTTTAGCCACTTTAGGTACCATCGGGATTTTAAGATCTAACACCAACCCAGAGATCTAGGTGTGTGTCCAAGGTCAGAGCTCCATGACCAACACCTATTAGTTTTTGTAGCATCGGATGTGTTCTAGCCACAAAATTTTGTGGAGAGGCTAGAATACATGAGTTCTCCAAAACCCAGAAATCGTTTCTGAAAATTCCTCCTAGAAGTGTCTCAATTAGATTATTAACCAATTTTTAAATATTTCTTAAGTCTAAACTTGGGGAATATGGTTAATTAATCAGTATTAATTGAGATAAGGTGAGAATCATCTAGAAACTCACATTGATCGACAGGGAATTAATATGAGCCATCGATTATGTTTTAATCTTGGCTATTGGTGCTCCAATAGAAGATTATAAGAATAAGTCCATGGGTAGATGGAGAACACACTAGTGCAGTTACTAAGTTGCCCAAGAAGTTTGATTTTCTTAGTGGTTGTGATTCAGCAGAGAAGATAGAGCCAGAGGGTGAGTAGCAGGTGGAGAGGAGAGTAGTAGAATTCTAGGAGGAAGATTTTCAGCATATGGAAGATGCAGAGTGAGGAAGAGCGAATTCAACAATAGCTTTGCGCAATCATTGCACCGAGAGTGATGCAGAGGCTCCAAAGTAAGGGCAGAGGGTCCATCTCGGGACAAAAATTTGTAGTGGAGTGAGAAAATTCTCACAAAAATTCTCTCAATATTTTCCTTAGATTAGATTGCCAATAGATCATCTAAAATTTTTGTACTCAGATTTGCTGCTGAAGATTAATAAGAAAGCCCTCATCTGCTGTACCGGTTTTTCTAGGTTGGTTTTTTCCGGGGACGTGAAAATTTATGAATGTTACAATTATGCAAAAATCTATTGTTAGATTTAGTTATGCTCCTCCTACTTAATTAAGTTATTAACTGAAAATTTCAGATTAATATCGAAGCAAAACACATAACAGACTTTCACCAATTCAGATCCAGAAAAGGTACATGCACACATAGACAAAGTGACAGTGATTTTCTGGACAAATAGTCCCTGGAAAAACCCAATGTGAGAAAACCAGTCTTCTGGCTGCTGGAGGGTTTTATTATTAAGAGTTTTCTGAATACAACAAATCTGGATTCTAGATCTAGAAAACCTGACAGATAAAAATTATATCTGCAACTCATCGGCTGTTCTAAAGCCAAAATAATGATTGATCCACACCCTCAAAAGGGATTTACAGGACTCAGCCAAAATTAGGCCCTAGAAACCCCAGCGCTGCCCCTGAAGCCCCTGCGTCCGTCAGCGCTGGCCTGGAAAGGGCTGCGTTACCCCAGATTGGGTGACGCAGTCCCTACGCTGCCCCTAAGGGTCTTTGCGTAACCTCTGAGGGCTTCCAGTTGCCTTACGCTGCCCTGGGAGTGACTGCGCAGCATCTGGGTAGCTGAAGCTGCCTCTGCACTGCGCAACTGCTGCCCTCTTGCTGCTGAAGCTCCTGCTTCTTTACGCTGCCCTTGGAAGCTGCTCTTTATCTCTTGCTGATTCTAGACACTAGGATCAGACCATCCCCTTTGTCTAAACTCCCCTCTTTGTAGCTGAAACACTTTTGAGTATTCTTAGCAAACCCTACCCTAGAATTTCATCTTAGCTTCAGTGCTCTTCCTCTGTGTGTTTTTACAAATGACCCTAAGCCTTTCCTTTATACTTTTCTCATTGGGAAAGCAACGACCATGATGGGATCTTGAATCAATGGCTAAGATTAAAAGAGAGCTTGATCCGTGTGACTTAAGACAATTTCATCACATGTTTAATTTAATTAACTTTAATTATTTAATTTTCCTAAGTTTAGACTTAGGAAATACATTAAAATAATTAATTAATTAATTATCTCCTAAACTAGATGAAATTTCCCAAATCCCTTTCTGGGTCTTGTAGATCAAGTGTACTTTAGTCCCTCCACAAATTTTGGGAGCTAGAGCACATCTGATGCTACCCCAAATACACAAAATATCAACAAGACATTTGTCCAAAAATAACTGTGTTAATATTCTTGTGTGTGCTAGAATTTCTTGTTGATTTATGGTAGCATCAGATATGCTCTAAGTTTCAAACTTTGTGGAGAGGCTTAGACACATGTATTCCATATAACCCATAAATCGTTTAGGGAAATTCCACCGAGAGACAGTTTTATTTAATAAATTAATTATTTTTAATGAGACCCTAAGTCTAAACTTAAGAAATTAAAATAATTAATGGGTATTAATCTAAACTGTTGGTGTAAGTTCTAGAAAAAGAAGATCAAGTGAAAATGTAATCTTAGTCGTTGATTGGAGATCTAATCTCAGTCGTTGAAGTCTCAACGAGAAGACTATAAAAAGACTTGAGGGTCATTTGGAAAGACACACCGAGAGATCAAGAGATTGAATTTTCTGCAGTGAGCAGTGCTCAGAGGAAAACTTTGATCGAGAGATTCTCATGCAGTTGAGGGGCAGAGAAATTTTTGGTTGGAGGATCTTCTTCAGGGCCAAGAATACTAAAAAAAAAGACAGAGAAAGACGTAGAGGAAGTAGCGCAGAGCCCAGAGAGGGTGATGCAGGGCCACGAAGGCCATGCACATAGGCATCGCAGTATTTCTAGCAGAAGTCCAAGTTTCAGTTGGGAGATCGAAGTTCTGAGCCGGGAGGGCTGGAATCGAGATTTCTGAGGGCTGAATGATTCAACAGAGGAGGTGACATAGTCCATTAGAGGTCCCCATGCAGGCCTACACAATTACTGCACAGAGGCAACGTAGAGGGTGCTGGGGTTTCGTCAGTTCTGCTACTGGATCAGCCGGGACTAGCAGAGTGATGTAATCTCACAATTTGTCTTTCCTCTGCCAAGTGATATTCTCTGTACTGGATAGCCAGCAAGGCATCCAGAGATTGTATTCAGATATCACTGTTGCTTAATAATAAAACCCTCAGACCTATTGCACTGGCTTTCCCACATTGGGTTTTTCTGGGGACATTTTTCCAAAAACAACAGTGTTTTGTGTGATGTTTTTTTTGTTGCTCAGTTCCTTGTTTTTCATATTAATTTAATTAAGTGAAGGCTGCTTCAGTAATTGCTTCAGTATTTACAAAAGAAATCTGCAAATAACTTGTTAATGAAATTTACAAGTAGGTGAAGCTAATTCAATTTGCTGCATCAGGATTCCAGATTTAGGACTTGGAATTTTCACATGGTATCAAAGTGTTGCAGGTGAAAGAGGAAGAGCAAAGCCAATGTTGAGCAGGAGACCGAATCGTTGCAGAAAGAAGCAGCTCGAATCGCTAGAGGGATTGTGCAGTCCAGGATAAAAGGGCTGAAGGTTTGCGGAAAGTCTCTCTCTGAGTGAGTCAACAGAGAAGTAGGACTTACAGATTGAGATTTTGTCGAGCCAGAGGGAGCAATGCAGAGCTGGTGGGACGTAGTTTTTCTGCAGGCAATTTTTGCTCGGAAGAATGTCGTCAGAAGAGAAAGAAGAAGCACAGTGAGGGAATTTCTTCCTCTGGGAGTTCCTAGCCGGGGAATTCCATTTTTTTGTGATCTGAGCAGTAGCTCCGACTGGCAGATCTACAAGCTCCAACGAGGAGTGCGTAAGCTAATCTAGTGCTGCGCAGAGGGGGAAGAGAGGAAGTAGAATTGACATTTTCTTTTCGGCAGAAATGGTAACCCATGGGCTTTGAGATCAGGACCGGTTGGAGGAATCCTCGAACTATGTAATCTGGAAGGCGAGAATTACATGCGTTCTAGATGAATACGATCTCAAGCTTTTCGTGACAAGTACGGTAGTTGTCCTTGCAGATCCAGATCCGATGAAGAAGTACAATTCTGATATGGAGAAGGATAAAAGGTTGCTCCTAGATAGAGTCAAAATCACAGTGTCCCACATAGTCGGCAAGGACACAACTAGGCAGATGTGGGAAGCCTTGGCAGCGCTGTATGAAGGATCTTCTGAGCAGCGGAAGATGTACTTAGAGCAGGAATTGAGGATGGTGCAGATGTAGAAAGGGGAGCACATTGTTTCATCCTGACTAGGCTTTAGGAAACTCATGATCAACTAGCCGCTGTGGGGTCTAACCCTTCTCCTACAACAATGGTGAGACTGGCTCTTAACGCAGTCACTGAAGAATGGTAGGTTTTTGTCCAGAGTATCTTGGGCAGAGAAACCTTGCCACACTAGGAAGAGATGTGGGCTGCTCTTCAACAAGAAGAGCTAAGGGGGGACCTAGTCAAGTGTAAACTTGATGGCAGCAAAGGCAGTGGGTCGAAAACAAAGGAGGAGGAGGAAAATGCATTCCTTGCATCCAAGGGGCAGCAGGAGCAACGGAGATGGAAGAAAGATGTCTCGAAGATTAAATGCAGGTGTGGTGAACTTGGTCACTACGCAACACAGTGTCATTTGAAAAAAAAAGACAAGGATGAGAAGCATGATAAGAAGGCTGCATCCACAAAGATCAAGGAGGATGAGTATGCCATGAGCGCCCACGCATGTCCAGGAGGGAAATGGGGCGATATTGAATTGTAAGTTTGCAACAACTTCAGTTGGGTAGGATTGTTGAGGAGTCCACCTCTTGGATCATGACCTTGCTACTGGTGCCCAAAGATCAGAGTAGCAGGCTGGATGGGTTTCAGTGGTGCAACAGATGCAGTAGTTAGTAGCACAAGAATCTGAGCAGCACGGTACAGAGTTGCAACAATGAAAAGGGATGCAGTGAACATAGTTACCGATCAAACGAGAAAATTACCTGGTACTTGTTTTTTTGAAGTAGCAAAAAAACACCCGATTTTGAAAAATGGTGATGCAAAATACCTTTTTTTTGGAAAATAGTTTTGGTACTTTAAATTTTCTTAAGACTTTTTATTTATTTATTTTTTAAATGTCATAATTTCCATGTCGATTTTGAAAAGTGACGGTGTAGAATACCCTGTTTTTTTAGCATATTTTTGAAACTTTAAATTTTCTTTCATTTTTTTTTTTAAATATCACGTCGATTTAAAAAATTGGTCTTTTTTTTAGCATTTTAAATTTTTTTATTTATCAAGTATGAATAGTTGTTTTAAAATGTTAATGATTTTCATGCTAATTTTGAAAAGTGTTGATGCAACATCAATCCTTTTTGTTTAGAGGTGATTTCCATCTTGGTAATAAAACATTAAAATAAAACAAAATAAAACATGACAAAAAAAATAAAATAGAAAAAAATATGAAAAAAAACCAATAAAAGTGTAAACAAAAAACAAAAATAACTTGTAAAAATAAAAAATTTAAATAAAAAATAAATAAATAAATAAATGAATAAACAAAAAATTCAATAATAAATAACTAAATAAATAAAACTCATAATTTAAAGAAAAAAAATTAAAAATTAACCCAAAAAAAACAAATATATATATATATATATATATATATATATTTTTAAAGTTAAAAAAAAGAAACAACATAATTAAAGAAAATGATAAAATAAAAAAAAAAAAAATTTAAAAATAATTAAATTTAAAAAAAAAATCAAATAGTCAAAATACTAAAATTAGAAATAATTAAAAATTGGAAATTTAACTTAAAAAATAAAAATAAAAACAACATCCAAATAAAATTTTTAAAACAGTAAAAATTTAAATTAAAAAAAAATATATTTATAAAATTTAAAAAGAAAATAAAAACAACATTCAAATAAAATTTTTAAAATAGTAAAAATTTAAATTAAAAAAAAAAAGGAATATAAAATTTAAAAAGAAAATAAAAACAACATTCAAATAAAAATTTTAAAACAATAAAAATTTAAATTAAAAAAAAAAATTTAAAATTTAAAAAGAAATTTAAAATTAATATATATATATATATATATATATATATATAATTTTCAAATTAAAAAAAAGAAAATAGTTTTTTTTTTAATAAAAAAATTAAAATTTCAAAAAAATAAAAAAATAAAAAATATAAATTGAATTTAAAAAATATAACTTAAAAAAATAAAATAAAAAATTAATAATAAAAAATAATTAATAAAACAAAAACATTAAAAAAAAAAACAAAATTTTTATCTAAAAAAATAAAAAAATTAAATTTAAAAAAATAATAAATAAATAAATAAACAAAAATATTATTCCTTTTATAGCCGGCCCTTACGGGGGTAGCGGGGCCACACTCGATCTTGATTAATAAAATTTTTAAATTTTTATTTTTATTTGCTTTTAAAATTTATTTATTTTAATTTAAATTTGTAAATTTAAACTATTTTTTATTTTAATATTATTATTTTTTAAAATTTTAACTAATTTAAAAATTTTTATTTTATCATTTTTTTAATTATGTGGTTTTATTATTATTATTATTATTATTTTTATAGCTTAAAAAAATAATATTTGTTTTTGTTTTGGGTTAATTTTTAATTTTTTTTTCTTTTGTTTGCTTTTTTTAATTTTCCTTTTTAATTTTCTTTTGAAATTTTGTGTTTTATTTATTTATTTTAATTTAATTTTTTTATTTAGTTTTATTTAATTTTTAGAATTGATATTTTATCTTTAATACTATGCCTAAAAATCGTTGGAATTTTATTTTCATAAAAGTGATATTTTATCTTGAGTGTCATCCTTGGATTTTCAAGGCTTTTTAGAGACACAATAACTGATTATCTTTACTACCATGTGTAAAAATTGTTGCAATTTTAAGACTTGATATTTTATCTTTAATGTCATCTTTATCATTGAAATTTTAAGGTTTACAGTGTCATGATATTTAATCTTTAATGTCATTATTAAAAATTGTTGACAATTTACCCTGAAAAGAAAAAGACGTTATTCTAACATTAACACTTTTCGTTTTCAAAGTGTTTTTTTCACACATAAAATTGACGATGTTATTCCAACAACAACACTTTTTGTTTTTAGGTTGCTTTTTGCACACAAAAAATTGGCGACGTTATTCCAACATCAACACTTTTTGTTTTCAAGTTGTTTTTGCACACAAAAAATTGGCGATATTATTCCACCATCAACACTTCTTGTTTCGAGGGTGTTTTTTCAATCCTTTTTTCAAGATTTTTTTTGGTTTTTAGCATAATTTAAAAAAATGTCGAAATTTGACCCTTAAAAAAAACAGTGCATTCTGGAAGACACAATTTTCGTTTTTGGGTTGTTTTTTCATGTTTTTTGAGTTTTTTTGGGCCAGAGTTCTCGTTTTGAGGTAATAATTCCCGTTTGATTGGTAACTATGTTAGTGTAGAGAAGCAGTTGTGCGGTGCTTTGGAGGGACAACGTGAGACTAGCAATAATTAGAGTTTTAGCATCGAAATGCATTCTGAACACTTGTTCAGATTTTTGAATGTTTTTCAGTTGCTTGTCTCAGCAACTAAGCTGTAGTGCAGAGTTAGCAGTGGCAGTGCTAGTAGCAGATGCAACATTTGAGAGGGAGTTGGAGTACGGATGCAGTGTTGATTGTGGCAGGATTAACAGTAGTTCAATTGTAGCAACAAAACAGTAGTTGGTGGACAACATGTCAGACATCAGTAGCGCAAAGGGAGATGCTTCAAAGTCAGAGCAGTGTGCAGCAAGGCATATTTGCTAGAGCACATTCCTCGCTAAGAGGGAGTGTTGATTTGTGGTAGCATCGGATGTGCTCTAAGTCTCAAACTTTGTGGAGAGGCTTAGATACATGTATTCTAGATAACCCATAAATCGTTTGGGGAAATTCTACCCAGAGACAATTTTATTTAATAAATTAATTATTTTTAATAAAACCCAATGTCTAAACTTAGAAAATTAAAATAATTAATGGGTATTAATCTAAAATGTGGGTGCAAGTTCTAGAAAAAGCAGATCAAGTCAAAATGTAATCTTAGCCATTGATTGGAGATCTAATTTTGGTTGTTGAAGTCTCAACAAGAAGATTATAAAGAAGACTTGAGGGTCATTTGGAAAGACATATTGAGAGATCAAGAGATCCAATTTTCTTAGTGAGCAGTGCTCAGAGGAAAACTTTGATTGAGAGATTCTCATGCAGTTGAGGGGCAGAGACAGTTTTGGTTGGAGGAACTTCTCCGTGGCCAATAATACATAGCCCAGAGAGGGTGACGCAACACCTAGAGAGGGTGACGCAGGACCACGAAGGCCACATGCAGAGGCAACGCAATATTTGGAGCAGAAGTCCGAGTTTCAACTGGGAGATCAAAGTTCTGAGCCGGGAGGGCTGGAATCGAGATTCCTGAGGGTTGAATGCTTCAGCAGAGGAGGTGATGCAACCATCAGAGGTCCCAATGCAGGCCTACACAATTACTGTGCAAAGGCAGCGCAAAAGGTGTTGGGGTTTTGTCAGTTCAGCTATCAGATCAACCAGGATTAGCAGAGTGAGGTAATCTCACAATTTGTCTTTCTTCTGCCAAGTGATATTCCCTGTACTGGATAGCGAGCAAGGCATCCAAAGATTGGATTAAGATATAACTGCTGCATAATAACCCTCAGCTTTGCTGCATCGGTTTTCCCGCATTGGGTTTTTTCGGGAACATTTGTCCAAAAAGATCGATGTCCTGTGTGATGTTTTTCTTTTGCTCTGTTGGAACACCTAATCCTCCATGGGTAGGTGTGGAATATGAAAAGTCACAATGGAGTCCAAGTGACCTTGGAATATGAAACCAAGAGTCACATCATTGTACTATAAATGTACATCTTTGTATAATGGAAAATAAGGAAAGCCTCACGCTTATCTTTCATTGTGTGTTGTTTCTCTTGTGTGTGCATTCTTCTTCCTCATACACCATGTGTGTGCTTCAACATGGTGTTTAACATGGTATCAGAGCGGGCGATTGCTGGCCCTGCTCCACTTTGAGTGAGCCATTTGTGTTTATGGCCTATGCATATCTGCAAAAATTGTTGGTTTTTTTGCAGCACTCAAGTGTTTGTAGCAGTGTTTTTGCCGCATTCAGAAGAAAGAGCAGCATTCAGAAATTGGTTTGAAGGAGGAGTAGCATTCAGAAATTGGCAGCATTGTTTTGAAGAAGAACAACAGGTGTTCTGAAGAAAGGCAACACTGCCCATCTGAAGGTTTTCATTCTCATTTTTTCTGCAATTTCTGCTTATTAAAATCTGCATTTTGAAGAGCTGCTGGAATAGTGTTTTAAATTGGGTTTCTGAACAAGTTTCTGAGTTTTCATTGGAAGATCTCTGAGTTTCTGCAATTCTACATTTTCCTGTTGCTGGGCTATTGAAAAAAAAAAAAATTTCTGGGTTTTACTGCTAAAATTTTCTGAAGAATTTTCCTGCTGGATTACTGAAAGATTTCTGAGCTTGCATTTATTCAATATATGCTGCTGGAAGGAAGAATAGTCTGCTCTCTCTTTATTCTGCTCTCTGCTGTTTAACATTAAATAAAAATTAAAATTAAAAAAAAATAAAAATCTCTGCCATCTGCATTCACTCCCTATCGCTCCTGCATTTTACATTCTTTCATACCTTACAAATCCCACTCCTCACCTGCATATTCCCTTCCAGCACTTGCGCTCTCCCTAAACCCTTCACTCTACGCTCGAAAGTCCAACGCTACCATTCATTCAAAACAAGTCTGCTATCATTCAAAACAACTCTTTGAAGGAAAATTCAGCTGCATAGTGTTTTCAGCTGCACATATTTTGCAGAAATATTGTATTGAGTTGACATTGTATTGCTTCTTCATAGTTGCAATCAGTATTTGAGTTGTTGGATTGTTGATTGCCCTCCATCATTTGAGGAGCACATTTTGTACTTGAGATTTCCATAGTTGGAAATTCTTTGGAGTCATTTGTATTTGTTGTTGAATCACATTGTAAACGGGTGCATTTTCGGTTGAAGCCGACACCCTTTCATTCATTGTTGAGCCTAAATTGTTAAAATGGCCAAAATCAATGAGGCATTAGTGTTGTTGAATGACCTCATTCATTCAAATGTTGATGACATGATAAAAATGAGCAAGGATGCTCTTTGTAGAATTCAAAGTTGTTTGCAAGATGCACATGAAAAGATTGAGTTTTTGCAGTTGGAATCTCAACTCCAACAAGATGAACTTCACCAAAAGAGTCACCATTTTGACCCTGTTTCTGTTCAGAAGATTGAGATTGACTCCCATCAGCAGCAAGAAGATAAAGTTCCAGATGATTCCCATTCAGTTCATTGTACTAGAGCAGATGTACATGCAGATGCAGCAGTTCAACCTGCACTTCTCAAGCCCATCATCAGACCTTGGGAAGAGCTTGTCCACAACAAGCACCGAACTGGTCTTGGATATGACAAGGATGTGTCCTTTCATATTCCGGACTACACGAAGCCCATCAAATTTCAGAGTGTCGGATTCATGTATGACAGTTCACCTGCAGCTGTTCCAGATCCTGTTCCACTTCCACAACAGATTGAGAAATGCCAACTGTGATCGAGTTGGCCATATGAAAGATCAATGTTTTGATCTTCATCCATGCAAGCACTGTGGTCGGCACACCCATTCTTCAAACAGATGCTTCAGACACAAGCCTCCTGCAAGAACCAAGATTCATCTTGGATGGATCGCTTCTTGGCAATGGGCATCAGCAGCCAAGAAGATGTTTACAACACATGTTAGAACTTGTTCACGGATATTGAACAAACTTGTAGTTGAGTTTTTGCCATCATCTCACCTTGTCCCTGACAGGGGGGAAAATGGTGGTCATGTACAAGCTTCGACGACAGATCAAGTGAGCCTGAGCCACAATCTCTCATTCCATGTTCAGAGTTGTAGCCAGAAGTTCAAGCGAGCCTGATCCATAATTCGTCATTCCAGATTCAGAGATGTAGCCAGAGACACAAATGCCCATGAGCATGCCTTCGGTTGGTGGATAACCTAAAACCATCATTTTCGGTTGGTGGATAACCTAAAACCATCATCTTTGGTTGGTGGATAACCTAAAACCATCATTTTCGGTTGGTGGATAACCTAAAACCATCATCTTTAGTTGGTGGACAACCTAAAACCACCACAGGTAGTAGACCTCCCTTCTTTTAGGTCGAAGGTCTCCCTTTTTATATGAGGGACAATTCCTCTAGCAGAAGCCTTCAGCTTCTTGCCAGTTTTGGAAGAGTTTCGGGAACTGCAACAAGTATTGTGTTCCAGTGTTTGTGGTCATCCTAAAACCACCTCTTTTTTCCAACATTTCAGAGAGTTGATTCAGCCCAAGTGCTGCCATGTATACTTTGCATATTTGTATTACAACTCTTCTTGGACTCACACATACCCCTTCGGATTAAGGGGGGATGTTGGAACACCTAATCCTCCATGGGTAGGTGTGGAATATGAAAAGTCACAATGGAGTCCAAGTGACCTTGGAATATGAAACCAAGAGTCACATCATTGTACTATAAATGTACATCTTTGTATAATGGAAAATAAGGAAAGCCTCACACTTATCTTTCATTGTGTGTTGTTTCTCTTGTGTGTGCATTCTTCTTCCTCATACACCATGTGTGTGCTTCAACATGGTGTTTAACATGCTCAATTCCTTGTTTTGCATATTAATTTAATTAAGTGAAGGTTGCTTCAGTATTTACAGAAGAAATCTGCAAATAACTTGTTAATGTAATTTACTAGTAGGTGAAGTTAATTTAGTTTGTTGCAGTAGGATTCCAGATCTAGGACTTGGAATTTTTACATTTCTCAGTTTCCGGTATTTTATTTTTTGTAGTAATTTTATTGTGAAAATTGCAGTTGTGATTTTATTTGTTGTTTGTCATGTTGAAATTTGGTTACCGGAGGACAGGTGCTTCCCTAAGGCTTTGATCTTTGGCCCAGGGAAAAGTGTCTAAAAGATTTTAATTTTTCTCCTAAAATGACTTTATAATTTTATAAAGTCAAATCTAATTTAAAAGTGACTTTAAGTGATAAAGTTACTAAAGTCTAATTTTAAAGTGACTTTAATAAAGTCAATGTAAAATTAGAAAAGGAAAAGTGACTTTGGAAATAAATGACTAAGTGGGTCTTTATTAAAGTGGGGTGAATTAAAAAATAGAAAGTGAGATTTAAATGAGCATTTAATCTCAGCCCTAGATCTCAATCTATTTCAGCCATTGGATTTAGGGATTCCCCAAAATTCCCTTAGGGTTAAGTTAAAGGAGGGAAAGGAGGAAAAGGTCATTCATTCTTTCATGAGCAGATTGGGAGAAGGAGAGAAAGAGAGCAAGGGAGATTTCTGGGCAGTGAGGAGAAGGAGGCAGTGGCTTGGCACACATTCCAAGGCAGTATTTCAGCAAGTCCGTTCAGCAGAGTTTGCACTCAGTTCAAGGAAGATTTGACACAGTTTCCAAGGCAGAATCCGTACAGCAGCTTTGGGCACGATTTCCAAGGAGGCCGTACTATTTTCTGGGCACAAATTTCGAGGGAGAGGTTGTTTTTGCTACATGCATTTCCAGGCAGGCCATACAACCTGTAGCTGATTGCTGGCACAAAAACCGAGGCAGATTTCCATACACAACATTTAAGATAGCTTGCATGCATTCCAAGGAAGCCGTACAGCAGCATTTAATGCTGTTTTGCATGCAAAAGGAGGCCGTACAACAGAAATTAATGCTGTAATTTATGGCCACGTTTTTCAAGGAAATCCGTACAACATTTATTGCTGGTTCTGTTTTGTTGTTTGCACATTTTCCGAGGCGGTGGTTAAGCACGGAAAACGAGATAAGTTGTAAAAGTTTACTTGCTGATTTTTGCTGAATATTTGTCTCACTGTAAAAAGCATTTTTCCCAGAAATAAGGAGCTTTTGAACTGGTTTTCCCCAAGAGTTGTAGGGGGTTTTTCCAGGGTCATGTTGACAAAAAATCTTAGTGTTCAAATGTGTTGAATGACTGTTTCAACTTGCTGTGTGTTTTTCTTTTATTTCTGCAGTTTCAGCATTCTGTAAAGTTTTCCAGAATTTGTGTTTCAGCAAAGTAATTTCTGTTTCAGCAAATAAAACTTATTTTTTCAGATTGTTGAATGTAAGGATATGGGAAAGGGCATTTAACTAAAAGGAGAAATAAGTGATACTGAAACCGGGGTGGGAAAACGGAAAATTTCTACATGGTATCTGAGCTTGAGTGCTGAAAGTGCAGTTTGGGACAGCAAGGAGAAAAATACAGCCTGCTGATTTTTCACTCAGAAAATTCCAGCAAGCTGATTTTTCACAAACATAATTTTTATCTTTACTACAGCAGTGCTATTTTTCAGTTTTAGGACAACAGGATGTCATTGGGATTGAGGGTGGAGGATAGGTTGGATGGGCATACCAATTACAGCGTTTGGAAGGAGAGAATGCAGAGTATCTTTGAGGAGGCAGAAGTCTGGGATATCATGGTTCATACCACACAGCAGCTTGTTAATGTGCCTACTGATGCTACTCAGTTGGCAGCATATAATAGGAAGAACAACAAGGGTAAGAAACTGATTCTAGACGGAATCAAAGACCATTGCATTCCTCATGTGAGAGAAAAGAGAAATGCTCATGAGATGTGGACAGCATTGTCCAATCTCTACCAAAGTACCAATGAGAACCGGAAAATGGTCCTGAAGGAGAAGCTGAAAACCATTAAGATGGGTAAGACTGATAGTGCAGTTGGATATCTCACAAAGATTACTAATGTGAGAGATGAGTTGGCAGCGATTGGAGAGGTCATTCCACCCACTGAGTTGGTGCGGATAGCAGTGAATGGCCTCCCCAGTTCATGGATGAACTTTGTTGATGGGGTTTGTGCACGTGAGACCCTTCCCACATGGGAGAGGTTTTCGGATGATTGCATTCAGACAGAGATCAGGAAAGGTCAGCTTGGGGCAGCCAAGCCAGTTGAGCAGGATGAGGATGTAGCACTGTTGGCAGGACGCAAGAAAGGCAAAGGAAAGAAGCAGGCTTCCACAAGCAATGGTGGGGGCAAAGGCAAAGGTAAAGGTAAACAGGATAACACACAGAAGGACTATTCCAAAGTGAAGTGTTGGAATTGTCAGAAGATGGGACACTATGCGGTTGTGTGTCCGGAGAAGAAGAAGAAGAAGGGGAAGAACCAGAGCATGGCAGCTTCAGCAGAGGTTGAGGACTTTGCAGATCATTTTGACCGGGAGTTTGGGTTCACTGCGTGTGAGTCCTCTAGTGCGGGATCATCTGCCATAGAGGTTCAGAGGGAGCATGCATTTCCCTCGACTAGCGAAGCATCTTCGGGTATCTGGTATGTGGACAGTGGGGCTTCACGTCACATGACAGGAGTCCGTGAGTACTTCTTAGAGCTTTCAGAGAGTGGCACTGATATAGAGGTAGTACTCGGTGATGACAGAGTTGTTAGAGCAGTCGGTGTGGGGACACTGACATTTCAGAGGGAATCCAAACCTCCCTTGAAGGTGTCAGATGTTCTATATGTGCCAGGGATGAGGAAGAACCTCATATCCGTCTCAGCTTTGGAGGATAGAGGATATGAGATACTGTTCAGGGGAGGACAGGTGTTGATATATCCCAGGGGCGCTCCAGCTGATTCAGCTAGAGTGATAGGTGTACGCCATGCAAAGGTGTACAAGTTTGCATTTCAGCCCCTTTTGGAATTTAGCAGTAGTACCGACAGCAGAGCTGGAAGTTCTGAGCTATGTGAGATTTGGCACCGCAGGATGGGGCATATGTATCATGGAGCCTTGAGGACCCTGCAGGAGATCACTACAGGTATTCCAGATTTCAATACTGATCATTTTGATACTTGCATAGGATGTGCGATGGGCAAGTTTGCCAAATCCCCTTTTCCCAGCAGTGACAGCAGAGCGACTGGGATACTTGATTTGATTCATTCCGATGTGAGCGGTCGGATGTCTCATGTTTCCTTGAGTGGATATGAGTACTATGTTTTATTCATTGATGATGACTCTAGGAGGACCTGGATTTATTTCTTGAAGACCAAGAGTGAGGTCTTCAAGCAGTTTCAGGAGTTCAGAGCTCTCGTGGAGACACAGACAGGTCGGAAGATCAAGTCCCTGAGGTCGGACAATGGAGGAGAGTACACCCTTGAAGAGTTTGTTGACTATTGTGCGGAGGCAGGCATTAGGAGGGAGTTCACTGTTCCTTACAACCCCCAGCGGAACGAGGTTGTGGAGAGGAAGAATAGATCCATCGGAGGGGCTGCCAAAGCCATGTTACATGATCAGGGGTTGCCATTGTTTTTGTGGGCAGAGGCCTGCAACACTGCTGTTTACTTGCAGAACAGGAGTCCGCATCGTGCCTTGGGGCACATGACTCCAGAGGAGGCTTTTTCTGGGAAGAAGCCTGATATTGGTCATCTTCGTATCTTTGGGTGTATTACATACTCCTACATACCCAAGGAGAAGAGGACCAAACTAGAGCCCACCGCAGAGAAGGGTATCTTTGTGGGCTACAGTGAGACCTCCAAGGCCTTTCAGATTTACATTCCTGCGCAGAGGAAAGTTGTTGTCGGGCGGGATGTGAAGTTCGAGGAGGATAGGGCCTTTAGGAGGTCACGGAGTTGGAAATGTCTGGATCGGCCAGGACCCTCGGCCCAGCAGTTGAGTCGGTCACGGGGATCCAGTGGGCGAGGATCGGGGAGGATGCGGAGGCCACATCGGTGACGATGTCGGAGTCCGTCGGTGAGCGGTGGCTCACGGAAGTCGAGAGGTGGTCGCGGGCGGCATGCGGAAAGCGGTCCACGAGTAGTTCACTAGGAGTCCGCGATGGACGAGTTCAACAGAGACCTCGGCATGCAGTTCGAGGCAGAAGGGTGCGAGCGAGGAGGACAACGGACAAACGGTCGGAGTTCGAGCACTGATGATGATGAGGAGGAGAGTTTCATTCTCCCGATGGGAGAAGTGTGCTCAGGGAAGAGGAAGCCCAAGTGGCTTCAGGACACCTTGAGAGATGCCACATCTGTTGCTGAGCCTAAGAGGCTGGTCAGAGAGAGCAGACCACCTGAGAGGTTTTGTAGCTATATGGCAATGGCTACCAACATCCTTGACTTTGAGCCTTCTAGCTATGAGGAGGCAGCTAGCCAGCAGGTCTGGAGAGAGGCCATGCAGGAGGAGTATTCTTCTATCATGAAGAATGATGTTTGGGAGGTGGTGTCGAGGCCTGAAGGCAAATCCGTGGTTACTTCCAGATGGCTTTACAAGGTAAAGCATGCTACAGATGGCAGCATTGAGAAATTCAAAGCGAGGTTTGTGGCTAGAGGGTTCTCCCAGGTAGAGGGAGTTGATTATGAGGAGACCTTCGCTCCCGTGGCTCGATATACTTCGATCCGCTCCATTATATCGATAGCAGCAGAGATGGGTTGGAAGATCCACCGGATGGATGTGAAGACTGCATTTCTCAATGGCTTCATACAGGAGGAGGTGTACATTGAGCAGCCACAGGGCTTTGAGGTGCATGGGAAGGAGTCCCATGTGTGCAGACTGAAGAAGGCCCTTTATGTCCTGAAGCAAGCTCCCAGAGCTTGGTACTCCAGGATAGATACTTACTTGCAGAAGATGGGTTTCACAAAGAGTGAGGCAGATCCGAACCTTTACTATATTGTGATAGGTGAGGAGCCTCTCATTTTGGTGTTGTATGTGGATGACTTAGTCATTACAGGTGCAGAGAGACTCATAGAGAACTGCAAGAGAGATCTTGCGGCGGAGTTTGAGATGAAGGACATCGGCTTGATGCATTACTTTTTGGGTTTGGAGGTGTGGCAGGAGGAGGGGCATTTTTTCCTGGGGCAGGGGAAGTATGTTGTGGATATCCTTGGTAGATTCCACATGGAGGATTGTAAACCCATGTCGACACCGATGATCACCAACTGGAAGAAGCTTCATGCTTCGGATTCCGAGTTGGTGGATCCCACATTGTATAGACAGTTGATTGGTTCCTTGATGTATTTGGTCAACACTAGGCCAGATATTTGTTTTGCAGTCAACACGATGAGTCAGTTTATGTGTGAGCCTAGGAAGGTTCACTGGGTGGCTGCAAAACACATTTTGCGGTACTTGCAGGGGACAGTGGATTATGGTCTGGACTACAGGTAGGGGGATGGAGTGAGATTGGTAGGTTACACTGATTCTGATTGGGCAGGTTGTGCTTCTGATAGGAAGAGCACTTTAGGGTGCTGTTTTGGGTTGGGATTGGCAGTGGTGTCATGGTTCAGCCGGAAGCAGCAGTCAGTAGCATTGAGTTCAGCGGAAGCAGAGTATATGGCAGCCAGTCTAGCTAGTTGTGAGGCCATCTAGCTTCGCAAGATGTTGTTTGGCTTATTTGGTCAACCGTTGAGACCTTCAGTGATTTACTGTGATAATCAGAGTTGCATTAAACTCATGGAGAATCCAGTATTTCATGATAGGTCAAAGCATATCGGGATCAAATATCATTTCATCAGAGACTATGTTCAGAAAGGAGCTGTGAAGCTTGAGTATATTCCCACTGATGAGCAGGTTGCAGATATTCTTACCAAAGCCTTACCATGGGGCAAGCACGTCTACTTCAGAGACAAGATGGGTGTGGTGAGGAACACCTTCCTCGGTAAGAGGGAGTGTTGAAATTTGGTTACCGGAGGACAGGTGGTTCCCTAAGGCTTTGATCTTTGGCCTAGGGAAAAGTGTCCAAAAGATTTTAATTTTTCTCCTAAAGTGACTTTATAATTTTATAAAGTCAAATCTAATTTAAAAGTGACTTTAAGTGATAAAGTTACTAAAGCCTAATTTTAAAGTGACTTTAATAAAGTCAATGTAAAATTAGAAGGGAAAAGTGACTTTGGAAATAAATGACTAAGTGGGTCTTTATTAAAGTGGGGTGAATTAAAAATAGAAAGTGAGATTTAAATGAGCATTTAATCTCAGCCCTAGATCTCAATCTATTTCAGCCATTGGATTTAGGGATTCCCCAAAAGTCACTTAGGGTTAGGTTAAAGGAGGGAAAGGTGGAAAAGGTCATTCATTCTTTCATGAGCAGATTGGGAGAAGGAGAGAAAGAGAGCAAGGGAGATTTCTGGGCGGTGAGGAGGAGGAGGCAGAAGCTTGGCACACATTCCAAGGTAGTATTTCAGCAAGTCCATACAGCAGAGTTTGCACTCAGTTCAAGGAAGATTTGACATGGTTTCCAAGGCAGAATCCATACAGCAGCTTTGGGCACGATTTCCAAGGAGGCCGTACTATTTTCTGGTTACAGATTTCGAGGGAGAGGTTGTTGTTTTTGCTGCATGCATTTCTAGGCAGGCCGTACAGCCTGTAGCTGATTGCTGGCACAAAACCGAGGCAGATTTCCGTACACAGCATTTAAGACATCTTGCACGCATTCCGAGGAGGCCGTACAACAACATTTAATGATGTTCTGCATGCAAAAGGAGGAGGTCGTACAGTAGAAATTAATGCTGTAATTTCTGGGCACGTTTTTCAAGGAAATTTGTACAACATTTATTGCTGGTTCTGTTTTGCTATTTGCACATTTTCCATGGCGGTGGTTAAGCACGAAAAATGAGATAAGTTGTAAAAGTTTACTTGCTGATTTTTGTTGAATATTTGTCTCACTGTAAAAAGCATTTTTCCCAAAAATAAGGAGCTTTCGAACTAGTTTTCCCCAAGAGTTGTAGGGGGTTTTTCCAGGGTCATGTTGACCAAAAATCTCAGTGTTCAAATGTGTTGAATGACTGTTTCAGCGTGCTGTGTGTTTTTGTTTTATTTCTGCAGTTTCAGCATTCTGTAAAGTTTTCCAGAATTTGTGTTTCAGCAAAGTAATTTGTGTTTCAGCAAATAAAAATTATTTTTTCTGATTGTTGAATGTAAGGATATGGGAAAGGGCATTTAACTAAAAGGAGAAATAAGTGATACTGAAACCGGGGTGGGAAAACAGAAAATTTCTACATGTCGTAGCAAATAAACTGCATAATTAAATTTACAGTTAGAAGAATAATTTCCAATTGTCGCAATAAATGAAATTTTCATATGGTATCAGAGCAGATATGATCAGCCGGAGAGTCCAGTAGCAAAGACAGAAGGGGTTTCTCTATTCAGTGTCAGCAACAGATCGAAACCCCCGAGGGTAGCGCAGTTACCTTGCAGAGAGGCTGAGTCACTTGAGGAGAAACGATTTTTCTGAGGGAGCGACAGAAAAATTCTATTTCTCTAGATCGAGTAGCTCCAAAGGCAGAGGGACAAATTTGGAAGCTACAAAATTAACAGTTTGGAAGCTTCAGATTTGTCTTTCAGGTTGGAGGACAAATTTGCTTGCATGTCAGGATCAACTTCATTGGGTATCTGGTATATAGATAGTAGAGCATCAACTCATATGACAGGGGTTGGAGAATATTTCTCTAGCTACAAGGAGGAGATGGACTTCCAGATTACTATGGGCAACAAAACAAAATGTACTCTAGTAGGGAGAGGTACAATAGATTTTCAGAGGGAGTCAGGAACCAACACCAATGCTACAAATGTATTTCATGTGCAACGATTAGGTATGAACCTGATTTCAGTATCCCAGTTGCAGGATAAGGGGTATGATGTCCACTTCGTGGGGAAGAAAGTGTATGTCAAACACTCAAGCTGGAAGAAGGTGAAACAAATTGGAGCTCAAAGCAACAGATTATACAAGTTGCAGCTCGACTCTCCAATGGCACTAATAGGCAGTAACAGTAGCAATGGAAAGGAGCTGAATGAGTTATGGCTTAGGAGAATGGGACATCTACACCATGGAGCACTCAATATGCTCAGAGAAACTGTAACAGGGGTTCCATAACTTAGTACAAAACACGATGATGTGCAGAGTATGCATATTTGGGAAGTATGCTAAGGCAACATTCCCAAGAAGTGAAAACAGAGCAGATGGCGTGCTAGAACTTGTAGATTCAGATATTTGTGGCCGATGTCCACTAGAGCTCTTAGTGGTGCTGAATACTTCGTCACCTTTATTGATGATCATTCCAGAAAAGCCTGGATCTACTTCTCGAAGAGAAAAGACGAGGCCTTTGATTGGTTCAAACAGTTTAAAGCTCTCATGGAGAATGCGACAGATAAGATGATCTAGGTACTTCGCTCAGATAATGGTGGAGAATACATTGATAAAAACTTCACAGACTTTTGCGCGAAGGAAGGCATCAAAAGAGAATGGATAACTCCATATAATCCTCAGCAGAATGAGGTAGCAGAGCATAAAAACAAAACTATAGTTAGGGCTACAAAGGGCATGTTATATGATCCAGATTTGCCCATATTTTTATGTGCAGAGGCATGTAACACGACGGTGTATATTCAGAACAGAACTCCTCATAGAGCATTGGGGAAGAAAACACTAGAAGTCTTCACAGGGAGGAAGTCGAAAGTCAGTCACTTGAGGATTTTTGGTAGTGTGGCTTATGTGCCAGATGAAAAATGTACCAAATTGGATCAGACTATAGAGAAGGGGTTTCTCGTCGGGTATAGCGAGACCTCAAAGACATACATGATCTACATTCCTAGTAGTAGGAAGATTGCGGTGAGACGAGACGTAAATTTCATGGAGGACTCAGCTTTTAGGAGATCTCGAGAGATTCTTGCAGGTGATTAGAATCAGTTAGCAGAAGCTTCGTTAGTCCAGCAGCGGGTGTAGCCAGTGGGACCGGCAAGAGGACAATCACAAGGATCAAGTACAGTGACTAGTACCAGTATTTCCTCAGGCGTCGGAGATTCGGGGAGTTCTCAGCAGACAGAGCAATAGGGACAGGAGGAGGAGTTGGTTGAACCTCCCACCACTAGTGGAAGAGCCAACAGAGAAGTTCGTCAGACATTGAGAGATGCAGATGAGTTTATTGGAACTACTAGGATGGAAAAAAGACAATGCAGGCAACTGACATATATCAAGCTTTGGTAGCTCAAGTTGCAGAACCTTCCAGCTTTCAGGAAGCCGCACAATGTTAGGTGTGGGTAGATTCCATGGTAGAAGAGTATAGTGTGAAAATTCTACTGCAGTATCATGGTTTATTTCTCCTACTTGATTTAAATTATTACAAGTTATTTTCAAAAATTAGATTAAGAAAATACCAATATAAACACAACTACATTCTACGCATGCAGATCATTTATTGAATAATACGCTCATCCAAGAAAGTGACACATGGATTTTTGGACATAAGTCCCCAGAAATACCCAAAGCAGGAAAACTGGTGCAACATATATGAGGATTTATTTTATTACTTAGTTTCTGAGTACAATAAATCTGGGTTTGAGATCTGGAAAACCCGACAGAGAATAAAATGTTGAGATTTTGTGTATTTGGGGTAGCATCAGTTGTGCTCTAGGTCCCAAATTTTGAGGAAGGACTAGAGTTCACCTGATCTGCAAGACCCAGAAATGGATTTGGGAAATTTCATCTGGTTTAGGAGATATTAAATTAATTAATTATTTTAAGTGTATTTCCTAAGTTAAAACTTAGGGAACTTAAATAATTAAAGTGAATTTAATTAAACATGTGATGAAATTGTCTTAAGTCACCCAGATCAAACTTTTTTTTAATCTTAGCCATTGATTCAAGATCTGATCATGGCCGTTGATTTGTCAACGAGAAAAGTATAAAGGAAAGGCTTGGGGTCATTTGTAAGACACACAGAGGCAGAGTAGAAGCTAAGCTGAGATTCTAGGGCGGGTTTGCTAAGAATACTCAGAAGTGCTTCAGCTGCAGAGAGGGGAATTTAGACCAAGAGGATGATCTGATCCCATGGTCTAAAATACACGAGGTAGAGAAGAGATTAGCTCAAGGACAATGTAGAGGAAGGCAGCAGCAGCAAGGATAGCGTAATTTTAAGGAAACCCTTCAAGGGTTACCCAGAGACCCTTAGAGGCAGCGTAGTGACTGCCTCACCCATTCTGGGGTAACGCAGTCCCTTCCGGAGCAGTGTTGAGGGTTTGGAGGCCATCCAAGATTGGCACAGAGGCATTCAGGGGCTTTAGAGGCTAACACAGAGCCTTTCAGAGGCAACGCTGGGGTTTCTAGGCTTAGATCTGGCTGAGTTCTGTAAATCCCATTTGAGGGTGTGGACCAGTCATTATTGTTGCCCTAGATCAGCCAGTAAGTTGTAGATCTAGAGTTTTCTCTGTCGTGTTTTCTAGATCTGGAACCCAACGTTGTGTATTCAGAAATATTCTTAATAATAGAACCCTCCAGCAGCCAGAGACTGTTTTTCCCACATTGGGTTTTTCCGGGGACTATTTGTCTAGAAATAGCTGTGTCACTTTGTCAATGTGTGCAGGTGCTTATTCTAGATCTGGATTGGTAGAGATCTGTTATGTGTTTTGCTTCGATTTTAACTTGAATTTATTTAGTTAATAACTTGCATAAGTAGGAGGAGCATAACCGGATTAACAATAATAATTTCTGCATAAAGTGTAAGATTCATAAATTTCTACATGGTATCAGAGCAATTGCAGATCTAGAATGGTCACTAGCAGGAGAATCTGAAGGATCTAGCTGCAGAAAGCAGCTGGAAAAGTAGCAGAGAAGAAAATATGAAGGGACAACGCAGTTTTCAGGAGCAAATTCACGCAGAGGGAAGGGTGACGTTGTCCAACGTTGTCTCCTAGCAAGCCCACACACTTACTACGCAGAGGCAGCTTAGAAACAACGCTGGTTGGGTCTGAAGCCAGCCAGTGCGATTCAGATCTGAATCTGTCAGATCCAGAAAAAGTCTGCAGAAAAGTTGCAGAAATTCAGAAGAGCTGGTGGGGTTAAAACCAGTGAAACAAACATCGCGATTTTATCGCGAGTTTTTCTGGCAATTTTTTTTTTTTTAATTAAATTTTTTTAATTTGTTTTTTTTTTAATTGATTTTTTTATTTTTTTATTTTTAAATTTCAAAAAATAATTTTTTTTTTCAATTTTTTTTTTTTTTGTTTTAATTTAATATTTTTATTTAAAATAAAATTCCTTTTTAAAACAAAAAAAATTGTAATATATATATATATATATATACAACTATTTTTTATTTGATTTTATTTTTATTTTTATTTTTTTTTATTTTTAATATTTTTATTTTAATTTGAATTTTTTTTTTTAAATTTGAATTTCAAAATATCTAAAATTATTTTTTTAATTCAATTTTTTTATTTTAAATTCAATTTGTTTAATTTCTTTTATATTTAATATTATAGAATAATTATTTTTTTAAATTTAAAATTTAAAAATTATTTATTAAAATTTTTGAATTTTAATTTAATTTAATTGTTTTTCTTAATTTTTTCGTTTATTTAGTTTTTCATTTTAAAAATCTATAAATGGTTTTATTAAAAAAAAAAAAAAAACACTAAATTTATGTATATTTGTTTTTTAATTATTTGCACTAGTTTTATTTAAAATAAAATTCCTTTTTTTTAAAAAAAAATTGTAATATATATATATACAACTATTTTTTATTTGATTTCATTTATTTTTTTATTTTTTTATTTTTATTTTTAATATTGTTATTTTAATTTGATTTTTATTTTTAAATTTGAATTTAAAAATATCTAAAATTATTTTTTTAATTCAATTTTTTTATTTTAAATTCAATTTGTTTAATTTCTTTTATATTTAATATTATAGAATAATTATTTTTTTAAATTTAAAATTTAAAAATTATTTATTAAAATTTTTGAATTTGAATTTAATTTAATTGTTTTTCTTACTTTTTTCGTTTATTTAGTTTTTCATTTTAAAAATCTATAAATGGTTTCATTAAAAAAAAAAAAAAAAAAACACTAAATTTATGTATATTTGTCTTTTAATTATTTGCACTAGTTTTTTTTCATTTTTCTTGTTTTTTAATGATAGGTTTTTTTTTTTTTTTTTTAATTTTTTTTTTCTTTATCTTTTTCAATTTTAATTGGTTTTTTTTTTAATTTGTTTTTTTTGTAAATTTTAAAATTTGTATTTTTTTCCTTATTATTATTATTTTTTTTAATTTAAATTTTTAAATTTAATTTCTTTTTTTAAAATTTTTTTTTTCTAAATTTTAATTTTGTAATTTTAATTTTTAAAATTTTTTTTTTTAAATATATATATATATTTTAATATATTTTTTTTTTTAATAAGTTAGAAAAAAATGTTTTTGATTTTTTTTTTTTAATTTTTTGGTAAATTTTTGTTTTTTTTTCTTAAAATTATGTGTTTTTTTTCTTCAAATTTTGTCATTTCCTTTGTTATAATTTTCAAATATTTTTGTTTTTTTTAATTTATTTTTGTTTAAATTTTTTATTTTTATTAGCTATTTTTGTTTTTTTTACATTTTTATTGGTTTTTTTATTGTTTTTATATATTTTTTTTATCTAAGTTTTGTGTTTTATTACCAACATGAAAATCACCACTCTTAAAAAAAAGGTTGATGCAGCATCAATACGTTTCAAAATTAGCATGAAAATCACTGCTCTAAAAAAAAAAGGTTGATGCAGTATCAATACGTTTCAAAATTAGCATGAAAATCACTGCTCTAAAAAAAAAAGGTTGATGCAGCATCAATACGTTTCAAAATTAGCATGAAAATCACCGCTCTAAAAAAAAAAAAAAA